>CP135559.1:10957130-11290635 GCA_032401905.1 Swietenia macrophylla | reverse complement strand
TGCAAAATGAAGCCGCTGAAAATTAATATTACTATAAGAGCCTCTGATCAAAGTATATTTATTCTTATTTTTCATTTTAATTTTAATAGTAAATGTTATTTTTTAAATTTAAAAAAAGATACGTCAAATTTTAAAGGATGTGACAATATTTGATGAAATTCATTGAACATAGTTACAGTCTCAACCATTGAACTTAACTTTAACTGTTAGAGAGAATATTCAAAACCATAATGAATTCAGATAATTGACTAACCCCAAGTTGAAGTGTTTCATAAAAAGCACTAAAGTAGACAATTTTTCCTCAGCTATAACAATTTTCATGCCTTAATGATGGTACCAAGGAACCTATTCATTACACAACCATTGGTTTGAACCCAACAAAACTTGTTGATAATCTTGTCGGTGTTACTAATAGATATCATTAGTCTAATTTCGTGGTACGACGCATTATAGGATGCAATTTCATGTCTTGATGATGGCACCAAGGAACCTATTCGTTAAACGACCATGAGTTTGAACGCACCACAACTTGTTGATAAGCTTATTGGTGTTAAGAATCGATGCTATTAGTCTAGGAAGAGTTTTTCAGAGATATTGCATGCAAATCCCTCCTTATAAATATGCACGAATTCGCGCTTGTTTGACAGAGGAATGGAACTTGTAGAAACGTCTGAGGCATGGCTCGAAGACCAAGCAGAGAGATGGAGACAAATTTTCAGCTTTGAAGACTCCATGGCATTAAAATTTGCTATGGAGCTTCGCATAGCTGACATTATTCACTCTCATGGAGGTCCTATCACTTTGTCTCAGATAGCTTCATGCACTGACTCACCCTCACCTGATATCTCCTACCTCGCTCGCATATTGAGATTGTTAGTTCGCAAAAGGATTTTCAGCGTTCGTCGCCCATCAGACGGTGGAGAGAGTCTCCACGGACCGATCTAGATGGCTTTTACATGACTCTGATAATCCAAGTCTGACCCCAGTGATAATAAAGCAAAACCATTCACGGAACATGGCTCCGTGGCATTGTTTCAGCCAATTCGTTAAAGAAGGCAGTATTCCTTTCAAGAAGGCTCATGGCCGTGAGATTTGGGATTTTGCATCACAAAATCCAGAATATAACAAGATCTTTAACAATATTTTGCGTAAAATAATTAGACAGAACGGTGTAAAAAATTCTATGAAAAGCATTCTCCTTAAATTCAATATACTAATTACCAAGTATAAATCCACTTAATGTCAGGAATTAACTCGTCTTCTCCAGACATTCCCTACCTTGCCCGCATCATGAGAATGCTTGTCCGCAAAGGAATCTTCGCCGCACATCGTTCATCAGACGGCTGAGAGACTATGTACGGATTGACCCACATATCAACATGGCTGCTGCTTGACTCAGATCTAAGTCTTGCTCCGATGATACTATTACAAAACCATCGACGGTTAATATTGGAGCCTTCTCATTACCTTAGCCAATGTATAAAAGAAGGAAGCGTTGCTTTCAAGAAAGCTCATGGCTGTGAACATTGGGATTTTGCATCACGAAACTCTGAATTCAACCATTCGTTCGATAAGGTCATGGCTTGCACGGCCAAGATCATGACGAAGATGTTCGTATCAGAATAAAGGGACGCGTTTGACAAGGTCGGACATGATGGATGCGGATGGTGGCACTGTGGCGGTGTACTTGTGGATATTGTCAAGAACTATCCACAAATCAATGGTATAGACTTTGATATGCCACATGCGGTTGCCGCAGCGCCAGTGTATGAAGGACTTTAACACGTCGGAGGTGACATGCTTGAGGCCATTCCCGATGCTGATGCCGTTTTCATGAAGGTGTGTATAACACTAATGCTTTTATCCGCATATTCTCTTATGCATATATAGATCAATTCATGGAACTTCTTCCGTTGCCATACTTGTTTTGTTTTCTCATTCTAATTAAGATCACATTTTAACCATTTTTTTTTTTTCAAGTATATAGCATACAGTGGATACTGCACGACTGGGATGACGAAGCTTGTGCTAAGATTCTGAAAAACTGCCGAGAAGCAATACCAGAGAAAACTGGAAAGCTTCTTCTACTTGGAATCTTTCTACAAGAAGATGACAACAACATATTTGGAGACGCGGGTGTGATATTCGATCTAGTAATGGTTGCACACACAACTGGTGGAAGGGAAAGGACTGGGCTTGAATGGAATAAAATACTGGAGGAAGGAGGATTCTCTCCCTCGCTTCAAAATCATCAGCACTCCAGCTTTACCATCCATTGTCGAGGCTTATCCACAGTGACATATATAATTTAATTCGAAGCTAAAATAAATGTGGCAGCCATGCATGTATTAGAGTTTGCACCGCTAAGGTTTGAGCTATTGTTCCATAGCCCTGTTACAACGATAGAAAATGAAAAAAAAAATTTCCTTTGCCTTGCACATGGATCACAATCTTCTTCTTATCCTATCCTTAATTTATATGTTAAATATATAATATAATTAATAATAAACAATTTAAACTATATTTACTAATAACCATCTTAATTCTCTTCAAAATGGTGTGTTTAGGAACTGAAGTAGGGCATTGCACATCGCTCTGATAGACTGATAGCTTTAAAATACATTGCCCAAAAAGTTTCGAAGCTCCAAGCAGAGACTCCCCAAAGCCCATGACTTAACTCGGGCTCAATTCAACAGACACGGATTAGTTGTTAATATTGATCGGTTGGTAAATTTTGAAAATTCTTTGTAATCGATGGCTTGGTACGGATCATGGGCCACAAAGTGAACAACTTTTGAAAATTTCAGCCTTGACATGACCCATCAATGATGTTTCTTGCTGAATTTTTCCTGATCTTCTTACATTCCATTGAAAGATATAAGCATGCCGATGCTATGATGCTTGCGAACAGTTAGAACTTACAATGAATCAAGCAATTAATTAGCACTCAATTGCACTTCGTACTGCTTGCTCGAAAAAAAAAAACAAAAATTGGATTTTGTTGAGGAAATAATATTTACAGAGTTCTTGAATAAAGGTCATGTTTTCTTGTGATTGCAGTTCCCCTGTTCAAGCATGCTTAAGAAGAATATTTGGTGGTGCTTCTGCTAAAAGGATATGCTTTTCACCTAATGAACATTCCAAGGACTGAATAACTAATAACCCTTGTTTAGTGTCAAGCAACATAAGCCCACTCTTGGCTTATAGATTGCCATAAGTAAGACGGTGGAGAAGTTGGAAGTCGACAAAACATAAGCATCAAGTACATATGACTGACATGGCACTTATCATATTATGTTGTGTGTCATGATTCATACCAATGAGGCATTGACATTTTGGTCATTATCGCATGCAAGATTTTTTTTCTCCATTGCCTCTGATGTTTACTTACAAACCCAGATTGAAATATAAAAGTTCTGTAATCCTAATTCGTTGCCACAATCAATTCTCCTTCCCATAATTTGTTTTCTAACTTTGGTTTTTGAGATGAATAGCACAAAAACTGGTTCCATGCAAGAAATTGTTTGCCTTTTGAATTTAGCCTGTAGTATGATTAACATGAAATGTCTTTAGCTGATTAACAATAAACTAATTGAATATGCAAGTGCTCCTCGAGCACAGAAATTTATTTTAGCTCCTGAAGTGGACTGATATGCTATCTATGCACTGTTTGTGTGACGCCTACAGGATGATAATGCTGAAGTGGGCTATGAAATTTATGAAGTGGGCTAAGAAAATCCAAGTGTAAGTGGCATACAACCAATCTATCCATGCCCTCATCTTCATTGACTTGTTTGTTGGTAGTTGCAATCCGATAAAAGTCCAAGGTGTTCTTTATAATGAATGAGATTTGGTTAGTGATTGCATTTTTAAGATCAATGCAATGGAATTTGTCAGGGTAAGATGTGAAAAGGGTTTCAACTTTTTGGACTAATAACCCTCAGTGGATAACTTGTTGATTGCACTGAAAGACCCAACTCTTTTTTTTAGTCAATGGGATTGGGTTGAAAAACACTATCAGCATACAGCATATGCATGTGCCAAGCAACTGGTTTTGTGTCGGATGATGGGACATTGCTCATCCAACAATCAAATTTTAACTAAATTAGCCCGTTTATGCCCCACTATCGGTCGAAAGCAGATGAGGTTAGGATTGTCATCAGCTGCAGAAGGAGTTCACACCAGTACCCCCACTTTGCTTTTTGGGTAGACATAAGCATGCACCGGCTTGATTTTGGAGTGGACCAAACGAAATATCAAATATTTCGCTATTCATTAAATGATCCCTTTAACTCTTGTATTTTTTTGTTGGGACACAGAAGAACACATGTCGTTAGTTCCAATTCTATCCGTTGGAAACCAAATTAAGAAAATTAGCGTCCTCTGACGAAAACAAAAGCTGCTTTTTCTGTGTCATTCATCGAGTGTTTTGTTTTCGAAGTTACCGACGAGTTTGACAAGCTAGGCCCCCACACCGACCACCGGCCTTCCCTCCACATGGGATAGAGAATTCTGTCTAACAATGCATATTTTTACTCAGAAGAAGACGCACAGAGACTTTCACCAAACTACGACAGTCTTTGTGCGATGTGTCAAAAAGTGTTTCTGATGGTTTTGGAAATTGCATCAAACTGGAAGCCAATAAACAGAATTTTGGTGAGGCTGATAGTTGATTCTACCCAAAACAGAAGGCTAAGGCCAGTAGCATTCTGCTCACGAGGACTACCATTTCCAGCTATGGACAGATCTGGAAAGTCAAATTATCTTTTCAACTCCATGTTGAAGCAGTGGAATTGTAGGAAGCATAGAAAACTCAACCTCACACGGATTTTCTTTCACATTCGTAGGTGCAACAAAGAAAATTTTTGCAAGTACATGTCGCACCTGACTATGAACAGAAAATATATTGTGCCGAACAGATTTAGCAAATCTTGCAGTCATTTTTCCTGTCTCCAGTGGCTTTTTCACTATAACAAAGAGAATGTATCACACAAACCACAAAAGGTTGCTGGTTCAAGAGCCTTTCTTACGTCCCTCTCAGACCTCGACTAGTTATATCCACATGCAACTCATAACTGCCTTGAAAAAACAGCTAAAAAAAAAAAGAGGGATTAACTCTCACAAGCCCTCTCTACTGAGATTTCGTATAAGCAGATTGGCCTTAGGAAAAAAAGAGCCTATCTATGAAGCTTGACAACGAGAATAATCAACGATAATCCTCACATTCAAGGGCTATCACATTCACTCCACGCACGGAACCAAAATATGCTTTTAGTGGTCAGCCATTTTCCTTCAAGTAGTGGTTCTTAGCCACGCCTAATCCCCATGAAGTAGTTGAAGTCATGATGCTGGACCCTCAGCTGCTTTAGCCACGAATCTGCTACGCTCAAAAGCGACACAAGCCTCTCCTGGTCCTGACCACAATTACCCGAGACCCATACCTTCCCTTGCATCTTGTAAGTGGCCAAACCAAATGGAGTAAGAGAGATCCCTTCCCCTTCCTTTCGCTTCCTTCCAGCGTTCTCAATGTCATCATCAGGGTTCATATCTATACAGAAATAGAACACCCACAAAAATAAAAATGAAAACAAAATTTCTCAGCTGTTTGAATATAAAACATTCTAAAAAAATATAACTAATAAAGGTGACGATGAGAGGGAATATATTGGGGGGGGGGGGGGGGGTGGGGAGGAAAAAAAAAAGAAGCAAAAGCTAAATGATATAAAATGAACATAGAGAATACCTTGAAAAGAAGATGAAAGAGTGTGGTAAGTGAGGAAGCAAGTAGACAAATCCTTTATGGTCCTTCCCATGGGAATATGGTATATTGGGTACCTGCACATTATTCACAATAAATAATTTATGATTGAAATCATGTCTCGTATTAAAGTATAAATGTTCATGAGCAAAATATTTCATTTGTTTTGTATTGGAATTGGTGGTAACTCTAGAGAAATCCTAAAGCAAAGCTATGAGCGTTTATTTGTCCAATGCATGGGACTATTCATTAAAGTTCAATAGCAAACAAAAACCTTCTTAGCCTGTTCAATACAGAAACCATGATTTTTGTGGTATCCTTATCTTGTTTGATTATTAATTGCTTTTTGGGCAGAGAAAAGCTGAGATGTGGAGAAAGATAGATACCAAGCAACTGCCATCCAGCTAGCCGGTGAAAGATCAACACTCCTCAATGACATCAACCCAGGGTATCTTCGAGCTAATCCATTAATCTGAAAGTAAAGAACCCATAAGGCATCTGTGGAATCAGCATACTTTCAAACTGTAAAGGGGCACAAAGAATTTCTAGAATAATTGATCAATTAAAATTTCATATTCTGATTAGAATGTAATATTCATCTCCAAAACAACAGTAAAAGTTAATAGACAATATCACATCAAAGGAAAGAACAAATGCTTAACAAAGATAATCATAAACTAGAAATAGAACATGAATATGAATAATTTTTTGCAACGGAGTGATTAGTGGATGTGACAGAGAATATTAACAAATCAACACCAACTAGAAAACAATTAGAGGAAAAAAGTTTATTGTTTCAACGTTCAAAAGTCAAAAGTTTGATTTTATCTTTATCAGATGCTTATCATGAAAAGGAGTTCAGATTATCCTATTTCTAACAAAACCACAGATGTTTTCATCACTCCAACCAGGTCTTTAATTGATCAATCTTCATACGGGGAAAAAAAGATGCAAAGTAGAGATAGAAATGAAAGTAAACAACAATGCAAGGCTACTAGTAAGCTTGCGTAAGAAAACTATGAAACTATTAATTGCAAAAAAGTACCTTATCCATAAGAGGAACTCTTCCATAAGGAGTTGATTTCTCAAAGTACTGGAAATAAAGGTAACCCAATCTATCATTTCGATGCAAAAAATTGTCTTGCTCACATCCTCCTTCCTCAGATGAGCATCCGTCCCATCTCCATTGCTTGTCCATTTCGCTCTCATCACTACACGAATCACTAAACGAATCCCTTGTCTCACCATCATCCGTCTCTTCCCTAATAATCAGAACCACTTCCACCATTACTTTCCCAAATATGCAACTTGTAGAGATAAAAAGACTCAAAATAATACCATCAGATCGACTAAGTGTAAAACACAAAATTTTAATTAGTTTCCGCTCAAAATTAGGGGCATTAATCGCCGAATCAACCATGAAGTTAAGGGACATTAGTCCAAATCTTTAATTATATAACTTATTGAAGGCTATTAGCACTAACAAAACCCATTCAATGAACATAAAGCAATCCTCAAACGAAAAACAACACAACTAAAACCACTACAATGTACAAACAAAAGAAGATTGCGGGTGTAAAAGAGGAAAGTGATTATTACCTTAACCCATTTACGCATGAATTGCTGGTAAATATTTGTATAGCAGATAGATAAGGCACGTAGTACTGAACTAATGTTTCACCGTTGCCCAAAACGATAGGAACTCCAGCCCCATAAGCACTCCATTCGTCATAACAATTCCAGAGATCACCCAGCGTAAAATACTCAATTTTTTCCCTCTCCCATGGATGCCATAAACTGTTGAGGTTCCTCATCTCAGTCTGCAGCACATACCCAGCAATCACATAACAAATAAACATCATAAACAAAAATAAAAGCAAAAGCAAAGTTCATTGAATGATCAAGATTGATAACTGAGAATGAAGAAATGGCAAACCTTGGGAAGGAGTTGAGAAGGGACTACCGGTGTCGTGCAATGGAGGAAGCAGTCAAGATTTGATTGTGTTGACCCTTTGTCAAGAAACATTATTACAATAGAAAGAGGGAGGGAGAAAGGGAGCAGGGATGGAGAGAACTGGAGTTTCTCTCCCCAAACTTTGAACACGGAAGAGAGGAAAAAAAAAAAAAGACGGGAAAACAGAGAAAGGGAAAAGAGAGAGGAAGAGAGAGAATGTCGGGATTGATTCGATGAAAGAGAAATGCAAAATTTGTCTACGAAGATATTCTATTTTTTGACGTTTGGACAGCTAAATTTACGGACGCCTTGCAACAAACTAAAAGAACATAACAGAGAAAAAGAAAACTAAATCTCTGTCACTCTCGGAATTTCTCTGTATAACGAAGAAACTTTTCTGTTGGTGAAGATTATCTACTTGGAAAATTCAACGGGAAAAGAGAAAATTTGAAGCTGCAAGCAATCGTATTTCTTTTGTTATCTGAACTTGAAGAAAACTCAATCCTTTTCTTGTTTGATCAGTATTGAAGAAACAAAGACCACTTCATTCGGTAAAAGGGTCACAAGAAACTCTATTCAACATCAATTCTTAAAGTTAAATCAAGAACCCAGGTAGCTAATCTCGAAAAATTAGAGGAAAAACCACGAATTCAAACGAAATTCGCAAGAAAAGAAAACTAGAGAGAAAAAGCAAGAAAATGAGAGAAAGGTTAAGAGAAAATGCTGTTCCAACGGAAACCCACGTTTTCTGGGTAAAGACTAGGATGCTTCTGTTCGTTTCACAGTTGCCAGCATTAGAAAACAAGACGATTTTCCAACAGAAAATGTAAAGAAATCAACTTTCCCAGAAAAAGAAAAAAGCAGAGCATACAAACCGGAAGCGGAGGATACAAGAAGGAGCAAAAAGAAAGAGAAATATAACAATTATCCGATTGGAACCACGCTTCTCTCTGGTTTTCAGAAACAACTAATCTAATTACAGGGAGGGTACTTGAATTTTAAAGGCATCATCACTAAGATTACAAATAAGACTTATCACGTATGAGACTAATCTCTCCCCCCGTCTCTCTCCCATGTCTCAATCTTTTGATGATGACAGATAATCGCAAAATATTTTATTTATTATTTTAATTAATATTTAGGAGACTTGTAGATTGGCCTCTTTGATTATTTCATTAATCATCTTTGACACTATAGAAAATATATATATAAAATCGAATTCCGGATGCATTCATGTAAATTAATCTATTATTTGACTAATTTTAGATAATTATGAGAATTAATTATTATAAATTTATTTTATTTTAATTAGTTATAGGCAGCATGGTATGATTTATAGTTTTAAAATGTTGATTTATTTATTAATTAAATTTTTAATTTGATGATTTAATGTAGCATTAAATTATTTAATTTAATGCAATTGCGTATTAACGAATTATTACAAAAGTGAATTTAGAGAGTTTTTTCAGAATAAATTAATTAAAATATTCATCTTTAATATTTGGGTCACATTTTATTACACCGTAATATTAAATAAATTTAATTTGTGATTATAAAATAAAATAATATTTTTTATTATTAACAAATTATTAATGCTTTATGACATCCTTCGGGTATTTAAAATAATTATTAATTTTATAATTATCATTTATTTATAAATTAGTCAAAATTAAATTATTTTTAAAATTAAGTATTTTACTATAAATTTATCGGATAATTGCAAGGACAAAGAAAAAGGGAATAAGCTAAAACAAAAATTTGAATCTTCTTTTAATTTTTTTTCTTTAATTTTTATAAGATAATTCAAATAATAATATGTAATATACTTAATAATAAATAATTTAAATTATATTTTAATAAAATTTTAAAATTAATTTTATATTTTATAATATAAATTAAAAATTAAAAATATAATTTAAATTATTTATTATTAAATATGTTGTGTATTATTATTATTATTATTATTTTAAAATAAAAAAGAGAAAAGATTAAGAGGATGCAAATCCCTTGGAGCGCGGCCAAACCGGCGGTACGAAACAGAATACGACGACGTAAAAGGTCATCTAAATGATGGTTAGCAGAGAAAGCAACACGTGGATTTCCAGTACGGCAAGCCTCCTGTTAGTGTACATAGAAATTCTAAAGACACCCCCCCAATTTGATGTAGAATACGGTGCGGGCCCTCCACTTTTGACCACTTGTCTGTCTCGTTCGCCAAACACCTTAAAATTTCCCGTTACGTTCACACGAACGCAGCAATATTGAGTATAATATTTTGAATTTTTAAAAATTAATATTTAATTATAATTTTGTCCCGAACGAAGAAGAAAATGACACGTTAATGGTCCTAAATTTTAAGAATATTAATTTAATTTTAAATTAAATAGGGAAATTAGCTGGTGTTGAGTCTCCTTCATGCTTTGATGGTCACTGCCTCCTCGTATTCATAGCCCCACGAGAGATGACAACCACCAACATAAGCTATAACTATAACTAACAACAAATGCATTCCCATGAATGTAGTGCCGAATTCTTTGAAATTTTAAGAACTGTCGGTCCTCCTTTTATCCTCTGGTATGCAGTATATTAATTTTGTTTAAATTTATTATTTATTTTAGGCGTAAATATTTATATCGCGCGCCGAATTACAGGATTAATTTAAAATTAATTTAAATAAAATTTCTCAACATGCAAGTGGAAGATATAACATGCCTTGCAGGATATTGCAAAATTCAATTAAAATAAAAAGAGTAAATCAATTAATTTTATGGACTTTTCTTTTTTTTTTTTTATTCGTTAAGATTAATATTGTTATATGTCAAATTTACAACCAACACTCAGTCTCCAAGTTTCCATAAACAATTAGTTAACAGTACTTCTATCGGTATTATGTTACCTCCAATGTCATTGTTGAGTACAAATTTGACGCTTCACTTTCAATCCCCAGATCAAGATTTGCATAATTTTTATGGGACAGCCAATGCAACGATTAACACATGCATGTAGCAGTGATCCCTACTTATAAAAGATAGTTAATCTACAAACACGGAGTTAGCTGGTGGCTTTTGTTGGAGATTAAATTATTATTTGAGTTTTACTTACGAGTTTCAATATACAAGTCAAGTATTAATTTAATATAATATCATAGAGAGATAATCAAATAATTTAATATTTTATTTTGTGTTGTATATTTTTAAACTTTTATTTAATTTATTTTATATGACCGGAGTCTATTTACTATTAAATTTTTACATAAGATTTTTTGTTACAACGTAATATTATTATTTTTTGAGTTTTTATCTATAAATTTAAACTTATGAATCATTTAATAATTTTAAAAATAATAAAATAAAAATGATGTATTTAATTTAATTTTGGTTTAAAAAAAAAAAAAAAGAATGCAGCCTGTGATTTACGAGGTGGGATTTGCTTCAAGAAAGGGTTATAATGTGGATGCATGCCAGGCTTGACTAGTATAACCAACTAAAATGTCAGAGTATACGTCATTTTCTTATGGCGTTTTAAGGGATTGCTTGGCTTTGAGATTGATCGATGGAAACAAAAGATTAACACTAATTATTTGAAGCTAACAGAGGAAGAATAAAAATCAAACTACTTAAAAAAAGAGTTATCCCAACTGTTGTGTTTATATAACGAAGTCAATCAAGTTTATCCAAGCCTGTTCCTGTTCCTTTACATGTTGTCGGGTCAACTTAACTTAAGAGATACCTGCAACAAGTTAACTTCTTCAACTTCTTATCGCAATAATTTATGCTGCAATGCCGGGAAAGTCGACAAACAACAAAAGCAATGTATGCACCGGGATATGTACAACATGACTGGCCTAATTTATTGACCATGTGTTGTTTCTGTTTGCTCTGATATTATGCTAGTAACATGCTGCCAAATTTAATTGACCTAGTTAACGGGGTAGACCCAGTTCCCTAGTTTTTGTAGTTTTGTCAAGATTGCGATTGGACTGTCATGTTGTCTTGAGACTTGAGAGGGAGAGTTTTGTCTCCCCTGAAAGTGGTTTATTCAAATGGGTATCCATGTGGAATAGAAGAACAAACCATGGTCATAAGAACATGGGCGAAGACTATGCGTGCTCGGTTAAAAAGCCCAACTTACAGATTGAAGTTACAATGTAATATTTTTGGACCAAATCCTAGACTTCCACACCTTATACTTGGGTTGGGCTATGACAGGTACAAGGGTTCGTTGATCCACAAACAACATCGAGTTTGTTGGCCCATAATAATCAGAACATAAAAGATTTTTGGTCTGTTTAATCCTGCCATTCAGTTCATGATTGGGACTGAAAGACGCTCCTTCAAATGAAAATCTGAGTAATGAGATTTGTGGTGAGTTTTCGATTAACTAGCAACCTACTTGGCTTCATTTCCTAGCACTGCATTTTAGCAAAGAAATGGTGAAGTATCCAAGAGTAATTAATTACAAAGTAAACACTGTGATATTTTGGAACATATATCAGCAGTTCAGACAGCCGTGTATACATATAACAAGGCAACATAAGAAAAACCCAATTATATTTCTCGTCATTCACCAAACGAACCTCAGGAATTTATACTCTCAACTTCACATTATACCAGTCAGATAGTTAAAAATTCAATTGGGAAAACAGATTAAAAAAAAAAAAAACAGTGTTCCCTTCATTAGAAGCTCTCTGTAGACTGTTGCTCTGTTACTGATCTTTACCTGCCCCTCAACAAGGACTTCACTGCAGTGTCCATTTCCTCAAGAATTCTGGCCTTTCTTTTGGAAGGAATAGGAGCAGTTGGTCCAAAACTTATGTAATGTCCAGAAACAGCATTCAGTGCAGAGTACATGTCCCGGAAAGAAGCTCTTCCGAGCAAAGCTTTCTCTCTTCTATACTTAGCCACCCAAGAATTAGACGCATCTCTTAAATCAGCAACGGCAGCAGCCACATTCGGGTCGGTCTTATCCATGATGATCGTCGTTCTAACTTTATTGATCACATCTTCAGTGTCTTTCACGTACTCTTCGTCAGAAGCAAATGCCGGGGATAAAGGTGACAGAAACAAAGGGGAGAGTATACTCGCTGATAGAGTTAGGAACTGGCGCCTTGGGTTTTGATTTCGTTGTTGCTGTTGATGTTGATGTAGTGATGATTGCGGTGGTGAAGTGGTGGAGACGACGGTGGTGGGTTTTGTCTCGACTGGCGGGCAGAGGTGTGGGCTTGGAGGTTGGGGTTAAGAGTGTGGGCCAGGCCATTGTTTGGTTACAGTAGAAAGAAAAGTGACCAGGAAAGGAGAGAGCAGTGTTTGTGGTAAGGAGCATAGGAGAGGAGAACTGGGTTTCTGCCACGTGTACTTATCACTTTATCTTATGGTCATATTGCATGGATGAGAGAATACGCAATGACATTTTAGATACAGAACTCTGCGCGGAGTTCCTCTCCCTCATGCCGAAAATTCAGGTATTTGCGCAGTTTCACGTAAAAGGTAACCTGCTGCTTTAGGCCTAAACGATAAGTAATGGGCCAACCAATCATCTTTGATGGGCTTCAAAATCTAACCTGGCCCAAAGAGACTTGCGAAGCGCATGTGCTTCATCGGCAGTTGAATTTGGAAATAATGGGACGAGTTTTCGAAGCCTTCAGTGGGCTTCAATATTTTAGTATTAGTTGCCTGTGCTACGCAGATGATCCCACCATATTCTGTTAATATTTGAAGGACGACAAATTCGTGGATACTTTCTTCATAAAGAAGATATGTTCAGTGTTTATCCTTCCCTTTAATCCATGCTATTTTGCACTTTGTTCATTCAAAACATATTTATATGTATTTTAAAAATTATCACTGTCCTCGGTACACAAAGAAGTCAATGCTATTCTTGATTAGCATTGCCTTCCTAGAAGATATTAGTAAACCTTTAGAATATAATCTTTCTAATATCACAGATCGAATTCTTGTTATTAATCTAAAAGATTGATACTTGCCCTTATAAATTTAAGTTTAATTTATATTTTATTTGATATAAAATGTGACCCTTAGCTATATTAAGGATATCATATTCATGTATACATATGTTATGACAATTCTTCAGATGTCCTTCTGTAGGAAAATCTAATACTATACCATGCATGCATGCGGCCGGCTACAGAATCTCAAAGCATACCGACTCATGTCATATATTTGTAATCATATGTAATTGGTGCATGGAGTTGTAGGTCCATCAATATGTGCATAGAAAGCAACGTAGCAAAGGAAAAAAAAAAAAAAGAAAGAAAGAAAGGGCCTACGTCCTAGACGATTTGTTGAAAAGATAGGAGAGCATTAACAAAAGGCAACTGGAAAAAGATAATATGTAAGTAGTTCTTCCATTTACCTCCCACAATCGCGAAAACAGAAAGTTTAATGCATATCCATTGTCGTAAGACAGTGGACTCTTTTGTCCACTTTACTCATTGCGGATAGAATGAATGCTCGAAACTAGCAAAGCTAGTTATAATAGTGTTTTCAAATGCAATAGCCTGGAAAACTATTTTCTCAGCGCATGCTTTGAGGTCTAAGGGCAAGATCAGATCAATATTCTGCTCTTAAGAGTCATGGGTTCAGACAATTACTTCCGCCAACAAGAAAACTATCAGAATACTTTTGAGCTGTCAGTTTAGTTTAATTTAAAGCAAGCTCAAGTCGAGGTGACAATTTCAGTAGAGGTGACCCACATCGATCGTTCATCTCATGTGGGGTCATTGTCATTGAGGTAGCTAGCCATGCATGCATGCAACTTGGTGTAGATTTCGACCACAGTTGGTAGAAAATGAAACGGATGCCTTGTGACAGGACAGAACTTCACCAAATTAAACGGCAGATGCTGGCTTGATTGAATCATCAGGCTAGGCTAGGCATGCGATGCCATGCCAATAAATTTCTAACCAGTTTCTCGCTTGTTCGAGAATAATACGATGAGAAGACAATTAAAAAAAATAAAAAATGGATGCATGGGCTGGAATGATTGCGGCAATTCTGGCATGGGGACATAACATAGCATTGGGCAAAGGGAGGGGTGCATTATCATCATCTTTATATGGGCCCAGCTGCTAGGCCCATCAACTTTCCCTCTAACGTATCTGTATTTCTACGTATACAAAAACTGAAATTATAAATTAAAAAAAAAAAGTGAAGTTGAATCGTTTAATTTGCTTCAAATACGAGGTCGCGTGTGAGTTTGGCGTGCTTCTCTCTCCCCCAAACAGCGCGTGCTGACATGACATGTTCGCGGAACATGGAAAAACAAAACCCAACTCCCTAGTAAATTAACGGCGTCTGGTCAAAGACATCGTCAATACTTGTCTAAATCTTACGGCAGTTGGTTGACGCGCCTAAAGAAAAGGCAGTTGGAGAGCGAAGATCAGTACATCGGTTTCTATCATAATTACCGCCGGGCTCCACAGTGACAGCCGGCCAAATCTTCGTACTTCACTTTCTCTGCTTTGCTGACATTTTCTGGATTGTATTTGTTGAGTTCGAATTCCTATCTCTGTCTGGTCTCACTTTCTCCTCCGCTTTTGCATTTAATGCACTCCTCTCCTTCACTATCTTTGGTCTTTTCTTTTTCAGCTGCCTCAAATCTAGCTCAAGCTTACAGGTACTCTCATTATTCTGCTTTCTTCTCTAGTTCAAGTTGAGTTCTTGTGACTTTTCCTGTATGCTTTTTAAAGTTCTTAGCTTTACAGTATGCTGCTTGCTGGGTGATTTTAAGCGAAAGAAAACACTGTTTTTCATGCTGTCACTGTTTTCATCTCTTAAAAATAAAGGGGGAGTTTTTACTAAACTGTGCAGCAAGTGGGTTTAGTGGACTCAGTGATTTAATGTCCCTTTGGGTTTTGGTTTCTTACTTTTGTGTTTAGTGCTGTGGTTTTATTGATAATTACATATTGTTTACCTGACCTCTTGCTTTTTGGTGTTTTATTTGATTCTTTTTTGACAAAACCATACCTTTCTTTCGTCTTTTTCTGCTTTCCGCGGATGCTTTTTTCTCTTTTCTTAATTGTCTCTCAAGTGGTAAATCAAACTTTAACACATTTTCTTTCCTTCCGTCTCTCTGTCTTTTGGAAACAGTGGATTTTCAAATCTTATATCTCTGCTTGGCTCCTCAGAAAATCGAATTCATCAATATGTATATATTCTCTTACTTTGTTTTGTTTGTTCGCGAATTGACATTGTCTGTTTAACTGCACTTTCTTTTTCTTTTTTTTTTTCCCTTCAAAAGGATCCTAACAATTGGAGTGCGATACAAAATTCTGTGATTCATTATATTTTCCCTCGTTTTCTCAGAAACCAAACAGAGAATTGTAGTTTTGGTGTATATATGTACACACTCACACGCGCGCGCACACACGTATATTAGATATAATATGCGAGGTCATGCCTTCGGGTACCGCGGTAGATAATTGTTTTTACCACTTTGTTTTGATCTCCTATTTCGGGTTCTCTTGGTGACTGAGCAAAGAATGTACAATTTCTTCATTCCTTTGGATTTTCTTCTTCATTTTTTTATTTATTTTCTGTTGTGTTTTTTAGTTGTGGTCCTGGAAGCATGATTTACCTTTCTATGTTAAATAGAGGTCTATAATGTTTTAAC
Source organism: Swietenia macrophylla (assembly GCA_032401905.1). Classification (NCBI taxonomy): domain Eukaryota; kingdom Viridiplantae; phylum Streptophyta; class Magnoliopsida; order Sapindales; family Meliaceae; genus Swietenia; species Swietenia macrophylla. Next base: position 11,274,292 of record CP135559.1, on the reverse strand, counting down.
TGGAACACTAAGAAAATTTCATGATCAGCTTTTAATTATATTTAAATAGGGCAGGTTTCTTGTTTTCTGGTTTGCCCTTTATTTACATGCTCCTGATTTTCTTGTTTTTCCTGTCTTCGTACATTCCAATTTTTTTTTTAAATGTAGTTTGTGCATTAAATTACTTGAAATTTTCCCATTTGATTTGGATCAATGTTAATCCTGTTCAATGAAAAACAATCTGGACAGCCTTTTAAGTATATTCTATTCCAAGGTCACACGGACGACTTTTATATATGTTTTGTTCAACTTGGCGGGTTTTCTTTACATGCAGCCATTTCTGCGTTCTATGACACTATAAGATTAACAATTCCGTTGACCAGCATCTACTTGCCTTTTTCAGCTGGTTTTGTTATCGATTACCATAACCCCCAATGGATTATGTTTGACCAAGGTTGAAAAGATCGCCAGTTTTCTACGTTGAGGTTGTAAAGTGGCTACTGGTCTTGTGTCCAGGAATCTTTAGGAGTAATTGTCAATTTGCTGAGTTGACTGTCCCAGTAGTTACTGAATTTTATTACAGATCTGTTTTGCTGCAAGGAGGCACCTTGTCCTTTATTTGCATCAGATGCCTTCTTTCTCGAGCTGAGAAAATGGGGGGTTGTGTGTCAACTAGTAGCCGAAGTACTTGTAGCAGCAGAAGCAATGGAGAGACAGCTTCACCTGCATGTTTGGGGATTGGATTTTGTGGGCAAAAGAGAACTAAGAGAACATGCACTGACAATCTCATTACAATGCATAATTTGCCATCACTACCCAACAGGATATTTGTGAATGGAAAAAGCCAAACGTCTTGTATATTCACTCAGCAGGGGCGCAAGGGAGTAAACCAGGATGCCATGATTGTATGGGAAGTAAGTTTCCTTTCATTATATTGAAATTACCATTAGTTGTCTTTGGAGATTATTACTCAGTTCACTTTGAACTGCTGTAGGATTTCATGTCAGAAGATGTGACTTTCTGTGGTGTCTTCGATGGACATGGTCCACATGGCCATCTTGTTGCTCGCAAAGTGAGGGATGCTTTGCCAATAAAACTACTATCATTCCTGTTTTCGTGTCAGGCAAGGCAAAATGGGTCAGGTAAAATATGTTTCAGAGGGAACATGAAGAAATCAGATGGTGGAGATTCCGAGAAGGATGGTTCAGCCGAGGATAAAATGAATTCGTTATGGAGAGAAGCATTTCTGAAGGCATACAAGTCCATGGACAAAGAGCTGAAATCCCATCCCAACTTGGACTGCTTCTGCAGTGGTAGCACCGCAGTCTCTTTAGTGAAACATGTATGGCAGGGAGCTCTGCACAAACTCTTCTTCAATTTGTTTGCGCTTTCTTCTAAATTTTAATGTTCGCTATGTGATTCCTAGGGATCCAATCTTTTCATGGGATATATTGGAGATTCTCGGGCTGTTATGGGATCTAAGGACAGCAATGACTCCATGGTGGCAATTCAATTGACTGTTGATCTAAAGCCTGATTTGCCGAGTATGCCTTGCACCATTAGAATTTTTGTCCTTATGCTCAGTCTGAATCTAATTTATGTATTGTGAATTGTCATAGGGGAAGCTGAGAGGATCAAACGATGTAAAGGGAGAGTCTTTGCATTGCAAGATGAGCCTGAAGTACCCAGAGTTTGGCTGCCATTTGATGATGCTCCTGGGCTAGCAATGGCTCGGGCATTTGGTGATTTTTGTTTGAAGGAATATGGAGTGATTTCAATACCCGAATTTTCTCACCGCCTATTGACAGATAGAGACCAGTTCATTGTTCTTGCTTCAGATGGTGTAAGTTTTTCACTTCCCACTCTTTGTTTATTTTGTTGTATCTTCTAGGATTCATAGTTTCCATAAAACTTCATTCTGGTGGGGATATTAAAAGCTCGTTGAAGGCTATCAAAATAAGTGATTAACTGTCTAAATTATCATAACTTACCCAGAAAATAGCCCTGAATGCCACCACAACTATTGGTTATGTCAAATCTGTCTGGGGATCTTTTGCCTCGTTCTACTCTCATTTAGACAAAACAAATATTGGGATTTTCCTTGCTAGATTTTTCTCTTTTTATTGCTTGGATGAAAATTAACTTATCATCTTTCCATATCTGAAGTGAAATTGGTGACTGGTTTCTTTTGGGGTGTGAAATGATATGAAACTTGTCTCTTGGCCCTACAACATGGCATGGGGAACATGAAACTGAATTAGTTGCATGTATCTCTAGTGCTCTTATGACTTAAGAATACAAGCTGTCGGTGGCAAAAATGATGGCACAAAGCTTAGTTTTAAACTGACGTAGCAGATGGAATAGACACGAGGCATGGTATTAGTTATTTACTGAGTTCTGGACAACAAAATTTCTTCATGCTTGTGTAACTTTAAATGTGATAAATGCAAAGTTTCTTGTGTGGTTTAGAGCTTCATAATTGTTCTCTTGGTTTGAAGACAATCAATTCTAGAAACACATGAAATGCCTTTTCTTTTCTTTCTTTTCTTTTTCAACTTGGTTATGGTACTAATGGGTTTATTTGCCAAATTGAATGTAAAACCAATTTAATTTCCCACTAGCTTCTGCCTATTTATCCTCTTTTCTTATCTTATTTTTTGGTTCAAAGTTACAATACCTATTATAGTACATTTGGCCTAAATTTGTGGGAAGAAGATCCAATATGCATGCATTGAGGTCTGTGCAAAGGCTGATAGGAAAAGATGATTCATCAATTGGGTTAATCTGTAATTAGTTTCTGAGCCTACAATTTTTATGAAGAGGAAAATGGGATACATGAGATGGAATCTTTATGAAAGGCTCTGTAGTAAGAGTTTCAATGATAATTTAGTACATGGAACTATAGTTGATCCTTGCATCAAAAGCTCACTAAACGGTAGCTTTTTCCCTTGAGATGATTTGGTTTTTTCCAGTCATTTATTTTATTCTTGTTACAGGTTTGGGATGTCTTGAGCAATGAAGAGGTGGTGGAAATTGTATCCTCAGCTCCGACACGGTCATCTGCTGCCAGGATCCTTGTGGACGCTGCGGCTCGTGAATGGAAACTCAAATATCCAACTTCAAAGATGGATGACTGTGCAGTTGTTTGTTTATTTTTGGATGGGAAAATGGACTCTGAATCTGATTACGATGAACAAGGCTTTTCTTCTGCAACCCTTCAGAGCAATCACTCTGGTAATGCAATTGAATCAGATGATGGCCAGAAGTCTGAACCATCTTTGCAAAGAAATTTTACAGTTCGATCATCAGATGAAAGTGATACATATGGAAGACTACTAGTCGAGGATGAAGGGAATGGGGAAACGTTACCAGCTGAAGATCAGAACTGGTCAGGTTTGGAAGGTGTCACGCGAGTGAACTCACTCGTACAACTTCCAAGATTTTCTGAGGAAAGGCCAAACCCAAACTCGTACACGAGTGAACTGGGCAGAAAACCATTTTCTGATTTGCCGTCATTGTGATATCTTATCTTCCGAGCCTAATTAATCCAAGGAGAAGAAAAACCCTCTGGATTGGTTGCACTTTGTTCTGGCATTTCTTTTTGTTGTATTGCACAGAAAATTTGATGGGATAGCTTTTCTGAAAGAATAGAACCGTACCAGTATAGTCATCTTGATATCTTTTCGCTTCTGTCAATGATTATTGTCTTTCTGGTTGCTCTAACATATCCTCAATGAGCCGCATTTAAGAGGGTAGCGGAATCTTCAACCACAGCAGGCGTAAACAAATAATGCACTCTAAGAAATGCATGGCATGTTCAACAGGCAAATACGCCGTTACCACTATTGGCCTTCAGCTGTGAACTAGTCTTGTCGACATGTAAATGTGATTAACTAACAGATTCTTTTCCACGGTGAAAACACGTTGATATGCAGCAAACCAAAAGACTGCAATTCAGTGACATTGGCCCTCAGCATGGATAAGATTCGTATGGATTTGGTCATGGGATTGATTTTCAATATTCAATTTGAACCCAAAATTTGTTTGCTTAATCTCAACCTTCTGGCACAATGGCGTGACTCACAAATAGATAGAATTACCAGATCAGCTTGTTTGACTTGTAAATGGCAGGAGCCCTGAGAACCCAGAAGAAGAAAAACCACAACTAGGCAGAGAGCGATTTAACGAAAATTCATCTATTCAATCTTTAAATTACCAACCTCTAAAATATGAAAGCACATGAACGAGTCACGTATAAGGTCACTTTATTAGCCGTCACTCTTGTTGGTGTAAAGATAGGATACAAATTACAGGTAGATAAAGCCTCTGTTACTTCATTTCTGTCTGTCCTTTCAAAGGATTCCATTGTCCGTCCGTCATTAACTTGGCAAAGAGTAAGAGATCCATTAATATAGACATTTTCCACTTTCTTTCTTTCTGTAATCATACACAGGCATGCATTAAAATGGAAAAAAAATCTCATAAATCGCCGCGAGAAGTTGATCTAAATCCAAACCAACGCAGCTTTCAGAAACGACGGAAAATCCTCAACTTCCATGCAACGTATACGTTAGTTTTCTTCTTTACCTGTAGAAGGGGATGCGTAACTTTAACTCACCGACAAAACTTCAACCAACTCACCAAAAACCTAGACTATAAGAAGAACAATAACCCTTGCACATTCTACAACGCAAAGCAAAGTTGACTCTTATTTTACAATGGCTTACAAAACCGTCTCTTCTTTCCTTGCTCAAATTTTCATCCTCAGCATTCTGCTTGCAGTCGCAGGGCAAGCACTAGCTAGCCGTGGCAACCCAAAAACTGCAGATAATGCAGACGTGAAACAGCCTGAGTGGTTGCTCGATCCTGATCACAGTCTGATCATTCCAGGAATTGGGAGGGTGATGTTGCCACCAGGACTTGGAACACCTTACACTCCATACCCTGGCACTGGCAGCCCTGGTGGAACAGGAGCCGTTGGCGTTCCTCTTCCTGGAAGTGATGACACATTTGTCCCGAATCCTGTTGTTCAGGCTCCAAGCCCTGGCAGTGGTGTCAGCGGCATTCCAGCAAACGCACATCCTTGAGTGTAATAAGCTGTTCTGCCAATAAATGAGTGTGTTAGGGGTCTATAACTTCCAATAAGGGCGTTTAATGTAAGAGGAATATTTGTTAGTCTTTTGTAATATCGATGTCTGAGTCTTTCAGGCTTGGAAAGAATAAGTTCCTAGATTCAGTGGTTCCAGCATGCTATTGTAGTGGACTCATGTCTTACCCTTAGTTGAATATGTTAAAAGATTACGTATATTAAAAGGCGGGCTCTTCCTAAAGTATCCATGTTATGGTTCGTTAAATGCAATGCAGAGCTATCATTCCTAGCTAGCTCCAAAACCTGCAGTCTGGGCTATACATCTTCTGGCTCCACTTAGAGTATAACCAGAACCATGAGTCAGTAAATCGACATTCCTTTTCTTTTAGGGATGAATATTATTGCATGCCTCTTCTCCCATTTTCACATTTACTTTTACCATTAAAATTGGAAAGTAACCACTTACTTCCCTAAACTCTTAACACTATTAATTGACCTAACAGAATTTAATACAATTAATACGAGTCTATAATGTGCAAACAAAGTATAATTAATACGAGGGTGATTACGACAAACGGCACAGATTTGGTCTCACCAAACACAGTGACACAGATTTGGTGTCACCATACATATTCTGGTTGTCAACTGTGCTAACAAGTAACAATAGCCCATCTTTATGCGTACTGTTTAAAACGAGTATCGCTGTGAGTCAGTATATCAAAACAACCACCGTACCGAACGGTCCATACAGCATATATCAACTTGACTTATGTTAGCTCAAGTTTATAAATGCTGCTACCTATCATCATCAATGCTACTTTTGCATAACCCTCATTTCATTCTATGGTTAAATGAAAGGCTGTGATGTGTTCATCAAACCATCTTCAGAAGTAAACCACAACAATCAATGAAGTCGCCTTTAAAGATATTGAAATCGAGGAAATTACTCTTAAGGCTGTAACATTTACATATTTGATTTGATTTTTCTAAGCCTCCTCTGTTAAATTTCACTCATTCGTTTCTCAAGGAATAATCAAGGGCAGAAATCTCATGATCAAACAAAGATAAAATTTAATGTTGAGAACAACAAAAGATCTCATTTGAAAATCAAAGCCAAATTTATGCACGGGTCATATGATAAGGAAGAACAAAGAAAAATATCAGGAAAAAAGAACACGAAATTATATCAAAATCATTATTATAAAAGGCTCCATAATGTCAATAAAGAAATGTCAAGTACAAAATAGAGCAATCTGGAACTTATCAAGCCAAAGCCCGAGATGCCTTAGAACTTGAACCCCTAATATGCATGCTTAGACATTTTGTATACTCTGCACAAAAGAGAAGACAAGTCTGCTAAGTAGCAATACATCACAAAGAATCAAAAGAGAAACGAAATAAAATTTCAGAAAGAAGCATAAATCAATACGCGTCAGTTAATCATAATGGCCATAACACCATCAGCTAATCAGCACATCTCCCTTGAGCCTCAAAAAGTACAGAAGCCTTTAACTCACAAGAAGTCAGGACTGAAATGAGAGGAATCCATGAAGTGAGCATCACAGATTTTCTAGAACAATGCTCTCCACAAATTATCACCACAGAGAACTTATGGTTTAAGTTCTCTGAATAAGTTAGAGGCAAAAAATGGTTAAAATGTACAATAAATTCTTGATAAACAGAATTTTCATTGATTTATTAATTTTTCCACAATGAGCATTCATGGATCTGGTCATTGGAGGTTGCTCACTCAACTGTTGCACCTCTATCACAATCTTAGCCATCTAATCAGTGGTTTACAAGTTAATAACGCATGGTAACATGACCCAGCATGGCATCTATCACTCGCCAAGCATGAGTATTTTTTTCAGCAGGCAACTTTTTCTCAAAAAGATAATATTAACCGATCATAGTGTAACGAGTAAATAAACTTACAAAATTGAAAGGATGCTAAGTGGCTTTACGAGAAATGAATGTATACATAAATGAGCCTCCTAAAAAAGCAACGAACCATTTGGCTTTCACATATATACAACCCTAGGTAGAGAATTAGTATAACCAATCAAGATCCTAGAAGAAATGCCAACATTAGAAATCAAGTACTGTCTAATCGTGTTAAATATGTCAAAAATTATGTCATTAGGGAGGAGAGAGATGATGGTGGCAGCAAGGGAAGAGAAAGAGGATAGTGAGATGATTTGGGGGGCTGTGACCAACAACAAATTTTGAAGAACCAAGTTGAACCAACAGAGACAGGTGCACACAGCCAAGCACAAAGAGCAACCCCGACATTGATATTCATAAATGAATTCTTAACAATGAACTTTGTCAATTTTCTGTTTTCCAAGCAATGTTAATTGCATGATATCATCCTCGAAAATGAATGTGTTGGTCTTGTCTCCTGTGCTTGAAAGGTCGATGAAAGAGTGAAAAATCATTAATACTATGTCTACTAAAATGCTTCACACATTCCCCACTACATGAGTCCATCTTCATGGCCATTCTTCATTTTGACCAAATTTATTACACAAAATGACTTGTTTCCCCAATGTTTTCAGATCAGAATACATTTAAGAAAAAAAAATTATGGGTTTTGTGATGAAATGACGCTTCACCATGGAAGGCATGGTAATTGTCATTCAAAAATTCAGTTTCTCATCGCCAACTTCTGAAAATCTATCTCACCCACCAAAAAGAACAAATTTGCGTTGATCAATTGCATTGAAAATAAGCCCACCCCACCAGGAAAAGAAATAAGAAATATGTACCAGCCATTTTACTAAATTACCAAAGATGATTATAAACACTGCAATTAAAAAGATAAAGAAATAAGAATCACCTTATTTCAAATACTGTAAACTGTGGAACTCAGTAACCGACAATCTTTAGAAGGATGAAACACAGTAATATCAGAAACACGAAGAGGAACAGATAATCTACGAAAACGAAGAACTTGGTGGACCCACGATTTCTGTTAATGTTCTTGATCTTGTTTTTGGTCTTGTTGTCTTTTGGTTCGTCGCCAATTGGTTCAAGTGTTGCCATGCCTGCAAGTTGGTCACGAATCTACGCCTCCTGGTGACCAATGTTGGGGATCTGAAACTTTATTTTCCGATTACCGTTAGAAATCTTCGTGGTCGTTTTTGTCCCGCGCGTTTTGTAGAAATTATGGGCCAACATTGGGCCCCATAAATTGAATCTAAACCAGGCCCAAGTTGACCCATGTCTTTTTCTAAATTATACAACAAATTTATATTAGAATTAATTTAATTTCAGTGAAGTCCTTGTAATTTGACTAAAATGTAATAAATTCCACTCATTTTAAAAACTTGTCAGAATTCTACCGAATAGTCACGGAAATTATAGCAAGCAGGGAAAAGGACAAGGTCAATCACTCCTTTGACAACTATTGCAACGTCCTTGTAGGAGAAAATGATCTGATATTCATTTATTCCTGGAAAATAGCCATCAAATTAGAATCACATTAGCATGTCATGCAGCTAACTGCATGGTGTTCGGAAGAAGGTTTCGGTTGGGAAGTTCATAATACGGAACTCAATATGATTATGTTCCTGGAAATTTACTGGGGCGATGGTTTATGAGGGGCCTATTACACTTGTGGGCACGAAATCTATGATGAAGTGATTACTAATGCCCTTGGCTTGATTTCAGGTGAATGTGGGCGGGCTTGGCTAAATCCTCGAATATGCAATGAAATTCACAGATTTGCACCAGAGTATAAGAGCAGCTGAGTCATACCTCATGACTGCTTGACGAAGATTTGAGGCTTGCCACTGATGTTGCCTCAGATATTCATGCTTCTGAATTCTTATTTGAATAACTACAGTGAAATCCCTGTAGCATACTTCTGAGAACTCCGAAATCTAGTAAGCATATGAACAAAAAGAAAGAGAAAAATATGCATTTTATAAATTTTTGCAGCAACAAGTGCACAAGACAATAGCGAGCACAGGCTTTACAGGTCGACGTTGTTCGTATGATCAGTAAAAGGTCAAATGGGAATCTTCTGAAATTTGGGCATGTTATTTAATACAATCTGTTCAATTGCTGAAGACATCAAGGGAAGAAAATTTAAGATTGAATAATCAATAGCAGTCATCGTCTACATGACTGTCATGAAACTTTGTGGTAGCTAATCAAAGTATAAACAGATTAGCACGTTGAAGAAGTTACCAATTTAATTTTATAGACGTACGAGGATAAAAGTGTTTGAGAGTATGGTAACTCAGATGAGCTCCAAACAGTCTACCCAAAGAAGACTCTGCTCCACAAGGACTACTCCATAGGTAATCAGGCGAGCAAACTGCCAGATCTTCCATCCTGCTTTGTAGAAGCCCTTGCTCCACAGGGACTATGCCACAGGTAACCAGGTGAGCAAACGGCTAAAGCTTCCATCCTGCCTGTCAAGCGTAGCAAATCAGAGTCCAATGAAAGCACGGTCTTTGCTCCACAGGGATTATGCCATTGGCCACGTTGGCGAGTTGTCATCAGGAATACCTATTTGTTAGTTTTTTAATTTAGGAAAAAGAAAATGGGTTGCAAAATTAAGGTCCCACCGAGATTTGAACTCGGGTTACTGGATTCAGAGTCCAATGTCCTAACCACTAGACCATGGGACCGAGTTGGCAAGGGTGTCCTAATACTATTTTATTTAAACAGTTCTTTGTTTTAAGCAAATTACCTCACCTTTCTCATCCGATTTGACGGCAGCTCTTACTAGCTCCCAAAATCCAAACACCTGATGCGAAGAACCTTACGAAGACCTTTCTCTGCAATTCCTCTGCAATCTCCTCGCAAATTACCACCCTGCAATCCACACAACAATGATGGGCCACCGCCAAAACACTCGAAAACGGGTCCTAAGCCAAGTTTCATCTCAAATCCCAGGTGGTTCTTAACCAACTCTCTTCCTCCCCCGGAATGGATAGAGCCATTCAATGACGTCTCTGACTTGGTCTCAACTCCTCAAAACTTGACCCCATCGCCATGGGTAAGCCAAATTCTCAATCTTTTAGATGGTTCTTCGAGTATGGAAGCAGAGTTGGATTCTTTTTGTCACAAGTTCTTGATTAAGTTATCGCCAAATTTTGTTTCATTTGTTTTGAGAACTGGCGATGTAAGTAAAAGACCTGATATTGCATTGAGGTTCTTTACTTGGGCTTGTAAGCAGAAGAAGTATTCTCATAAGCTTGAATGTTACGTTTCTTTGATTGATTGTTTAGCTTTATGTAGCGATTTGAATAGAGTTAGATCAGTGTTTAGTGAGTTCAAGGAAAAGGGATTTTTGATGACGGTGTCAGGTGCAAATTCTTTGATTAGGAGTTTTGGGGAGCTAGGAATGGTTGAGGAATTGTTGTGGGTGTGGAGAAGAATGAAAGAGAATGGGATTGAGCCAAGTCTGTATACCTATAATTTTTTGGTGAATGGGTTGGTAAATTCAATGTTCATCGAATCTGCTGAGCGAGTTTTTGATGTTATGGAGAATGGAAAAGTTGGACCTGATATTGTGACTTATAACACAATGCTTAAGGGGTATTGTAAGGTGGGAAAAACCCAAAAAGCAATGCAGAAGTTTAGGGCTATGGAGGTGAGAAATGTGGAGCCGGACAAGATTACTTATATGACTTTGATACAAGCATGTTATTTGGAGGGAGACTTTGATTCTTGTTTGGCTTTATACCATGAAATGGAAGAAAAGGGAATTGAAATTCCTCCTCATGCATATACTTTAGTGATTGGCGGGCTTTGTAAAGAAGGAAAGTGTATGGAAGGATATGCTGTTTTTGAGAATATGATTAGAAAGGGTTGTCAACCAAATGTAGCAATTTATACAGCTTTGATAGATTCATATAGTAAAAATGGTAGCATGAATGAGGCAATGAATATCTTTGATAGGATGAAAAATGAGGGGCTTGAACCGGACGAGGTTGCTTACGGAGTAATTGTGAGTGGCTTGTGTAAGAGTGGGAGATTGGAGGAGGCCATGGAGTATTTTGAGTTCTGTAGAGGTAATGGGGTGGCAGTTAATGCCATGTTTTATTCTAGTCTCATGGATGCACTTGGGAAGGCTGGGAGATTGGAAGAAGCTGAGGAACTTTTTGAAGAGATGGTTGAGAAGGGATGCCCACGGGACTCGTATTGCTACAATTCCCTCATTGATACCCTTGCTAAGTGTGGAAAGATGGATGAGGCTTTAGCACTTTTTAAGAGAATGGAAGATGAAGGATGTGATCAGACAGTTTACACATACACAATACTCATTAATGGAATGTTCAGGGAACATAAGAATGAAGAGGCACTAAAGTTGTGGGATATGATGATTGATAAGGGTATCACTCCAACTGCAGCTTCTTTTAGGGTTCTCTCCATTGGACTTTGTCTGTCTGGTAAGGTGGCTAGGGCTTGTAAGATATTGGATGAGCTCGCACCGATGGGAATCATTCCTGAGACAGCATTTGAAGATATGATCAATGTCTTGTGCAAAGCAGGTCGCATCAAGGAGGCTTGTAAGTTGGCTGACGGGATTGTTGATAGGGGTAGAGAAATACCGGGAAAAATCCGTACAGTTCTAATCAATGCTTTAAGGAAAGCAGGCAATGCAGATTTGGCAATAAAATTGATGCACAGTAAGATTGGTATAGGATATGATAGGATGGGTAGCATTAAAAGACGAGTGAAATTCCGAAATCTTGTTGAAACTTGAAATTAAGCTAAATTCAAATTCTGTAAGTGTGAGCAGCATTGCTTGGACTATATACTTGAAGGTGATCGCAGATATTACAAATTAAACTTGTTGAGCTTATGCGATTCTTCAGTTCACCAATGTACTTTATGAAATCTAATAAGCTCTATGAATTGTCAGTTAGTATTATTAATTGGTTTCAGTTGCATGGGATTTCTAGGTTATCAGTGTTGTACTTGAACATGATCTCTTAGTCAGCAAGCTTGGTATGATTTTGTATCGCATACCTGCTCTAGGAGCTTTGTTTTATACTTTACATAAACATAATCAATTCCCCAAACTTTGTTCCTGCCCACCGTGTGTCCTAAAATCTATGACTCCCTATTCCCAGCCGTGTATGGCAGAGAGTTTATTTGTCCTAAAGTTTCCGAGATACTAAGCATTCAAAATCCTGACATGGAATACAATTTTGAGGCAGGTATAACACTTAATACCGTTAGAAGTAGAGAATATGTGCTAGCTATGCAGAACAGCAAGAAGCCCTATGAAACCTTTATTGGCGGGCATCAAATCATACAGCTGTGTAATGCCTTGAACTATAATTAATGATTATGTATATTCAAGACACGGTCATTTGCTGTCCTTATTTCTTTTGGCCTGACTTTATGCTTGCTAGATGAAAGTATACACATCCCGAATGTCAGAGGCACACTTCAATCGAATTATTTTTGTTCCAATGTCTTATGTGGAATGATTGAAATATTCATTAAGTGTTTCCCTGGTGCATCATTCTTGCATAGCAGTCCTCTGCAATCTGTGTTAAGAAAACAAGCAGTGGAAATTGCCGTTATTTGAGATACAGTAGAATGGGGAAGGAGAGAACTCTTAGGGTATATCACTCTTTGGTATCTCTGTTTTGCATGTTCTAGGCTTCTAGCAATTTGTGTGACCGGACTGTAACTGTTGCGAAAGTCCATAAACAAATCCATTTCTGCCACATTGTCTATACTTCTGCAAAGTTGAAGGTTTATACGACGGAGGAATGGTCCCTCACCAAATTTGACTTTTTTTGTTACCTCGGGTATGAAGAAAAACAGTAAAATTGTCAAAAACATTGAATAGTAACCTCAGTTTGAGGATTTTTTGTGCAGCAAGGCTCAAGGGGATCCATCTTCATTATCCAAAGCACATATTGCCCTTTAGAACTAAGAGGAAAGGCACATGATGCATATTACATCCCTAACACTCAACGGAGCATCAGCCACTCCTGATAGAATGATACAGAGCTTTCAACCAAATTCTTTATCTAGATCTTGACGAGTTCTTTATTTGCTCAATGTGTTTGTTTGTCTGCAATCTTGTAGAAATTTGCCACAAAAAAGCTTAGTTTTTTAGACTTGGAGTTCACATTGCACAGTTCATTTTATGCATTGAAACTTAAGTATTAACTGTTTTTTTTTTTTTTTGGTTCATTTGAGGCTGGAAATAATGAGTCTTTTAATGCCACAAACTGCGTGAACTCTCTCCTTATCCTCCGTTTCTGCTGGTATTGGATATTCCATTTCCATGCAGCAAAAGGCACATCTCCTTTCTCACTTAAAAGAAGAAACCTGCAATCTATGCATTACAACTGATAGAATCAGTTGCAATGTTGCTGTTACTGCCTGCAAATTGATCTCCTGGTAATAAATTGATGTATGTATTATGTCGCTGATTTGCTTTAATTGGCAGATCAACAACAAGACAGATAACTGTTGGAATTGGTCCCCTGCAATAAAGTCTGCTATTTGTTTGAGGAATCCTCTTTACACTTAAACCCTTTTTTTTTTTTTTTGTTTTCCATGGGCCGACCAAATTGCATTTGGCATTTTCTCCTTCGGTAGCTCATGTTTGGTCCACAGAAGATTAAGATGAGGGTCTATGCCTTTATCTACTTACACCATCAGTAGATGGTCTAGCAAAATTGGCCTCATTTTCAAGTGAGATTGACACTCCTATCAAATGACCGGGTCTTTATAGATAAGCAAGCATGTTGGTTGCAACGTTTATAGCCCACTAAAAATGGGAAAATGACAAATCTTTCCAAAACAAAGGAAAGATTTGGCAAATCGCATCAGATAGTAAATGTTTTATCCAATTCCACTGCAAGAACTGTGTTTTTCTGCACCCAAAAGACAAACAAGTCTCTCAACAATCTACTAATTGACTAAATTTGTTTGCATTATGAAAATTCTGGATGCCTATGGTAATAAATGGAGTTGATAATAATGACTAACCCAGATGCCTACTGACATTAAATTCAAACCATTAACTCTCATATTCATGTCAACAATTTTTCTATTTCTAATAAAGAAAATATTTATCTCGATTCATTGCACTGTGAGCATCATCAAAATCATAATTAAATTTATACTTAATTTACTGTAAAACTTTATTCACATACTTAAAGTTAAAAACATATCTCAAAGTTTCATTAATTTTGTAAATCAAATATTACCTATTTCATTCAAATCCCAAGAGTTTAAAAACTTTTCTCAAACTCTCATTTGTTTTGTTTTAATTATTAATAATTTTAATTGACATATAAAATTATTTAATTATTAATAAAATGATATCATTGAGAAGCAAACAAATTTAAAACATATTCTAAGATGTTTTTCTTATTATCAATAATTATTTTTAAATAATTTTAAATTATAATTAAAGTAATTGACATCTAAAATTATTTATTGTAATTATTAATAATTTTATAATTTATTTATAATGACTAATAACAGGGACTTGAGAGTTAAGTATTCATACTTCTAGAACGTGAATAAAATTTTATAGTAATGTTTTAGTTAGCACGAAACGACTGATTTGGCTTTCGTTTCGTTGTTGGGGGGTGGGGGTGGGGGTTGATGTGAAATCTCTCTCTCTCTGTCACTAGTGTTTCTGATAACGGTATTCCCACAACTTATCCCAATTATGGTCCCGCCATTCATGTTGAATTATTGCATGAGCAAGCTGTTCGCCTCTTCCAAGGAGGACTGAAGCCATTCCTCCTTTTAAGTCGCTTCTCAAATAGGCCCCAGCCAAAAAAACTTTTCAGATGATTCTTACTTCTTCTTTTTTGTTTTTTTTTTTTCTTTTTATCTAAAACATCTGAATGAATAACTTCCATCGGCTGTATATCAATCAGTTGCATGTTGCAGAATATTTTCATGTCTTAGATGCTACAATATTGATGGTTCTTGGCAATAACGATATGTAGATATTTGGACAATTTGAAGGGGTTATCAACAACCTTCGTTATCTTTGAACCCAGAAAAAAGAAAAAGTTTTGGAATCCCACAGCTGTATGCATAAATTTTGGTGGGGACTGATTTCATTGATTCAATGGCAATATGATTTATTTGCCTTATGTAGTCCAACAGAAAATGATTCGGTTACAGGCATGTATAGGAACATCTTAGAAGCCGAAAATGCTCAAACCCTTGTCTCTTTTTGATTAGATAGGCCGAACATTGTTGAATATAACAAGTGCAAATGAATGCAATCTTTGAAAAGCATCATCTGCAGATTTGTTGGGTCATAACTTTCAAATGAATGTTTATGACTGTGTTTCAGCCATAAACATCATATCAAATTAATTAAAACCATGCATGTCTATATGTAGCACGAATCTGCTCTTTTGTGATGTGGACAGTTCAGTTCCCATGTAATGTAACGACAGTTGTTTATAAAAATGGCAGGATGAGCCTTAACTTTATCTCTAAAGTTATAACTATGCAGGATTCTCTTCATTACTGCATTCACATCACAGCACAGCTTCAAGTTCACTACACAAGAAGGAGGAGACAAATTAAGGAAGGCACGGCGAGCATGCAGCTGGGCAGGGCCACCCTAAGTATCATTATGCCCCTTATTTTCTTTTCGCAAGCCATCATCCTGCATTATTTTCTCTTTATAACAGACACGGGCGATCAGTTTTAGAACAATCATGAAGTGATGCGTTGAAAAGTTTGCTAAAATAACGACGAGATGATAAGCCTTAACCATCATCAAATTGAATTCTCTAGCTTTCAAAGTTTTATGTTCGAAAATCACTTTACGCTAGCTAAAGCTAATTTAATGTTGAGCACGGACGAAAACTTGACTCTCACGTTGTGTTATACGGAGGAAAATTGAAGTTTAATAATTCCTGTTTAAAGTTGAATGAGAGAACCAGCATTCTGTGGCTACGAATGAGAGTCAAATTTCTCTTCGGGTTGGGGAAAAGGAAAACAAGATACCATTTATCTCTATTACATTTCTGGAGTTGAACAAAAGTAAGGGCTGCAAAGAGCAATTTTACTGTTAATTACATTTAATATCCATCAGGGAATTTTGGGTCAATTCAGAAAATTCGAAATGGGGTCTCTTTTCTTCCCTTAACTTTTTCGAGACATAAGTTTTGGTTTCACAGAAAAGAATCCTACTGGGAGAAATATGGTATGACTACTTGTTTTGACTTGTATATCTTCCTGTCTACTTTCCAATATTAATCCTCACTATGTCTTTCATTCATTCATGTCTTATTATTACTCTTTGTTGCTGCGGCTGTCCCCCCAGGGATTGTGGCTCAGAGTTGTCCCGGCAGACCCAATCTTGCCTTCCAATCTCAGAGGATTGTAGCCAAAAGTGTCCATGAGAAATTGATTTCCTCAAACTTTTTGTGTGTGTATCGGATAAGCTCTGACTGACTGATCGAATACCTTTCGATCAGTCCTCATCCAATTTCCCACAACGGAAATAATTCTTTCAAATTTTGGTTGGGTGGTCGCATGACATATAATTGCTTTAATACATATAGTTTTGCAATTCAACTGGGGGCTGTGTTAAATTTACCTGTTAAGTATTTATTATATTGGTGGGGCTTCCCTTTGCTTGGAATTTATGGAGGATAACCTCTACGGTCCTTGAGAAGATCTGAATCGAGAGAGATGAAGCTCTAACTTATTGAATGGGCATGTTTATGTTAATCAAGTGCATAACTGCTATATATACATTGCTGCTTTTATTGTTCATGGAAATCACATGGAGAACCTATTGGATTAAAAGTCACAAGGGTATTTGCTTTGCTCGTAGGATGTGGAACTTTTTTTCTTGCTTTCATTGGTAGTTAAAATATTAAAAGTGATAATGTGAATAATAGAATGCCATATTTCGGATATGTCAGCCCTCCCACTTACCCTCTTTGTGGAGAGCAAAGAAAGAGCATCGGTAAACAACTTTGACAGAGAATATGACAGAGCCATGTCTTATCTCTTCAAGCCCATATAATTTCTATCCCACAATAATTGCATTGTGAAACTGACCATAAATATTGGGAAGTTCAAGATTTAGCATTGGAATAAAATTGGGGCAAAACTGGCATTAAATTACACCCAGTTAATTTCTGAAAATTTATTAGATTCAGTGAGAAAATTTGAATGAAAGTAATTAATATTTATTAATATGATAAAATTATTTAATTAATAAAATAAAAAATATATATTAATAATAAATAATAAATTAATATATAATTAATTAAATAATAAAACTTTTATTTATTATTAATAAATATATATTTATTATTTTATTAATTAAATAATTTTATCACATTAATAATAATATTATACTAATATAATTAATTTATCTCGCGCTTTCTCGCTTTAAAACGGTGGCTCAAAAATTCCGGGGAAAAAATGTGGCGTGCAGCGAAGCTGTCAAAGCTGGTGGGGGCTTCCGGGAATTCTCGCACGCTCTTCTCCATATATTCTCAAGAAGAATCTCACCGTCTATCTCTTTCTTTCTCTTACTAAAAATGATAACATCATGTCTTGTGGTCTACAAGCCATCGTACAATTCTGCGATGAAGCTTCTGCAATATTAGAAGCTTGTTGAGCTTTTTAAGAAGGAGACGATGTTTTTATAATTGGGCTCCTTGTTTTTTCTTTCTCAATCGCAGTATGCATGTAAGAAAATTACAGAAAGAGTGAAACTTCTCCCCTAACAACTTTTTTTTTTCTCCGCTACCTCTGATACTACTGCAGCAGCTACCACCAACTTGTTAATGGAACAGCCAGCTGTTGGTACTAACAACGGCAATGGAAACTGTGACTATGGCATGATTGGCTGGTTCGAACACATAACGGAGAACGCCGGAGCTGTTCAAAGAGAAACACTTCGCCGCATTCTTCAGCAGAATTCTGATGTGGAATATCTTAAGAAATGGTTTGGGGACACCAAAATCCAAGAGATGGATGCATGTGCATTGGAATCTCTTTACACTTCTTTGGTACCTCTCGCTTCCCATGCAGATTTGGAGCCTTATATCCAGAGAATTGCAGATGGGGACACAACTCCTCTCCTCACCCAACAACCTATAACAACTCTTTCTCTAAGGTGGGTACTCTTTTTTTTGACTTTTCCTATGCTGTTTTATAAAGCCGTCTTCTAAAATTTATCATGTAAGAAAAGGAATCAGAATAGAGAATAACTAGCTATGGGCTCCATGGATGGTTCTTTTTCGTTGGGCTTCTCTTCTGAGATCTTACGAGTTCCTTCAGAATTCTCTAGGACTATATTTGTTGCAAGACAACAACTACATGGAACCAAAGCGACAAAGCCGTTTTTAAGTATCTGTATCAGCTTTTCTTATTAATCTCACAGAAGACCACTAGCTCTTTTTCTCCACTTTTGCAAAGACATGGACTTGTACAGGTTTTATCTTTTGCCACACTTCCTTCATTATCTTCTGCTCTTCTTGATGAATGTCTGGTTTTCTTTTTCTTTGTAGCTCCGGAACCACGGAGGGAAGACAGAAGTACGTGCCTTTCACTCGCCATAGCTCGCAGACTACCCTTCAGATTTTCAGGTTGGCAGCAGCTTTTAGATCAAGGTTTGACCTCATTACTCTCTCTCTTTCTCCCCAAATTATCGTAAGGTTAATTGTACGGTATTTTCATGTGTTAATCTTTATTATGAATTATTTATCCTATTGTTCTTTCCAAGTTTCTTCTCTCCTAATCTCTATAGTGATTTGATCATTTCGTTAGGGTTTATCCAATAAGGGAAGGGGGGAGGATCCTAGAGTTCATATATAGCAGCAAGCAGTTCAAGACAAAAGGAGAGTTAACAGCAGGAACAGCGACAACACACTATTATGCAAGTGAAGAGTTCAAAATCAAACAGGAAAAGACTAAGTCCTTCACGTGCAGCCCAGAGGAAGTCATTTCTGGTGGAGACTACAAGCAATCCACTTATTGTCATCTTCTACTTGGCCTCTTCTTCTCTGATGAAGTAGAGTTTATTAGCTCCACTTTCGCTTACAGCATTGTCCAGGCTTTTACAGCATTCGAAGAACTCTGGAAAGATATTTGTCTAGACATCAGAGAAGGCAATCTCAGCTCAAGAATCATTATACCCAGAATGCGCAAAGCTGTACTGGAAATCATTTCACCGAAACCGTGTTTGGCTTCGCTAATCGAATTGATCTGCAAGAAGCTGGAAACTACGGAATGGTTTTGTCTAATTCCTAAACTGTGGCCAAATGCTAAGTATGTTTACTCGATAATGACAGGGTCAATGCAACCATACTTGAAAAAGTTAAGGCAGTATGCCGGGAACTTGCCACTAGTGAGTGCTGATTATGGATCTACTGAGAGTTGGATAGGAGTAAATGTTGATCCATCTTTGCCTCCTGAAAATGTTACTTTTGCAGTAATACCCACGTTTTCTTACTTTGAGTTTATACCGATTTATAGACGGAACCAAGATTCTAGTTCACCTGTCGATGATTTCATTGAAGATAAACCAGTACCATTGTCTCAAGTCAAGCTTGGACAAGAGTATGATCTCGTCCTCACTACTTTAACAGGTAAATCTTATTTCCCATTTGAATTAAAATTCCTTGTATCCAACCCATTTCCTTGGGAAGCTACCCATTTGATTTTCATGATATTTGTAGCTACCAACTGAACAGTTGCATCCATTTGATCACCTTAAGCTGATATGAATGATCTTCATCATAGAAATAGTGGAATATTGCATACATGAAGATCGTCTTAGTGTCAACCTGCAACAACTTCATGATCGATTTGACACAGATGTGGACTGTCGAGGATTGGAAACCAATAAATCCGGCCCTCTTTCATGTTTGTGTAGTCTGAGCAGGGCAGACAACTCCTCTTGTTTTTTATTTTTGGGAGTCAGCGGCATACCCTTATTTTTAGGCTTCTACTCCATTTCCCCTTATATTTTAAACCATAACAATTGATTTAGAAATTAACTAATAATTTTATTATTATCTTTTAAATATCAATAAGAACATGGATTTTTATTTAAAAAAATTAAGAAAAGATTAATTTTAAAAATTAATATGTGAATTATATTTTTTTACATAATTAAATATGATTTGTATGATATTTGTTTATCTAAATTTATTTTTAAACATGTCAAAAATTAACACCATCCACACCCCCACAACCCCCAAACCGAAAAAAAAAAAAAAGGTAACACACTTGTCTTGTTCCTTTCAGGGCTTTATAGGTACAGGTTAGGAGACGTAGTGGAAGTAGCTGGTTTTCATAAAGGGACCCCAAAACTGAACTTCATATGCAGAAGAAAGCTCATATTAACTTTAAATATTGACAAAAATACTGAAAAAGACCTTCAATTAGTGGTACAGAGGGGGTCTCAGCTACTGAACAAGACTAAAGCCGAGCTGATCGATTTTACGAGCCATGCCGACGCTGTAAACAAACACTACATTATTTACTGGGAGATTAAAGGACAAGTGGAGGAAGAAGTTCTTCAGGAATGTTGTTGCCAAATGGATGCTTCCTTCGTTGATCACGGCTACGTTGTCTCCAGGAAAACCAATTCAATCGGACCTTTAGAGCTTTGTATTGTGAAGAGAGGCACGTTCAAGATTATTTTGGATCATTTTATAGACAATGGAGCAGCATTGAGCCAATTCAAGACTCCTAGGTGCACCAGCAACCGTGTGCTACTGAGAATCCTCAATGATTGGACCATTAAAAAGTTTCATAGTACAGCTTATGGTTGAAAGTAAATGAAACAGTTAGATTTGTATATTATGTATGCTTTCTTGGTTACTTCTGCAACCAAGAGTTTAATAGTTGAAGGTGCAAAACCACCGCAAATTTTATTATATAGATCGAAAGAAAGGTAGTTCATCCAAATTTCATGCATGAATTGTTTGTTACCTAATGTTAAAAATATTGTTCTCATTTGACCGGCACTAAAATAGTGAATCCAGAGTCAGCCATGGACTGTTGCTTTGTTCAATAAGTCTGAGTTGACTATACACGATATCCAGGGCCAGCCATGGACTTTATTTATGTGCACTGTATCGCAAGATTTGGGTACGTATACTGGGACTGCATTGTTGTAATAGGTAGGATTCTCATCCACTAGAGAATTAATAAGAATTCAGGATCCCCACAGTTAATGTAATGGGACATGGATAGCTGAAAATTGAATGCTGAGTAAAGCAAGTATAAATTGTTGATCTCTTATAGAGCTCAACTATGTATATACGAAACAGGTGAATCAAATTTCCTGTACAATGGTACCAATAATATTTACAATATTCAAATGTATGACTTTATGTCTCAAGTATCAACCCACCTACCAATAAATTTTTGGAATAAGTTTGTGAGTTTTCCCTGTGACTGACATGCAGCAGCAGCAGCACCACCTCAAATATATTATAACTGCGATCAAGAGCGGCTGAGCCGAGCCTGTTGCTACCTCGTGACTGTTTCCATCGTATTTCCCTGGAAAAAAGTACTGAACCAAAGTTGAGGTAAATATGCAGTCGTCTCTCTCTCCCTCCCCACAATATACAGACTCATGCTGGCAATGTACATGTGTAGTTTAATCATATAAAAAAACAATTAGGTCTTAGTTTCGAAGTGTCAAACAGCTAAGATCATTTACTTCCTACCTACGTACCCCATATCCAGACACTCCAATGTTCAGTCCAAAAAGGTTTTTTTCTTTAAAAAAAAAACTTTGTAATTACAGGTACAGAGAGAGAAAAAGAAAATGGGAAAAAGAAGTGTCGTTTTTAAAATTTTTCTAAGTTATTACCTTAAGAGTGGTACTTTGCAGGATTCATCAGAGTAATATCACAGTAGTGTGGTCCAATCAAACTTCATGGTTCCAAATCCAACGCCAATGAAATTATGAACTATCAATTTTCATGGTACAAATACATTAATGGCAGCACTGAGCTGTATCAATGAGTGCGAAATAGCAATCGACGGCATGCGTGCATTGCATGCAGATGCGGTATCATAAAAATCGATGTATATTTTATGTGATGTCACGCCCTGTAAGATACCAAGATAACTTCTTCTTCCGTTGCTTGCTTATAACTCAATGTCATGTGTACAACTCTTAGGTGAAATCCGGCTCCAGAAGAAGCACATTAGCGAAATTGTAACACATGACATTAATGAATATTGTTGTCTGAAGTGCAAGCGAAAGTTAATGCAAATAAGGACAATATTAGATGCTATGGTTGTCACAAAAACACGACCGACCAATCATACTTATATGTAGACTAACCATACAGAAATCTTCACAATTTTGCCAGCTGGTATGTAAATTATTAAACATATCAATGCGAAATTGGGCCATGCATTCAAGTCATAAGAAGAGGATCCATTGTGGCGACAAGAACAAGATACATATAGATCTCTTTGCGCCGACTTCCTACAGCTGTCCTTGACTCTTGGGGTGTTTCCAGGCATCTTTGTCGGTGGTCGACAGCTTGAAAAGAACTTCGCAATGTTAAATGCTGCTGCTATGTACGGCTGCTTCCCATGTCTATATTGTTGAACTTCGCAATGTCGTGTGACTAATTGAAGCCAGGCTCATGAAGACACTGTCCATGGTTACAAGAAGCAAATGGTATTCATCTCATCATACAAGCAACCTTTTCAAGTGATTCTTTCTCTTAAAGCCCAATGGGCTATATTAAATGATCAACTCTAGACCTTGTGCATGTAACCTAACTCCCAATATGGAAACTCACTCGTTTAAGCTTATTTAAAATTGGAAATTAAAAAAAAAAAAACAAAAAAAAAAATCACCGAAGCCCAAAGCCTGCTACTATAGGGCGCGAGCATCTGATCATTAACGTAATAGTTCCTTTAAGAATAGCCCCATTTCGTATCTTTTAATTTATTTTAGATGATGAAACATAATTAAAAGATGACGAAACTTAGTATGATTTCTTCTTACATGTTCTACCTTGAATTACCCAAACTTAACAGAGAAAGGACAACGTTTGTATCAAATAAACCAAACATGAACAAGAAAATCCTAGATTTTTCCGCCATAACCGAAAATAAGAAAATCCTCTCACCTACTTCGTCGTCGATGACAAATTGTTCTTCCCTTGTTATCATCGTTCCCCTCCGGGCCTCCCCCTATATCCTACTCTCTCCTTCATACTATCCAATTCCTCCACTTCCCCACAAAATATCAGAGAGAGAGAGAGAGAGAGAGCTAGCTAGCTAGCTAACATACCTAATCGTTCTGAACATCAATGAGTTCCTTTTCACCTCATCTTCCTTCTCCATCTTCGCCAGAAAATTCTTCCACTGTTTATAGAATTTATGCATCTTTTTGCTCCAGAGATTTAGCATCGCGTGCAGGCATGTCCAACCGGGTAGATTGTTACAACCCATTAACTCATGCATGGAACCACGTCACCACCATCCCTGGCCTCGTTGAGAACCAGGTTTTAAAGAGTTTTTCCATGGCCTCCATTGGTGATAACATTTACATCATCGGCGGCAGACTCTGTAACAAAGTTCAAGGTCATGCATCTGACGACGTCGTTGAGGTTAACCTCGAGGTCCTTTCATGGGTTCTACGTTATGATGTACGCAATGATGTCTGGTCCAAATGTGCATCGCTACGTGTACCGCGGTTTGACTTTGCTTGCACAGTTTGTGAAGATAAAATCTACGTGGCAGGGGGACAGTCAATGTTTTCGTGCGCGCGTGGTATTTTGTCTGCTGAGGTGTACGACCCTGCACTCGATGAATGGAAAGCCTTGCCTAACATGAACGCGTTGAGATACAAATGTGTAGGGGTGACATGGCAAGGGAGAATCCACGTGGTAGGTGGGTTCGCGGAGAGAGGAGACCGTGATAGAGTTGCCCTACCATGGGGCACGATGGAGAGGAGCTCAGCTGAGGTGTACGATCCAGAGAAGGACAAGTGGGAGCTAATCAAGGGGATGTGGCAACTAGATATCCCACCAAATCAAATCGTGGCCGTTGATGATAAACTTTTCAGCTCCGGTGATTGCTTGAATGCATGGAAGGGACACATCGAAGCGTATGATGGGAAACTCAAAATGTGGAACGAGGTTGATGGATCACACTTGGAAACACCATCATCTCCAATTTCTACATCAACGGCAACTTGGCTCCCAATCAAACGGCTTTATCTTACAATGGCGCCAATCGGGACCCAGCTATATTTATTGGCAGGTTACAGATGGCCAGGGGACATATCGAGGCTGATGTGTAACGTCCACGTATTTGACACCTCAGCAAACGGGTATGGTTGGACCAGCTTGGAGCCCATTGAGGAGGAGGAGGAAGGAGAAAAGGAGCTTTGTAGCCATTGCTGCGTGGTTAGACAGACCTTATAAAGTCAAGTCAAAATTAATGTAAAATAAAAAAAAAGTAGTTATTTATAAATATATATTTTCTATTTTCTTAATATCCATAATTAAATATATTAATTAAATTGGTATTAATTATTAATATTTTTTTCTTTATTTAAAACTACTATACTCCTTAATTGGGATATGGTAATGGTAATTTTACAAGAGAGGATTCGGATTCGCGGCATCCATGAATAACTAGGCCCCACAAACAGGGCCCATCTTCTCAAAATCAAAGAAAAAGGGTGGGCCCGATGCTCAGAGCCCAGCCTACAACTCGTGTTGCCATCAAAAGAAGAGAAAGAGGTAGCATTGAAGCATCAGGTCATCATAGCAAAGGGAAATAGCCCAAAATGCCTTTCACATGAGTCCAAAACTAGCACGAGCCCCCTGTGACCCGACCCCACACCCGATCTGACCGCCCAAATTCAATTCAATAATTCACTGATCGATAATTTTCTGACGCTAAGGTAAACTGTGCAAGGACATGAACAATCGTGATTGGTCCCGAGGAGCTACACTGAAGGACTCAGTGTCGCGGGGTATCTGCCCGACCTTAGGTTCAGTACGTGGCGTACACGTGGCCGAAGTGGTCCCAACAGGGGACCGCAGTCTGGGCATCTCTCGCACGGGTAGGCACGTGATGCCATGAAGTCGAGGAGTGGGGAACCCCATGCCTAAGACTCTGATTATAGCCAATGCACTCCATTGATTCCATAATTCACTTGAAAGAAACATTATATAGAGGATAACAAGGGGTATCATCACTTTTAATTACAGTTCTTAATTACAATTCTAAATTTGCAATAATCAAGATTAATCCAATTTGATTTTAGACTAATACCAACGTAACAAGGCTCACAGTGAAGCAGTAATTTGCAGAGGTAAAAGTGAACCGGACATGGGGGTAGCAGTTAGTTTACAAAAGCTGGGAGATCTTTATTGTATTTTAAGGAGAAGAACTCTCTCTTCATTTTTCAACCTCTGCAACTCATAATCCAAGGCTAGCTTTATTTTCAACCTCCAGCCCATCTCTCTCTCTCTCAAGCACACGCTTATACAGTTTCATCTCTCCACTTGGAGAGCCGCAGTAGACAACAGTAACGGACAAGACTTTAGAACTTCTCTAATTTCCTTCTCTTTTGTCAATTCTCTATCTATAACCGTGTTCGAAAACCGCACCCTGCCATAAATTAAACTAACACTAAGGAATGCATGAATGCGTAATGGTCTGTAATCCTTTCACATTGCCACTTCGCTTAGTTTTTTTGTAATGAGAGAGGAGGGGGAGATTACTTCTGTGGTGTTGTGCTGTTAAATACGGCCTCAAATGATTGGTGAAGATCATAGCTTGAGAGTTATGGCTCCGCCACCAGCAGCGGCCGTGGCTCCATTGAATATGGAGAGAGACGAGCACTGGAGACATTTTGACAACTCAGTGAATGCTGTGTCTTTTGGTTTTGTAGCTACTGCCATTCTCATTGCAATGTTCCTTGTCATGGCTATTTTTGAGAGGTTTCTCAGGCCGAGATCATTGCCTTCCGGTCCAAGCTCTCATTCTGATCTCGAGGCACAGATGGTTTTCAATGGCAAGCCTAATTACCCTTCTCCCAAAGTATGCTCTCTTTCTCATTCTTAATTAAGTATTTTCATTTCCTGGGAAAAAAATATAGAAAATAGAATATGCTTTTCCTCTGGTTCTGATAGCAGCAGCACCGACATTTGCTTTCTGTTTCACTACATGTCTTTCCATATTTCCTTTTTGATATTGTTCTGTTATCTGCAGATGCGATGAGTACTCCTGCTAATGTGATTGCGACTGTTCCTTTACTTTCTTTTTGTGTGTAATTATAGCTAAATTCACGCAGTTTGACTAGTCATTTTGCAATTTGCATAAACCGGTCATGAAAGGGAGATGGCTGGTGATCATTTTCATAACCTAGCCATTTTGATGGTTATTTACTTAAAATTTTAGTTAATAATTCAAATGTCCATACAATTCCAAGGTTGCAAATGGTTTCAATATTTGTGTTCTATATTTGATGCCTCAATTTATTCTCTCTATTCATTTTTGTTTTTTCTAGCCACAGGTTTAATTATACACTTCTCCTTCTTCTTTCCTTTCTGGTTTTTGAAAAGATAAAAATCTTACCACTAGACAGAAAGGCTGATCGCAGGGACCACCCATTTATTCTAAATGTATACAAAACATCCAATCAAGATAGGCTCCATTGGACTGCCCGCGTTGGCATGTTTTCATGTTTTTTCACATCACAGTTCTTCATCCACTGATACATCAATTCTTCCTTCCATTTCAAAACAAACATGGGTTTTAACCTACAATTATGATGTTCATCAAATTGGTGTAAAGTTTTCAACTTTTTCCCATTTTTTTCCTTCAATGATATTGTTTAGTGAGCAATCCAAAATCCAAATTAATTTCTCACAGTGCATTGCTGGTATTGGTGGAATTTTAGAGCCATGTTTACAGAAGGAAATTGTAATCTCTGGTTTCTGATTGTGGATGTATGGAAAATGACAGGGATGGTTAAATCATTAATGGGCATGCGGTTTTGAGTTTCTATAGTGGATGCATCATGGATTGTGAATCATAGTATACTCTGATATTTTATTGAAACAGCGCTATGACGCAACCTTATTTGATTATTAACATCTTGGAATAATTACAGGCTTTTATCATCCCAAAGCATATTTGTATAATAGAATTTAAGTTTAAAATGTTACTCTTTCCTTACCATTCTTCATATATTATGGTATAGCTCTGTCTTTTTGGTATGCTGGATACTCATATTTGCTTCTCAAACCTACTAACAACTTGATCCTATTCATGTCTTCATTAATGGCTGCAAATGTCTGTCATGCTTGAGCTGAAAATGTTGTCCATGCAATTTCTTCCCCGTTTGCAAATGTTTATGGACAAACTAATGGACATTGTTCTCTGTTGAACTTTCCAAATGAACCACCACCACCACCCCCCGCGCCCCACCCCCCCTCCCCTTTTTTCACTAATGGTTGAGATTAGAATACTAACGGGACCAGGAAATGTCACAAAGCATGTGGGCTTTGTATCGAGTGTCATAACAAGCCAGACCATAGAAGTTTTGTCAATCTTCATGTGCAAATAAAATCCTTTCTGTAAAGTGCTGGAGACAAATGTAAGCATCTATGTGTGAGGTCAAGATAGAATTGTGTGAAATTTTCATCGGTATCTGCTGAATCCTGATCCCCAGAAATGTAATGCTGTCAACATCCATGTGGTTTTTTTCTTTAAAATCATCTTGTTTCAATATGTGGAGTTGACGATCTCCTTTATGTGTCATCCCAAGGTTTGTCCCACGCCATTAATTGCATGCAAGCATGTCTAGACAAATTTGTTTTCTTGCCTGAATTGTTTGCTTGGACGCAACTCATTCAATATTGGCCAACATTGTCACCTAAGGGGTGTCCCTTTGTTTTGAAGTTTAGGATATTTATACAACGTGGCTTCGCTCACCATCTTTCATAATGCTACCAACTTTCAATAACCTAAGCATGGAGCACACCATTGATTAATGGAAAGAGTTATGAAATCAACAGACATATTTATTATTATATTGTGTATTAACACTTGGTAAGGTTACTCCATTCTCTTATGTTCCTATTCTTGTATCTTAAGGATGATAAAGGTGAAACAATCAGAATCTGCGAACCAATATGCGTGAAGAGTTTCCTTTGGTTATTGAACCACCCATATGACCATCCCATTAAAATATGTTACACAGTTTGCACATTACTCCCTTTATTTCTGTAAATATGATGGTTGGTCAAAGGAACCTCAGAATAAACCCGCTCAGTCTAAAGTTTTGATGACTTTGAATGCAGAAATAATCTCTATCTGTGACTAGATTGTTTGATTGCTTTAGATTGCAATGCACAGATATCTAGTGTAACCCAGTCTTTAATCCTGTTAAACTCTCTTGTTGCTGGGATATGAAGTGTTGAAAGTAGTGCTTCCAGTCCCAGCGCGCGTTTCTTGTTGTTTAATGCACATTGCATGGGTCGCTATAAACAAAGAAGAAGAAGAAGAAAGCTATAAACCAATTCAACCTTGTTGTTGCTGGGTTGCTCGCTTGCTTTAAAAGAAAGTGTTATTAGTGTTTTCTTTTGATTGCATATTCTCTTGTGCATTCCCAGTACGCGCTGATTTTGTGAATTGACATTTGATTTATATGTTTCTGCAGATGACAGTGTATGCGAAAGGGGTATCAGTTTTGATGCCCGGCGAGCAAATTCCTACCTTCATTGCACACCCAGCTCCAGCGCCCTGTCCTCCAGAGCGCATCTTACAGCCTCTTCATCAACAAAATCAAAGCCTCACCTCAAGCTCAATCGCAAGCTTAAATGACAATAATTAAAGTGAAAAAACAAAACGCCGAGTCTTTCACAATATATTTATGATTCACATCATTTTGTTAAACTCAAGTTCGTGTCACTACTAGTGAAGCTGGAATGAATATCAGAGAGTCAAAGCCCAAGGTTATGTGCATAATTTTACTTGATAATTTTCGCATGTTAGCTTTGCTTCTCTGATCAATTTGTTTCCTTGTATGATGAATTGATTTGTTTCAAAACAATCCGAATGTCCTTCCATTAAATCAGATACATTTTTCTACTGAAATTATCAGAGAATTTACTTTTCCTGTCCTCAACACGTATGGAATGAATGTATTTTGGCCAACAACTACAGATACTGAGGTTAGGTCCCAGTTCACTTAGAGATGTTATATAGACCAGCATAATTTGATATCCATTAACGATAATTTATCAGAGACATAATCTAAATTGAAATTGGACTTGAACACTTTACCCTGGTGGAATCTCAAAGAATAAAAGCGAGACAATATCCAAAAGGACCATGTCAAAATTAAGGCATCGGGCATGGCATCCAGGTCCTTTGCGTTCTGTACAAATACAATCCATCTCTCGTGCCAAAAACAAAATAGAGTTAATAAAGAAGAAAGAGTCTCAATCGATCCCCTCATCAGCCATCAGTCTTCTCATCCCAAAAGGAGAGAAGATGATGCTCCATTTTGAGGGTCATCTATATGCATATCCCCAGATAATATGCTATTACGAGTTCATATTAGATTAGTAAAATAATGAAGTTATATTGAAAAGAGAGGTTAAAAAAAAAAAAAAAGAAAAGGCCCCATCCTGCTCTAATACAACTTTATCATGAAATAATAGGAAAGCCTTCCAATCCTCCACCTTCTCTCGCTGTTTTCTTGTAATTTTTAGGAGAGATTTGGACTTAAGGTATGTTAATGAAGTGGTAACCAGACAAGAATCTTTGTTTTGTGTATAATTCACACCAACTCCAAAGAAAAGGAAAGACGTCTCTTCTTCAATTATACCAAGCAGTATAAAATACAGAGGAGGCAGAATGATGATGCTCCATTCCAAGGACCGTAACATTTCGCAATTCAATTCCATATCCCCTGTACATACAAATACGAGTTTACAATCTCTAGATTTCAAGAACCCCGAAAGCAAATTAAACATACAGAAATATGTTTGTGCTTAGATCAACTCCAAATAAAATTCACCAAATGTTAATAACTACATTGCAATTTACACAAATTCACAACCCAAATATGTCCAACTCCTTTCGCTATTTGAAGCAAAAGCCACCCGAAACAGTAAAGTAATATTTTTTTGGCTTCCGAATGGAAGAAAAAAAAAAAGTACTTTCAAGAGCGAGTAAAATTCACAGAAAGATGAAGCATTCCAAGGAAACATAGGGTTGTCAAGAGGCTCTTTTGACTCACTTTTCTCCTTCAAGACCCTGTCGTTTATCACCTCCTCCTTACTCGCATTCCCCAACCGAAACCTGCTACCTGGTCTTCCAGACACCTTACCCGGACTCCTCCTTGCCACTCCACCCGTCGTCCTGGTAGCAGGTGACCTCGACCGTCGAACTGACGAACCCTCTCCACTCTCTTTCTTTACACCTGTAGACGCCATATTTCGTGGCATTTTCCTTCCTGGAACTGACCTCGACATAACCCGTGATGTCTCCGCTCTTTTAGCTGGAGACCTGTGATTCACTTTTCGGGTGGTCAGTTTGCTGATTGCTTCATCTTCATTTCTCTCTGTTAAACCTACTGTTGTTGTAGTTGTTGTTGTTGCAGTACTAGTTGTTGAGAAGCTCTCGCTGATACTGTATATTTCTGACACTTGAGAAACTTGAGAGGTTTCTTCTACATGGTTGTTCGTCATATCTGTGGCTTCAACGTTGTGCTCGTGATTTATGGACATCTGGGTGGTGTTGTCTTTCGGCGATAGTGGTTTGGGTAAGCGAATTTCAGAGAGTACAACTTCTTTTACAGTTTCTACTTCGAGACAAGGTGGTGGAGCTCTGTTGTTGACATGGGTTCTCTCAGGTTCTGGCACAAGAGGAGGTCTTGATGGAGCATACGGAAGATGCGGGCTTTTCTTGTTGGAGATAATACAGCAACCCATTTTTTGCAGAAAACGTAGCTCTAATAGAAAAAGGTTATGTTTACAGAAAGTGGTGAGAGAATAGTTTTACGAAATGCATCGGTGAGCTTGATTTCTTTCTATTCTAAGAGCTATCAAATACGTAACATGGATGACACTTTGGGTTTTGGGCTGTATTTGAGAGGTTTAAGTTTTGAGAAAATGGTTTTGCTAGAAGCGGGAGAGGGACAAGGGAGAGAAGAATGTGAGCCAGGCGAGGAGACATTGATGATTTTTGCTGATTCGAAGAGAGGCTTTATTTCTCCCAATGAACAGAAGGGTTAAAGCAGGATGGCTTTCGCAAAGGCACAACGGAGTGAGCAACAATGAGTATGTTTTAATACGGATTTTGTTAAAGTTGAATGGAAATTGGTTGTTGGGAGCTCTTGGAAATAATTAGAGGTGGAGCGACAACGAGGAAGACAGATTGGATGTAATTATGCTAAGGGGTATGTATCCAAGGGGCATATTTGAGATAACAATGTGGATTAATCAGAGATGAACAGTAGGAAAAGCAATTGGAAGCTATGATTAATGTAATGATCTCACATTGCGAGTTTCCAGGGTGAGAATACTTGATTTATCTGCATTTTGTATTTATGCATGTTTCTGTTAAACAAAACTACTGAATTTCACCTCAACCAATTCTAAGTCCTATAAAGGGAAATGTAGCAATGGGAAGAAGAAGATTATGAGTTGATACTAGCATATACTACACCTTTAGGCATAATGTAACCTAAACAAGAAGGTAACTGAAATTCCATGAGGCAAAATGAAACAGTGAAGAAATGGTTTCTTAGAAACATCATCAAAAAACTTCTACTACACAGTGAATGCTTGACAAGAAGGTAAAGGCATAATTAAAAGGCTGGAAAAAAATATAATCTAATAATTACAAAAAATTTGGATATACATTGGAACAACTTAAAATTAAAAAATACAGCGTACCCAAGGTCAGGCAACCTCAAGAACAAGCCAAACTGGCATTTTGTGGTCACAACCTATTCATTCTCTGCTATATCTACCAATTTGCTTTAGACTTGTAGTGGCATTTATTGGTCTTATGTAGATGAAAGTTATCGCTCAAACAATAGACAGAGGGACAGATTCATGTTTCATATAGAGCAAAGAAATCAAAGAAGGCTTCATTGAGAGAGAGGAAACTATGAAGAAGCAGCAGCCCGATCAGATTCTATCATAGATTTGATGTAGAATTCACCTGCCTTGTATGACGACCTGACCATAGGACCAAATGCCACATATCGAAATCTCTGTTCCATGAAAGTGTAGATTTGGAATGTTATGTTCGATTCTGCTTCTCTGCTGACACAATTCATGACCACTTCAATCTTAGAGCAAATCAAAAGATGTTGTTAATTTGCCACACATCACAAGATCAACCAAGAAAATATATGACCACATCCTTGTTGGTTATGACAAAGTCACACAAAACCAACACACATTTAAGAACATTATATTATCAAATGTTTAAGCAGGAAACATGAACAATCATTTCATACTATCTGTTTCACGCAATCATATAAATTGAGCAAGCAATAAATTCAAAAAAATCAGAGTGCAAACAAAAAAAAAAAAGTGTCAAAAAATTGTACCGATCACTTAAAAAGATTGGACAATAATCTCCTGAATGGAAATGGCAAAGCTGGAAGATGCCATGGCCAACCTCATTGTCTGTGACAGGGCAATGGGCACACAATCAAGAACAGGAAAAAGACAAAAAAGACATATAATGTAATAGAATGAATCTTCCATCCAAATTTGACACACATTAGCTACCTATACTGATGGCGCCAGCAATGCAGCAGAAAAAGGACCACCTTATAGCTGTAACATTTCCTAAAAGACAAAAGATTTCAGTACTTCATGAGAGAATCACTCACTTATCGAAAACGCAATGGCATAATCAAGCATATGCAACACACAACACAAACTTAGTTGACAAACAAAGCCTATGCAAGCCAAATAAAACTTTAATCGGTCAACCAGCTAAATTGACGAACAGAAGAGTCTAAGGTATTGCCACAGCTGTTCTTACACTCTTCTGGCTAAAGGATCCACACATCAGTAAAAACTAAAATCCCCAATTGTGAGTTAACAAGCAAATCACTCCTCTAGTGGGATACATTTGCGCAAAGAGCACCGATGGAATAGCAGGCGTAAGATGCCCCCCAGACAAATACAGCTAATTAAATCCATCAAGCAAGAACCCAATCCAACCAACCAGTTTCTGAACCTTTAACAATAAAAGATCAAAATGCACTATCAGAAGAACAAAAACACCCTTATATCTATGAGACAGTAGTCATGATTGATTAGCATGCCAGGATAAAAAGATGTAATGACACCAAATTGTATACATGTAAAACAAAAAAGCAACTGCAATAATCAAAATATTTTTAACATAAGGTTGATACTCACCATTTCCATGCCAAGCGCTTGATACTTCTCAAAAGCCTCAGGGGTAATGTATTCAGAAACCGGCATATGGCGCATTGATGGCCTCATATATTGACCAAATGTCATCACATCAGCATCAGCTGCTCTCACCTTCTCCATAGTGCTCACAATTTGATCAGGTGTTTCCCCACAGCCTAACATTATTGAGGTCTTAGCCAGTGTTCAATCAGGAGCACGGTCCTTGGCCATCATTAGAACATCCAAAGGATTGCTTAAAATTTGCACGGTGATCCCGCACAGCACTTTGAAGCTCTTCAACTGTCTTGATATTGTGAGCAAAGACATCCAACCCCGACTTTGCAACTTCCTCCATGCACCCATGGTCTCCACGAAAATCAGGAACTAGACCAGAGTGTCAGCAACATATTTAGAAAATAAGAAACTAAGCTTTATTTGAAATTCTAAGTACAACTCATATCAAGAAGCTCAGTCCTTAACCAACTAAAGATAAGCATTGACTTATAAAATTCAAAGGCAATAAAGACACTTGTAAACTAAGCAGTGCATAATTCATACCCAAGACTTCAATAAGCATATTTCGCTTCAGTTCTTTCAATTTCCGCACTGTCTGAGAAAAATGCACGCTTCCTTGATCAGGTAAATCATCTCTATCAACACTAGTTATCACCACATAATCCAAACCCCATGATGCAATTGCCTCGACGACATTGGCGGGATCATTCGGGTCGGGTGGAGGAAGTGAACGGGATGTCTTCACATTGCAAAGCCTGAAGATTCAATAAGAATTCCATTTATATGCATTGCCATACATTGGTTAACCTCGAGAGATAATATGACTAAGTTGTGCGGCTTTAACGTCAAACGAAACAAAAATAAATCCAACTCCTAAATTCTAGCCAAATTCATTCCACATTACATACATGAAAACAAACCACAAATACCTGCAACTGCAAGCACAAGTATCCCAAGATCATAATCGTGGCAGTTGCAGTCCCCGTCTCGCCCCCAGAGCAGCACTCGCCCACATTAGGACACTTTGCCTCTTCACAAACAGTATGAAGCTTCAGCTCCCGTAACTTTTTCTTGATCTGAACGTACTTATCTCCTCCAGGAATTAACTCTTTCATCCATTTGGGCTTGGGCAGCGGCTTCTTCTTCGTTCCAACTTCCACAGAGCACAAATTATTGGATTGAAGGTCAACGAAATATGAGAGGATCAGTGTCTCAGCGGCCAGTCGGACACGGAGACCCGCGAAGAGTTTGAGGGAGTTTGGTGGGTTCGGTTGGGGTTTGTGCAGAGGATGAAAACGGTCTCGTATCGTTCAATAATGATGCCTTTGATTTAAGGAGGGAAGTTTTCAGAGAGAGAGAGAGTGAGAGAGAGAGAGAGAGAGGAAATAAGGTTTGGAGATGGGGGTTGCCAGGTAACGTTAAGGAGTTGAAAATATGGGCTTTCTATGTTTGGAATTTTTTAAGCGATTATGGGCTTTTTCGTATGGGCTTTTTCGTATTGGCTTTTTGGTTATGGGCTTTCTGGAAGGGAGTCAATTGGGCATATGAGTACCCGCCGGGATGCCAATGATTGAGCATTGATCTGATTGCAGATCTGCAGTCGAATCTCACTTAATACAGTAATGGATAATATTTTAATGTAATGTAATAGAATAATTAAATTAATAAAATAAAAAAATATTTATTTATTATGAATAAATTAAATTTAAAAATATTTTTTACTATACTTATTAAATAATAAAATATTTTTTATTTTTATTTATTTCTAATAAATATTTTTTTTTATTTTATTAATTTAATATAATGCGCCTAGTGAGATAGTTTCACCAAATACATTCTCTAATAATTTAGCTCAACCTGCGCCTTCTAATGTAATAATCCTGCCTAGCTTTTTACAGGCCCCATCACATTCAAATGCCCGTCATTGCCACCTTCCAAGCAATTAGCCCACACTACCGCCAATAATCACTCACTTTCTACCACCCCAACAAATAAAATGACAGTAAGGTATTCTTTACCGTTACAAAAAAAAAAAAAAGGGAAGAAGAAGAAGAAGTTAATCATAAAGTGTAGACGTGGCAGCTATCCATTGGTTCTAAAGACTCAATTGTCTTTTTTCTCAACAAGACTTGGAGCATCGAAAAGAACCAACCGTACCAGCACACATGTCTTGATTAAGGAGTGAGACTTGGGCTACCTTGTTCTTATCAATAGCTAAACTCGACTGTGATGTTTGTCGCCTTCTCTGTTCCATTTTTACATGTTTTTGACCATGTCAATTTGTGGTGACACGGATTATGTCAAATGTAATACCAAAGATTACAACTCTTGCATTTAAATGTTTGGCAATTGACTAATGATCATGACACTTATCTTCTTATCTACGTTTATTTCACTAGTAATCTTTAATATTATCATTATTTATATTATTTATTTATTTTACACCCACGATGTTAACTGGATTTATACATAAACACAAAATTAATATATATATATTGTAATTTAATCCCACAAATAAACATGAATTTTTCATAATTTATGCGAGTAAATATTAATTTTTCAATCTTTTATTTTATAACAAAACGTCAATTTAATTAAATTATCTTTAAAAATATATGTTATATAAAAATATTTATTTTACGAGAAAATAACAAATACTTGACATAAAATTTTTAAATATTTGGACAAAAACTTATAACAACATTAAATAATAATTTAATTTAATTTTGTCATTTTATTTGATGTGATAAAGGGTCTCCAAATTTATAGACAACTTTGTCTACTACCTCCTATGTCTTGTCTGTATTCTACTTGACAATACACAACACTAAATCGGAGCAATACGATTATTTTACTCTAAAGATTAATATTTATTTATTTAATATATTATAATAATAATAATAATAATTTATAGAATATTATTACTTATTGCAATAACTTTATGTCACGTGTACGGAAAATTTAATTAATTCAATGATTAAAAAGCTATACTACTGTGTGGCCCTTCATTGACCTGTGCGTGCAAGCACAAGAGAACAAAATTTGAAGCGAGAGTTCAGAATAATAATAATAATAATAATTGTAACAGGAGGAGTTTTTGGTAAATTTGATAGGTGGGATGGGATAGATGCCGTGATGAATGCAACTCAGCTAGGGACAAAGACTGGTCGCCATTCATGCTCTTTTTCCGTTGAGCTTTGCTTTTCCAAAAGTCGGTTTTCTTTTCTGACCTGACCTGGACCGAGTAATGACGGCTGGTTGTAACGGTCAACTGGCCCATTGGGCTTTTCTGGTGCGAGAGTGAAGAAGCCCATGGCAATCATACGGGCAAGCACGTGAACTGAACTCTCTTAAACGGAGAAAATGGCGGCTGCTGTGAGTTACTTAGGTACTGTGTTTCATTTGTTCGGTTAACACCGCTGTCTGTCACTCGCGCTCGGTGCACGTGAATACGCACTCAACGGGCATGGAGGGAGCGCGTGGAGAACGTGTTAAAGCGGTGTAATAAAGTAAACTAGAAGAAGATATGTATGGCTCGCGCGCACGCTGTAACTTCATGGAAAGCGAGGCTGAAGTAAACAAGCTAAAGAGAGAGAAATACTGGAAAATCGAAACGAAAAAAGAATTCCACACTTTCGGAGAACCTTTCTGTTCTCTCTCTCTCTCTGCACCTATTTTTCCACAGTTCTCAGCTTTCTTCTCCTCTTTTCGTTCCAGCACTTTCCACAGGCGAGTGAGGCACAGCTGCTCCTTCCATTTTAATTTCTTTATATTACACACGATTCTGTTGTTAGTATTATTTTCTTACGTATCTCTTCACTACCTCAATTCATTGAATCTTAGCCTTTAAGTTTCGCTTAATTTACGCTTTAATTCCATACTTTACAAAAAGTTTTACACTTTTTTTTTCCTCTCTTTGTTACTGGCTTCATTTTGTTCAATTTTGCTAAGCATTTGCTCAACTTTATGGTTGTTCAGCTTCTTTGTAAGCTCTTTTATATTTCTTATCTGGATTGTTTCTCTGCAGCAACAGTTTTTGTTTTGGTCTGAGTCTTTTTTTTTTTTTCGTATTTTTACTATTGCAATCTGGTTTTGAGAAATGGGTTGATGTTGTACTGTTGAGTTGTGAGACAAAGTGCAGATCATTGGTTACATGATTTGATTTACTTGTTTGCTTCAGTTTTCAGATTGGAGAGCGTAGATTCAGCTAATGTTGGTGAACAAGAAATAATCGAGGATTGGAGTTTATTTAGTGATCAATGGGGCCGAAGAGATCGAAGATAGATTGCAAGAATTGGAAGATCCATGCAGAGGTCTTTGTGGGGTTTGTGGTGGTCTGGGCAGCAGGAATTTCGCTTGGTGCTACAAATCCTGGTGATGGTAAGCTTGGTTGCTAAGAAATTGTAGTCTTGAATTGTCTTTAGGTGTTCAGCACTGCCCAGGTTTTTAAGATTTATTTTGCCACATTTTTTGACGGACGTCAAATAAAGTTTTCATCGTGCAGTTTCCTCTCTCGTTTTACTCATCGAATAAAGTCGAAGCTGTAAACCTATGTTTGAGTGTTTTGTGTTTCGTTAACGGTTGTTGTAGCATTTTTTAAATATTACGTGGGGTTTGGAGTCTGATTTGCTGCATTGGTTTGATTGAATTAGTTGCTGCAATTAATAGCTTGTATGCTGCGCTGGGTAGTCCTCTACTTCCCGGGTGGGTTGCTAGCGCGGGAGATCCATGTGGTGAAAATTGGCAAGGTGTCCAATGCAATGCTTCGGGCATAATTACAATGTATGGCAGCTCCTTTTGACTCTTTGCATTGATAATTATCTTGGTGATTTACACATTAATCTCTTATTTTTTTCTTTTCCTTTTTTGATCTTTTAGAATTCTTAATGGTGCTAATTTAGGAGGAGAGCTGGGTGATAACTTAAGTGGCTTTGCTTCTATCAAAGTAATGTAAGTGAGATTCTCTCTGTGTTTGTTTTTTTTTGTGTGTGTGTGTGTGTGTGTGTTGTTACTTCACACCAATGCAAAATAGTAAAGAAATTTATTTATTCTTTCACTGCCTATGTGTTCCATAATGTTTTGTTTATTTTAGGAGATTTCAAGCCAAAAGAGTTCGGTAGGCATGTGATTTTGGCCGTTTAGATACATAGGGCCTTGTAGGATAGCCAAGAAGTTGCTTGACTTTAGACTTTGAAGTCAGTAAATTATTTTCTTAGTGCTATAGTTAGAAAAATAGGCCAAAAATGATTATTTCTGAACATTCCTCAGATGCACTACTCAGCAGGTAGAACTGTGCCTTTCTTTATTTTACCTTTCAAAAGATTTCTTCTGACTAACTGGAAAGTTCAGTTGTGCTGAGGTTTTGTTTTATTTGATAATACTGTATTGCAAGTGAATTATTTTTGGCTGGTACATTTGTGCACATTGTCCTTATTCTTGTTTCATTCTTTGTTTCAGAGATTTAAGCAACAACCACATTGGGGGGAGCATCCCAGCCAATTTGCCTGTTACCATGCGGAACTTGTATGTTATTCCATACAAAATAAAAATGTGCTACCATATCTCTATAATGCATTTATGGTTCTTAAGTTTATACCTGGTCTGCACACCTCCTTATGCCAAAGGTATAATAGTCTTTACCTTTCTGTCAGTTTTCTTTCGGATAATCAGTTCTCTGGAAGCATTCCAAGTTCTCTAGCAACTTTGAATCTACTGACAGACATGTAACTTTCCTCTGCTGTGATTGCTTTGATGCCAAATGGGCAATGCTCTGAATTTTCATTAACCTATTCCTTAGCTGAAACTCTTGATTGATGCTTTTCAGGTCTCTAAACAACAATCTTTTCAGTGGTGACATACCAGATACCTTTGAAGCCCTTACGGGGTTGATCAATCTGTAGGCTCATTTAAATTGATGAGCTTTTATTTTTTATATTTTACAGTTTAACATCTGTAGTTATTGATGGTTGATGGATATTCTTATGTTTGTGCAGAGATTTATCTAATAATAATTTGAGTGGGATACTGCCTCCATCTCTGGAAAATTTGTCACAGTTGACAACTTTGTGAGTTCTTTCTCTTTGCAAGGTCATTTTTATTGCTCCTATTCTACCTTTATGAATATAGCTAACTTTTCAGTTGGCAGACGTTTGCAGAACAATCAGCTATCTGGGACCCTTGATGTTTTACAAGATCTTCCCCTCAGAGATTTGTACCCTTCTCAACCTTATCGCATCTAATTTTTAGGGTTAACTGTTTATTTATACAGTGGTTTACAATGTCTAGAACCAAATTCTAAGGTATTAAAATTCGTAGGAGATTTTTGCGGCTTATGTATTTCCTCTTTTTTGACAGAAATATAGAGAATAACCTGTTCTCTGGACCCATACCCGTGAAGATGCTAAAGATCCCAAATTTCCGGTGAGTCACAAATTTTTGGCGTATATATGTAAGAGATCACTTGGACTGTTAAATTTGATGTCCAAAAAGAAAAAAAAAATTCAGGGATTACTCTTGCACTGCCAAATTTATGGGATGTCTTGGATATATTTATTTAATTAACATTTAGAACTTAATTAAAGTCATCCAATTGGTAAGAATAGGTAAAAAAGTTGACAGTGAATTTATTTGTCTGAAGTACTACATACAAACAAATGCAGTCTACCTCTGCTCAAACTGGCCCCATGATTTATTACGTGCAAGCAGATATGGATGACAAAGTTGTCATCTTTTGGTAGTATCATTTTTTACAGTGGATTTATTTGTAAGGCTACAATGAAAACTATGGCCTTGTGGCATACGATCCATTTCTTTCACGTAATCTTAGTAATATTTCATCTTAGTTGTGAAGGTTGTAAATTGATCACATAATTTTCTATGGATGCTTGTACGTCATAGAAGTGAAAATGATGTGATATGTAAAGTGAGGACTGAGGTACCCTTGTTAGACTCTGATTTATGCGACTAATTTAGTTATATTGATGTTGGAAGTCATCACGTCATGACTTGCTGCTTGGCTGGTGTAGTGAATGATTTTCTAATTCTGCAACATTGATTTGTGCCCCATTCTGGTTTTTGAAACAATACCTAATGTCTTTGAATGTATAAAATTTGTTGTGATATGCTCTGTGTGATGTTTTGTGCATTTAGGTTGATTAAATTCTTATATGTTGTTATTAATGAAAGGGGAGGCTGAAATTCTGTGTACTCTAAAAATATTTTATGCGACTTCATGGTTATGCTTTCATAGCTGATTTTAAGACACACATGCAGAAAAGATGGAAACCCCTTTAATGCTACAATTGCTCCCTCACCGACATCCACAGTAACACCAACACCGGCACCGCCACTTTCTAGGGCACCGCCTTTCTTTGGCAGTGCACCGGTCTCAGGGTCACCACCTGCTCAACAGAAACCTAGAAAACAGGCTGATGGACCATCTGCTTCAGAGGATTCAAATTCTGGGAAAAGAAAATCTTTGACATCTAAAAAAATTGTTTGGATATCAATTGCAGGAGTTTTGCTATTTGTAATTATGGCATTAGTGTTTTTGCTTTTTATGCCAAGGATTAGAAGGAAGGAAGCTGAGCGAACCTTCAAGCGGCATCAAGTAGGTGCATATAGAGGCAACAACAGGGGGGAACACAGGGACAATGGGTCCTCGGCGCAACCATCCAATCAAACGGAGAAAGGCAAATATATTTGCTTCTAGTTTTTCATTCAGTTCTGATATAAATTATTTGTGGCATTATCAGGTTTTAATTCATTCTTATAAGTTGACAATTGGAAAATCTTTTGAACAGCTCCAAAAGATGCACCTATGAAGCCAAAGGAGGATCATCAATCAGAGATGAGAAGAATGGGAGCCGTTCCAAAGTCACAGAGCAAACAAGCGAAAACACAAAGGATGGATGCAATACCAAGGCGGGATGATCATGAGATAGACATAAGTGGACTAGATATGACGTTGATGCCTCCTCCTCCTCCACCATCTCCCCCTCCCCCACCTCCTCCCCCACCTCCTGTCGAGAAGGTCATTGTGAAAGCAATTGTACCTGCTGCAGGATCTGTTTTGAACACTTCCGCTAAAACTGCAAACCTTCGCACAACTGTGAGATCTTTCACAATTGCATACCTTCAGCAATATACAAACAGCTTTTCTCAAGAAAATCTTGTAGGTGCTGGCATGTTGGGAAGTGTTTATAGGGCACAGCTTCCTGATGGAAAGGTATAAATTTTATTGGAAATTGATTAATTTATAGCATGTTCTTGCTAGTATTGATTAAAATGAAACATATTTTGGGCATTCGTTACCTTGAAAGCTCTGTTACATCATATGCTAGATCATCAATTTTCTTCATCAGTTTTGTTTCTATCCATTAGCCATGGATTGCTCTCTCTAGTCTTTTTCTAGATTATTTTTTTTTCCGTTGCAGAACTCTGAATTTGTTCAGTTTCCTCTGTTTATTCTTACTACTGGCTAATCTCAAATGAAAGTTGTGATTGAGCTTATATATGGCAGCTTTAACTTTGGGAATCATACATATGTATTTCTCTCTCATATGGGCTTAGTATAGATTCAGTCATGATGTGTGATCCCTTTTGGATGCTTTTGTAGCTGCTTGCAGTCAAGAAGCTGGACAAGAGGGCTTCAAATCAGCAAAAGGATGATGAATTTCTTGAACTGATAAACAATATTGATAGAATACGACATGCTAATATCGTTGAGCTCAAAGGTTACTGTGCAGAGCATGGTCAAAGGCTTTTGATCTATGAGTATTGCAGTAATGGGACACTGCAGGATATGCTACACTCAGATGATGAATTAAAAAATAATCTTTCATGGAACACCCGCATTCAGATGGCACTTGAAGCTGCTAGAGCCTTAGAGTAAGTCAAGTAACTACCAAGAGGGCTGTTTCTGCCCCTAGTTAAACCATCCATCTGCTTCTGCAATGATCTATTGTCCCAATTAATCTTAGTGTAAACTTGAAAAAATAAGAATAAAACAAGATAGATAAAGATGTTAACTTAGTTTATGAGGTTAGTGATTAAAAGGGAAAAATTTCTAGAGATTAAGTTGGGGTGAAGAACTATGATTGTGGGATGGTGCAAAGCATTTGAAACTAGTAATGCTGTTTTCAAATCTGTAGATTGATGTGTCAAGAAGTAAGTTTCCCAAATCTGTTAATATAGTTGAGGTACAGACATTTCAGGAATGTTGCTTTTAAACTTGTTAATGTACGTAAGATACAAACACATTTTGGGTGGTATTCTTTACTTTATCTTTGCATTAATAGGGGACTATGCTGCCTTTGTATGACTGATCTTGTTCATTGTTTTGTGTGAGAAGGTACTTGCATGAGGTTTGTCAGCCGCCTATAGTACACAGGAATTTTAAGTCAGCCAATGTTCTTCTTGACGATGATCTTGCTGTGCGTGTTTCTGATTGTGGTTTGGCTCCATTGATATCATCAGGCTCAGTGAGTCAGGTAAGTCATAATCTTACAATCAACAGTGTCATTGGTACTATACATAGAAATCTTTCCTGATTATGCTAGACTTGGGTTTCGGTTGTTGTTTTCTCCTAAAATTTGAATAATCTTTACTGAAATATCCTTTACTTAAATGCTTAAGAGTGATATTGTGTCACAGAATATC
The DNA here is from genome assembly GCA_032401905.1 of Swietenia macrophylla. Taxonomy (NCBI): domain Eukaryota; kingdom Viridiplantae; phylum Streptophyta; class Magnoliopsida; order Sapindales; family Meliaceae; genus Swietenia; species Swietenia macrophylla. The sequence goes on along the minus strand of CP135559.1, from coordinate 11,231,149 downwards.
TAAAGATTTACTTGTGAGCTTTTGTTTATGTTTATCTAAACATGTTGCAAATATCTTACTTGTTTAAGAATTAGTTCTGTAATTTGTCTGATAATTTGTAATTTCGTTATTAGAATTGGAAAAGACTTGTAGGCTGTTAGGGCTTGCTATGAGGAAAACCACAAATGTATGTTGCAACAAACTTAATGCCCATTCCATTCCATTACAATTTCATACAAGCTTGCAGTGGTGCATTTGATTTGTTGTGGCCTTTCAACCCTGTTATGTCTGAAATTGTTTTACGTTCAGTTGTCAGGACAGCTGCTATCAGCTTATGGTTATGGAGCTCCAGAATTTGAGTCTGGGAATTATACTTGTCAGAGCGATGTTTACAGCTTTGGGGTAGTTATGTTAGAACTCTTAACAGGCCGGAAGTCTTATGACAGGTAATGAGGTGAAAACATATTGTATTTGTACAAATATGGCTATTATTTGTCAGTTAATTAAGTTATTTTGTCTTAAATTGTATTCCTGCTTCTGTCAGCTTATTGATTTTTTACTTCTTAACAATGTCTTCTAGAACAAGAAATCGAGGCGAGCAATTTCTTGTGAGATGGGCAATTCCCCAGCTTCACGACATTGATGCATTGTCCAGGATGGTTGATCCTTCTCTTAGTGGACACTACCCTGCTAAATCATTATCACACTTTGCAGACATTATTGCTCGTTGTGTCCAGGTTAGTGTTTCATTTTTGACTTCCATATGGTGCTGAATAGGACATCTTTCATGTTTTTAGTTGCAATATGTTTTACTTGTGACTTGTTGCCAGAATGCATATTTCTGTTTGTTAGGCTCTGCCAAAAGTCAAGATAGAATGCTCCAAACACAAACCAGGCAGACATGGAAAGATTGAATTTGATTTTATATATCATGTAATTGTTCTTGAAAACATACAAGTATTGTTTTGAGATATATAAGAAGTCGGATTCTGAAATGCTTTGAAGGTATTGTAAACCCAGTTTTCAGTGAATTTGTCTGAATGAGCAAACAGGTTTCATGGTTTTCTAGATCTATGTTCTTCTGCATACGTAATCTTAAACAATTGGCAGGTTCCACAATGGAATTACTGAGGTCAAAAAATGGGTTAACTAAGAGTTTTTATCTTTCTTATTCTTCCTTTTCCGTCTAACAAACATTTTTTTTTTTTTAAATTTTTTTCAGTCTCAGCCTGAATTCAGGCCACTGATGTCTGAAGTAGTCCAGGATCTAGTAGACATGATACGGAGGGAGCGCTGAAGCAACGAATCACCTGGAGACTGATGTAAATTAGGGAATAAAGCTTGTGTTTTCAGCGTGTGAATGATGAAGGTGCACAGATTTTGATCTGCCATATTAACAATCCAGAAAAACATATCTTCTGTAAAGAAGCTGCAACAAATACCCCTACCAACACAACTAAAGCAACAGTACACATCCCAAGCTCTTAAGCTGAGTGGAGTCTAAGGTGATCAGCCCCAGAACCTGTCAGATTATTCAGACCTACGACTCTCTGATCAGTTGTGCATTAAACTATAATCAGAAATGTAGTGGCCCCCCTATTGTTTCATAACTGTTATTTGTTACCAATTCTTGACGATAAAATTTGTTTATTGTGTATCATAAACCATTGTAACGCTTATGTTTGATGTATTATAAACCCCTTTTTGTTATTTCAAATCATTTTGCGGATGGTCCAAAATAAACTTGATGATTGATGAGAACATAGATTTGATTGCAGAAGATTGCTATCTGCCTTTTAAGTTGGTTTTATGGTTTCTCGGAGCAACGAAACAAACGACATTAATGGGCCTAACTCGGGCCCAAACCAAATGGGAAAATTCGTTTAAATACCGTTAAGTACAGTTATTTACAGAGACAATATAACCTTTGTAAATTTGAAATGGCTTTTATACCCCTGCCCAAATATTAGATTTAAATAAAAATATATTTTTTGATATGTTACCCTTTTTTATGATTAATAAATTAATTTAATGAATATTATTAATAAATGAACTCATTTATTATAATCGGTCCTTAAATGTAATTTCACTCAATCTGACAATCTGTATAAACTAGTCCCCTGGACCACGCGCGAACACCATTGCTTTTCGTTTTCGATCCGTTTTCCCGCGAAACAAACAGCCCCTCCACCACCAAATCCATTCATATCAAAGTCTCTTTGTACCGACATTGCATCATTTTCAACGCGTTTCTCTGCCTACAAGAGCATTAATTCTTTATCGCATTCTTTAGTTTCGAATCTTCTGATTTGTTCTCATGAGTCGCTACAATAATAACAGTTACGACGACGATGTCAATCCGTTCGCGGTAAGTATTATACATTTATATTTTGTGTCATGAATTTTATTTATTTGATTATTTCTTTTATGGCGATTGCTTTTCGTGGATTGTATTTCCTTTTTCCCGTTTCTTTGTTTTGTTTTCAATGTTTGTTTATTTGGAACGTTAGATCTATTTCATGTATTTGATTTAAATTGTATTCAAGCTGTGTTGTTTGTTTGTATTTCCCTGCGTTGTATGTGTTGTTGGTTATCCGTTTGGTTGCCTAGAAAATCGCTGAAACGAAAGCGAAACAGTTGAGGGAGAATCAATGCACGTGCATTGTTGGTCGTATGCTTTAGATTTGATTTTACGATTCTCGTGATTTTCTAACGCTTTTACGGATTGTTTTTAAAGTCTAAACTGGGACAACGACCCTTCATCATGCACTGGCGGACAGTGTATGGCTTTCTAATGATCTATTACCTCGAATACATCCAATTTTAAAAATGATCTCAAACAATTCTAAAGATTGGTTTGGTAATTTCAACAAATGAGTCGATGTGACAAATTTAATTGCACAAGCATAACACTTATGATGCCCTGGTTTTCACATCCTATCCATACGTTTCTTCATCAAGACTCTGCTTCATTACTGACAGTTGATTTTTAAAATTTTTTTTCCTTTATTGGCTTTGAGATTTCGTCATAGGAATACATTAATTGTTTGGAACTCTGGTGAGAGTTATTTAATGCGATATATTTTTGTACTTAGTTTGTGATAATAAGTTCATTTTTAGCCCAGAAAAACAAGTGATTTTGGTGATCAATTCTTTTTTTATACTAAGTGAATTTTATAAAGTAGTCGCATAATATGAGGTTGCTTCATTTACCAATTTTATGCCTATTTCTATTAGGCTTGACCAGTTACAAAGTGTATATTTAATGTAATGTATATGTTCTTTTGATTTGTACATGCTGTGAGCAACTTATTGTGGTTCATAAACAAAATCTAATCTAGTCATCTTCTGATTCTTAGCCTTTGTGTTAAGACATGAAGGATATGTAACTTTCATGTAATAATTTAATCATTCATTTTTAAATTATTGCTTTACTCCAAATAGTTTGTCTGTTTATAGTCTATTAATGTCAGGAAGCAGCAAATAGGAAAGGGCCAACGCAATCAAATTATGGTGGAGGCGCCTTTTATATGACAGTAAGATTGCTTCCTTTTCAAACTTTCCTGGCTATTTCCAACTTAAGATTTTGGCATTTCATTTGGGAAATGCCAAACAATTGGTAATGAATAGCCTGAGTTGAATATTCTAGTCTCCCATACAATTGTCTATGAATTTTTATGGTGACAAAGAGCAAACATAATGATTACCATTGCGGTCATGTATTGAGTGTTGCGTGATTGCATGGATCTTAAAAAATTTATGGTTAGTTTGGTGATTTATGGCATGCTTGATTGTGAGAGTGTTGATGATGACTAGCTTTGGATTGTAATTGGTGACATGATTTAATATCTTTTGGACTTTGAACGAAAGTTGGATTGATGCTGAAATATATTACTTGTTGGTGGGATGGTGGTATATGGGGCTGGGAAAACTGAGTGCTAGTTTTTGAGGTGCTTATGGTGGTGAGTTGATAGTTGCTGTGAGTTGGGTGAAGGATCAGTTAGCCATTGCCGTTGTTGTTGCGAATGGATTACTGGAGGTCAAGATGGTGGGAGTGACTAAATTAATTTCAAGATGACCTTCTCAATCTTCCTACAATCACCATATCTTTTTTCTTAGTCCTGCGCAATGTTAAATTCAGTGGGATTTCGAAATATAATCCTACAGCTCCTGCCACAAAGTACTTCACATTTGGTTGTTTGTTAAGAAAACACGTGGAAGGAAAGAAAATAACACCACAAATAAACAGGGAGCTGTAGAATGAAAACACAGGAAATGGGGCCGTAGTTAAAAAATGCGGAATATGAGGAAAAAAAATATAATACCAGCTCTAGGAGGAGTATAATAGGGGGACTAGCTAATATTCTTCTTTAGGGTGGAGTATTTATGGTTGTAACTTATTTCTTAGTATTAAACTAAGTGTGCCACAAATATTTTGCCCTTCACTTGTTTAGCAGTTTTCTTCTATGAACTGTTTATTAAAGTGTGTTTATTCAAAGTACAAATGTTTCAGCTGTGACATTTTTGATTGTTACAAATGCATGCACCATGTATGGAAGTGTGCTTGCATTTGTTTGATCTATTGAAGCTGCATGGGTTCTTATACATCATCTTTCCTTTCCTAATTTGCTTTTATGTTAACTTTCTAGAATCGTGGAAGTGTTCCCCCTGAAAACTCGAGACTATCACCTCTGCCGCCTGAACCCTATGATCGTGGTGCAACAATTGATATTTCTCTTGATGCTGGAAAGGTATCCAAACATGGTCAAGATGTTGAACTGCCTTCTATATCGGCTCTTTATATGCACAATTTGAACCATTTTTTTTTTTTTGGTTCATTTTCTTTTTAATTCCAGGAACTGAAAGCAAGGGAGAAGGAACTCCAAGCTAGAGAGGCTGAATTGAGAAAGAAGGAACAGGTGATTGCTTATGCGGTTTTAAATATGGCTGGGTTATTGATTACATATCAACTGCTTCTTGATAAGATATAGGCCAGCAATGGATGCAACTGTGGTGAATATATAACTTTTAATTTTCCGGGTCTTCTGGGGCACATACTTTCTTTAGGAGCTATTTAAGTGCATGCTAATCATAATTGTCTGTAGCTAAGGAATAATGTTTGGCCACTCATGGACTTTCTTTCTGCTTATAAAAATATTTAAGTTAAAATTGATTTTTTGAATTTTGTATTTACTGAAGGTTTTGACTTACCATCTGTTGGGTCCATGACTACATCTCTAGCTTTTTGATGTTTTTTGTTGTTTAATTTGCAGTGGATGTTATAAAATTGTGAAACTTAAATATGATTTGGATGTAGAGTTATCTTACTGTTTATATTGTTTTTGTAGTAATTTTTTTTTCACACAGTAAATTTTCTTCATGTGTTGCAGGAACTAAAACGACGTGAAGATGCAATATCACGAGGTATACCTGATTAGGGTGCTATGTAAATATATCTTGATGAAAAATTGCACCTTATAGATTGCCATATATTGTTATTCCCTTTCATTTTGGCAGCTGGAGTTGTAATAGAAGAAAAAAATTGGCCGCCCTTTTTTCCCATTATTCATCATGACATCACAAATGAAATACCAATACATCTGCAGCAATCACTGTACGTTGCATTCACAACATGGTTGGGTATGTTCACTACAAGTCCTATATTTTGGGAGGCTCAATATATAAATTCCTCTTGTATACACATTATTACATTTAAGTTGTAAAAGATTGTCTATGTTACAAGTTCTTTAGCTTTGCACTTGCGTTAAAAATCCCATCCTGATTTATTATAAATTTGTTTATCTGTTTCAGTCTCAAGGCATATAGAATTACCTTCTAGTTTATGGAAATCATAGAAACATGGTTGGTCTGTCAACAAAATAGGAACTAGCCACATATCCAGGTTCTTCCATACATTGATTCACCAACTGCCTCAATGCCAAATTATGTTGTACGATATGATAACATTGCGCACATCAGTGTATGAAAACAAATAATTTGAAGTTTAATCACTATGATATAGGGTACGTGCACGGCAACTTGTATGTAAATTTCGACAAATTTATACCAGAATAACTATTCCCATTGAAAAGATTTCACCAGAATAAAATATGATGTCCTTGTAAAGAAAGCCAAGTAGCAAAATAATTCTAGAATAGCTTAGATATTATATAAAGTAGTAACACATCATGCCAAGTCAGAGATTAACCTAGGAAGAAACTAAACATCCTTAAATCTGACGAACACGTCCTGATAGCTTAGCTTGAACAATTAACTTCACCAGGTCTAAAATAAGGATATCCAAGCAGTTATTGAAGTTAAACATCCCATTTATAGTTTTACAGAACAGTAATATGTATATTTAGTCTTTAGTTAGGACCAAAATATGACAGTATCAGCACTGAAAGTCTTAAACTTGGTACATTTGCATACCATTTCACATCTCTTTATGGGCTGCTCTTAATGCTCCCTTTTCTGTTTATTCGCGCTAAGTATGATGCCTATTTCATGAGATTTTCTGTTAATAAGATAGATCCTGTAGCTTGCATGGTTAGTAGGAAGTTCTTTTTGAATTGTATTGTTGACTTTATTTTTGTTTCCTATCACAGTGTAGAGTAATCTTTGAATGAAAGCTGGTCTATATGACCTATAGTGACAAGTTTTTACTTGACATTGTGTAGGTTTGGCTCTGTGTCTTTTGTGGAATTTTGTTGCAGTTACTGTAAACTGGATCAAAGGGGGAGGTCGATTCTAAATTTTACCTAATGTTTGGCTATCAATTGGACTTTCTTTGTCATCATGTAATGTCATTTTCTATAACTTTTCTTCTTTTATAGATCTGGTACTTTGGTTTCTTGCAATCATTTATGGCATTACTGGGATTCCTGGAGCATATGTGTTGTGGTATCGCCCTCTTTATCGTGCCATGAGGTATTATGTTTTGTTCATGTCTGAATTCAGTTGATTTGTCTTATCCCCCACTCAATAATGGATATGAGGCTTCTGCTATAAAATGACCACTGCTGAAAATTATATACTTCCTGGTTTTCAGTTTTATAGATTCTTATGTTTCATATTTCCAGGCTGGTGTAAGGAATTGTGAGGATCTGAATCTCACATATAAGTTTTGTTTGATTTCAGGCATGGTTGTTTGAATTTTCCATATAAAGATTGCATGTTGGATATGTGATGTCCCAGACATTATTTTGTAGAAGTGTGTAAATTTGGACAAACTGCATCAGTAAACTTTGTAAAACTTGTGATCAATATGAAATGCTAAAGCATTTAATGGAGACATATATACCAGAATAAGACTCAGTTCTATTGGGAAACCTTGTGTCTATAATAGGTACGTTAGTCTTTCATGGAATAAGCTCTTTCTGGTGAGCATGTCTTTTATGTAAACATGAAAAGAATAGTGCCACATACCAGGAAAAAATGATAAGAATAATATACCGAAATTGGATAGTTTATGGATGCAAATTAAATTTTGATCTAAGAGGCATAATATTTAGTAATCATGTTATGAAAATGATGATTGATATAATATTAAGGTACTGGGTAGATTATTTTTGATGAAATACGTTGATATTTTATATATTGTGATACTGCAATTTTTTTTGTTTTATAACTTAATACCAATTCCTTGTACAGGACTGATAGTGCTCTGAAGTTTGGGTGGTTTTTCTTGTTTTACTTGGTAAACTTGTAAATATTTTTATGTAGATGCTCTCTCTTTGCAAATTGACTACATATGTTATAGAAAATAGATCAATTTTGTTCCCTCTTTTTCGTCAATGCAGTTCCACATTGGATTTTGTGTCTTTGCTGCAATCGCTCCTCCAATTATTTTCAGGGGCAAATCTCTTACGTAAGTTATCTTTGATTCTTTTGCATGAAGGTAACATTAATTTGGTGCATAACATGTTTGTAGTTCTCTTCTTTGTCTTTGGGAAGAAACAAGGCAATAGTTTGGGTTATGGATGATTTAGTGGAATCGATAATGGTACACTTTTCAAGTTTTACAATCCCAAGTGATATCTCATTCATCTATTGGATAGTGAAACAGTGTAATACATTATTTTGAAATTATTAATATTTACCATCTAATTGATGGATGTCGCATCACTCGAGATAATACTTGGGAAGTATAATTTACTCTTACAGTGATATCATTTCCCAACTATTTGGTGGAACTTTTATTATTTTTTAAATTCAATGTGAAGAGAATTATGTCAACAGTCATAGCTGCCTTGTTTACACAGACTTCATTTTTACCATCTCTTGTTTGTTGTTGTAGAAAATACATGGATCATATTTCATGCCAGGAGCATTTATATGGGGCATGGGCATTTCCTTTTCTTTCAACAGCTAATGTTTGTGTGATTTGATTCTGTGGACAGAGGTATTTTGCCTGCAATAGACGTTCTGACCGATAATGCTCTTGTTGGGGTGAGTTTGTTGGTTTTGATACTGTACCTTTTAGTTTACCATTAGCTTTAAATCTTTGATGTCAACACTAGACCATTGTAACTGCTCCAAAGTTGCACTAACTTACAGTGGTGTAATTCGACCAACAATTGATTGTAAGGATTGCAACAATTGCTGTTAGTGATCACCTTTTAGAAGGGTTGACAAGCTTCAATTCGAAATTGCAGATATTCTACTTCATTGGTTTCGGACTGTTCACTATTGAATCACTGATCAGTATCTGGGTTATACAGGTTTATGATCTGACCTTTGTCCTTTCATCACAAGTGTTTATTCAGTCTTCTGAAGAACTTAATTTCTTTGGTCCCAATTTGTAGCAAATCTATATGTATTTCCGAGGCACTGGCAAAGCAGCAGAGATGAGGCGTGAGGCTGCAGCGAAGGCCATGATGTCCGGCCTATGAGATGGCACACCCGTGGGAAAGCAATTCTCTTGACGGGTTGATGGACCTGAGCTTGGACTTTTTACAGAACATTTGTCCTTGGAATCATCATTCCCTTACGTTCAAGCTTGTTGAGGTGTTTCTTTACACACATTGCCAAACGAAAAATCTTGACAAATCAGAAAAGTAAAAAAAAAAAAAAAAAAAAAAATTGCATAGGCTGACATTAGAGTGTCATGGTCTGAGTCGGTGGCTTTTATCCAGGCCAACTTTTACGTATTTGTTTTCAGTATATTTTATATTAATTTCTGTAGAATCTTTTGTATGTTTAAACCTCTGTTCTATAAATGTTAAGGGGACGGAACGGCCGCAACGACAAACTGTTATTAGTTCCAGCCTTCAGCCCACAATGGATTCTTTTGCATAATATATATATATAATTTTAAATAATACAATCTTATCAGTTTAATTATACTAAAATCGTTAAATTATTAAATTTATTAATAAAATAAAAAATATTTAAAACAGATAAAGAACTTATTGATAATAAAAAAATTTGTTTATATGATAATATTATTTTATATCATTTTAGCTGGTTATCATGCAAACTAGATTATGTCGTCAAAATCGCGAAATCGCGGGAATATGGGAATTCGGGCTTATGAGAGGGTATTTATGTATTTTTGTTTGACACGGGTACTAAATCTTAATCACGTGCAGGTTGGGGTCGATACTCATTCGAAGCACTGCTAAGGGTTCTTCTTCTCCAAATCTCTTGAAATAACCGCAAATGAGACGCTATAACAGGAAAATCTTGTTCAACTAAACCTTAAATCTCTCGCCCTTCTTTCAAAACCCTATTTTGTCACAGATCCATAGCAGTCAAAATAATGCTTCACAGTTACAGTTCCAGAGAATTGGGCCATGAAAGTCTCCAGCATCACTTGTTTTCACCAAGTAAGCTTAATGTTCTTTACTCTCCTTTTAAAGCTGGGGTTTTTCTAGAGCTTGGCAATCTCCGTAGCCAAAACTTTGCTAAAAGACCTTACGTGGACTTAAGCTCAGACAGAAGTGCAAAGAATTTGTACAACCAGAAGCAAAACCAAAGAGGACATCGGGTATCTTTGGGGTTTAAGCTTCAATGTAATTCAAAATCTTCAATTTTGCCCACAAAAAGTTCTTCAGTTAATGGTAAGAGAAAGAAGTATGGTGGCGTTTTACCTTCAATTTTACGGTCTTTGCAGTCGAATGATGATATTGAAAGCACCCTTAATTCGTTTTGTGAAAATCTGGGTCCAAAGGAGCAGACTGTGATTCTAAAAGAACAGAATAGTTGGGTGAGAGTTATTCGGGTTTTTGAGTTCTTCAAGTCACAGAAAGAGTATGTACCTAATGTTATTCACTATAATATCGTGCTTCGAGCTCTAGGTAGAGCTCAAAAATGGGATGAGTTAAGGCTGTATTGGATTGAAATGGCAAAAAAAGGTGTCTTACCGACAAACAATACTTACGGAATGCTTGTTGATGTTTACGGGAAAGCTGGTCTTGTTAAAGAATCACTTTTGTGGATTAAGCATATGAGACTTAGAGGAATTTTTCCTGATGAGGTTACTATGAACACTGTTGTTAGGGTTTTGAAGGATGCAGGAGAATTTGATGGGGCAGACAGATTTTACAAGGATTGGTGCGTTGGGCGGGTTGAGTTGGATGACCTTGAATTGGATTCAACTGATGATTTTGGCTCGACTCCAGTTAGTTTTAAGCATTTTTTGTCAACTGAGCTTTTCAGGATAGGTGGGAGAAATCCCATTCAGAGAAACATGGGTTCGTTGGATATGGAGAATTCTGTTCGCAAGCCAACACTAACGTCTACATTTAACACATTGATTGATTTGTATGGTAAGGCAGGGCGTCTTAAGGATGCAGCTGATGTGTTTGCTGAAATGTTGAATTCTGGGGTTGCAATGGATACAATTACCTTTAATACTATGATCCATACTTGTGGAAGTCACGGGAACTTTTCAGAGGCTGAATCTTTGCTTAGTAAGATGGAGGAAAGGGGAATATCTCCTGATACAAAGACATATAATATTCTTTTATCTCTGTATGCTGATGTGGGGAATATTGATGCTGCCCTGATGTATTATTGGAAAATAAGAGAGGTTGGTCTTTTCCCTGATATTGTAACTCACAGAGCTATTCTTCATATATTATGTCAGAGGAACATGGTTCAAGAAGTAGAGACCATGATTAATGAAATGGAGAAATCTGGTCTGCATATTGACGAGCATTCTGTTCCTGGTGTTATGAAGGTGTATGTTAATAAGGGATTGCTTCATCAGGCCCAGCTTTTTTTCAAGAAGTGTCAGTTAGATGGTGGGCTATCATCAAAGACGTTTGCTGCAATCATAGATGTTTACGCTGAAAAGGGACTTTGGACTGAAGCCGAGGCAGTTTTCTGTTGTAAGAGAGACTCAGTTGGACAGAAGAAGGATGTTGTGGAGTATAATGTCATGATCAAAGCTTATGGCAAGGCAAAGCTATATGATAAAGCATTTTCTCTTTTCAAGGTGATGAAAAATCACGGGACTTGGCCTGATGAGTGCACCTTTAATTCTCTCATCCAGATGTTTGCTGGAGGTGATTTACTGGAGCAAGCAGTGGACCTCTTAGCTGAAATGCAAGGGGCAGGCTTAAAGCCACGATGCTTGACCTTCTCTTCTGTTATTGCATCTTATGCTCGTCTTGGCCAGCTATCTGATGCTGTTAATTTATACGAAGAAATGGGAAGATCAGGTGTAAAACCTAATGAAGTTGTTTATGGTTCCTTAATCAATGGGTTTGCTGAGACTGGCAAGGTTGAAGAAGCTCTTCAATACTTCCACATGATGAGAGAATGTGGACTTGCCGCAAATCAGATAGTAATGACTTCCCTGATAAAGGCTTATAGTAAGATTTCATGCTTGGAAGGGGCGAAAAAAGTTTATGAGAAGATGAAGGATATGGAGGGCGGGCCAGATACTGTTGCATCAAATAGTATGATCAGTCTTTATACCGATCTTGGTATGGTAACTGAAGCTGAATCCATTTTCAGTAATATAAGAGAAAAAGGTCAGGCAGATGCAGTTTCGTTTGCAGCCATGATGTATCTGTATAAGAGTATGGGCATGCTTGATGAAGCCCTTGATGTTGCAGAGGAGATGAAACAGTCTGGGTTGTTAAGGGATGTTATATCTTATAATCAGGTAATGGCATGCTTTGTCACTAGTGGTCAGTTACGTGAGTGTGGTGAATTACTGCATGAGATGGCAAACCAAAAGCTTTTGCCTGATAATGGAACCTTAAAAGTATTATTTACCGTATTGAAGAAGGGAGGCTTTCCAATTGAAGCTGTAAAGCAGCTAGAGTCATCTTACCAGGAAGCGAAACCCTATGCAAGTCAAGCTGTCATCACCTCCGTATATTCAGTGGTGGGTTTGCATGCTTTAGCGCTTGACTGCTGTGAAAGTTTTATTAAAGCAGAAGCAGATCTTGATTCTTTTGTTTACAATGTTGCAATATATGCCTTCAAGTCATCGGGGAAAAATGACAGAGCTTTGAATATGTTCATGAAAATGCTGGATCAGGGCCTTGAACCAGACCTGGTAACCTGTATTAATCTGGTAGGCTGTTATGGAACAGCTGGCCTGGTTGAAGGTGTCAAGAGGATTCATAGTCAATTGAAATACGGAGGGATGGAGCCCAATGAAAACTTGTTCAAGGCTGTCATAGATGCCTATAAAAATGCAAACAGGCAAGATCTTGCTGAGCTGGCTAGCCAAGAAATGAGAACTGCATTTGAACCGCAAGAACATGGTGACTCTGAATTTGAAGAAGATTCTGAAGAAAATTTTCTGGACGTGTAGAATCCACGAAATTATTGTATTCTTTGTGGTAACTAGCACAATAGCACTTGCACTGTACAGCTGCAGCATTCTTCAAGTATCCAAGATTGTATATATAAAAATATGTATGAATACTTTGATAGACAACCCTTAGAAAACTGTAGAACGTAAACCAACGGTGACTTGGCTATTTTAGTTTCCATGAATCATTACTGAATACGAGTTCTCGAGTTAGTTCGACTGCTCAGTGCATTTGGTTCTTATGCTCGGGAGTTCATCGAATCAATATTCCCTGAGCTTCCCTTTTTCCATTTTGTAACTTCGCATTCTCGCTCTATCCCAAAATGGCAACTTCTTGATGTGCCTGGTTTTGTAACATTTTTAACTTCCTGTTGCTAGAAATGTTCATCCAGGCTCTACAATCTACTTATTAAATGAGGTCAAAAACGATCTTATGCTATATGTTTGGACCTTGAAATCATTGTATTACCAATGACTGGTATCAGAACAAAACTATCTTTTCTACTGCTTTGTACTGAAACAGAATTACAAACTTGTACAAATAGAATAGACAAAACTGGATGTCTCAATGTCATATAGGTAGACATCCTCTCATAGGTTCTCATTATTAGTGTTCAAACTGTAGCAAAATAATGTGATACCAGTAAGAGGACTTTCTGCAATTGTCACTAGGCAATAAAGCTTGATGTGCAGGGGTTGCGGTTGCCTCCACGGTTACTAGATCTTCACAGTTATTGGATCGCAACAGAAGGTTAGGAAACAGAGCGTTGAATTTTATATAAATAATTTGTTTCAGCTACTACTCTCTTCTCACCATCATACAAAAATTCCTTAAACATTAAATTTTTGCTTTCTCTATCGTCCAACTCAAGAACTCAATTACGATTAGTTTCAATCCATTTCTAGCCGGCATCTTCTAACCCTTGTCATTATCAACCTCAATAATCTTTAATCACTTCTTTCCATCAGGCCATCACCCTTGCACCTGAAATTTTGCACTTTCGAGGTCAACCAGCTCATCCATGTCATGATCAAATTTACTGTTTGTTTCAATCCAGCTCTTACCAGGCATCTTTTTAATTCCTCTATTTTTCATTAACCTCCGGATCTTTAAGGCATCATTCCATTGGCCCATCGCACTGTACACATTAGCTAGAAGAACATAACTCAAGTGGTAGTCAGGTTCCAGTTCAATCATCTTCTTCGCAATGCGTTCTGCAGCAGCAGAATTTGTACATGTTGAGCAAGCACCAAGAAGGACAGCCCAAAGAGATGAATCGGCTCTACAGTCTGCATTCTCTATCAAAGTTTCAGCTTCTTCTAGCAACCCAGCACGACCAAGGAGATCAACCATGCAATTGTAGTGTTCAATCCCAGGTTTAATCCCATATTCCTCAGTCATTGAAGAAAAATATTTTTGCCCTTGATTTACCAAACCTGAATGACTACAAGCAGAAAGAACTCCAATAAAACTTATATAATCAGGCTTAGTTCCCTCCTGAGCCATCTCATCAAATATTCTAAGAGCTTCCCCACTTCTTCCATTTTTAGCAAACCCAGAAATCATTGAATTCCATGAAATCAAATTTCTAACCGGCATCTGTGAAAACATTTGATGTGCAAAATCAACATGACCACATTTTGAATAAAGATCAACTAAAGCTGATTCTACGATAACATCTCTCCAGCCACCCCTTCTTACATACTGGCAGTGCACTTCTTTCCCCAGTTTTACAGTTGCCAGACCAGCACAGGCACGAAGAACAGTTCCAAAACTATAGAGATCAGTCTCTTCCATTTCCCTAAAAGTGCTAATAACAGACTTAAAATCTCCGGTTTGACAATATCCCCCAAGCAACGCAGACCATGAAACAGAATTCTTTATCAACATCCTATCGATAATACGCTGAGCCGCATCAACCAAGCCACATTTTCCATACATGTCCACGAGACCACTCTCAACCACCACATTTGTGCTGTGTCCTGATGTAATAATTTTAGCATGAACTTCTTTACCTTGCTTCAACCTCCCTAAATTTCCAGAAGCAGTCAACACAGTCCCAAAAGTAAACCCATCAGGCAACAACCCATATTTCCTGTGCATCAAATAAAAGAATCCCAATGCCTTTTCATACAAACCATTCCTTGTAAAAGCTGAAATCACCGATGTCCAACAAATAGCATCTGGCTCAAGCAATTCATCAAATAAATGGCGCGCATGTTCTGGTCTATGATTCCATCCATACATATCAATTAAAGCACTAGAAATCACATAACTTGAACGGAACCCACGTCTCATGACCATCCCATGGAAGCACTTACCGAGCCTAATAAAACGAAGCTCTGAACAAGCCTTTATCACAGCCGACAAAGTAAACCCATTTGGCTCAACATGACTCCCTAACATTTCCCAGAACAGTTCAAGTGCATTTTTTGGTTTACCTATCTTAATATATCCACCTATCATTGAAGTCCAAGAAATAACGTCCTTTAGAAAAGGACCATTAAATACCTTCTGCGTCTCGTCAAAATCAGACCCCAACTTAAAATACAAAGAAAGTAAGCTGTTACCAACAAGACGGTCATTTTCAAGGCCGGATTTGATGACACGGGCGTGAATTTGGAGACCATGATTGAATGAGAGGACTTTGATGCTAGTCTGCAAGAGAGAAGCGTATACAATTGGTTTCTTGATAGAAGGTTTGCTAAAATCTACGGAGTTTAGGAGTTGAAGTGAATCGAAAAGCGCACCAGACTTGCAGAGCTGGATGATTTCAGCTGCCTTGACTGATGGGTTTTGAGGGTTTTTAAGAATAGTGACAGAGCTGCAGCGGCGTTTAAAGAAGAGATTCATGAAATTGGTGGTAGAGAAAGAACAACCGACTTTTGAAAATGTTTTAACGGTTTCAGGGTTTGAGTAGTTAAGAGCTCGACATTTTTACTCAAAAATGCCAACGGTTTATGGTATTGGTCGTTAAGAGCCTGCCATCATTGATACCAAAATTTGGCGGGCCCTTCTCAAACGAGATAGATCGTCAGCACCCCCTACAGAAAAATGGCGACATCCTTCATCACAAATTCATTTTTAATAGTCTCTGTTCACCGACCTCAAGTCCTAAGTAACGTGTAGTCAGTATTTCTGATTATCCACAATGGCATTAATTATAATCTTTAATAGTCTTGGAATTTTAAGGTGGTTGGTTGTTGGGACAGAGAATATGGCAATATCTCCATTTACCTGTCATCTACTCACTAATTAATTCGTGTTGAAGATGAACCAATCCAAATTCAGATACCATGCTTTTACGCAGTCGGCTCTGATTTTTGCCGGAAATCATAATCACCGTACACGTAACTCTTGTTCAGCGTGTACGTCCTGGATCTTATCTTCATTAACCTTCGCTCTCTTCTCCAGTTGGATGCCCAAGTCCAACTGTATTTCACACGCGGAGAAAACTCGATGGCCTACCATAGGATGACTAAACCTCGAACACTTCCCTCCCCCAAAACCTCATCAAGACATCAGTTAACGACCACAGATTAGATACTTAGAAAAACTTGTTCGATCTTTAACTCCTATGACAATACATTAGCGATCACCCCTCACAACTGCCCTCCCTCACAACTGCCCTGCTCGTCTTAACTGAAAAACACGCACTCAACTCAACCCTACTCATAAACACGGACTGAATTTCGGTGGAGAAAACCGAAACAGAGCCAAGTCATCATGGTATGCTTCTGTTTCCTCGTTGACCAGACGCGTGAAGTGTGTAGAAGCAAGCCGGCGGCAGGGATTTGCTCAAGGTGTGGCGGGGGAGCCAGGGTAGCTGACATGAAAACAGCAACGAGATTCTGCCATGTGCCATTCTACTGGAAATCTTGGAGAGCTCTTATATGTACTATCTGTGGATCTATTCTTCGATCTTACCGATAATTTCCCAAGTTTCACGTCACACTTCAGAGTTCGGGGATTTTGCTGAATGATTGCAACCGGCGAGAAGAGACTCCATGCCTGCACAATCCTGCTACAAGGTTATGACATAAATTAAAGTGGCAATAATTCTAATTAGTTTATTATGTAAAGTTACAAACTCCGTTTCGATTAGTGATACTACTTTCTTTTTGGAATAGTAACCTTGAGGTTGATTACTTGGTTTAACGTGTTATAATTACTGGATTTATTGCTTTTCATTTGGATTGTGGGATTTGCTCTTGCCCTAGGTTAACTTTCCGTCCAGATATAGAGAGAGTAAAAGGGTGGGGGTGGGGGGGTAAGAACAGTAAAAGCATTCATTGATGATTGATGTACTGTAATCCATTGAGAGTGCTAGCTGTAATCGACAGAATTACAACTAACGATCGTTGAACATGAAGCATACGAAGTACTGGGGTTGGACAAAACATTTGAATGGATCCGCAGGTTTGCTTTTAAACATACGCCGCGATGCCACGGAACTGAAGGTGGAGGGAGAGACAAAACCATTAAAGACAAATTCAAAAACCCTCGCTCACAGTAATAGCTCACATGCATCCGGAAACTGGACCAGCTACACCTAGCTAGGTAGCTACCAACAGAAAGATAAGTGAAGTGTGATAGTGGTGCAAAAATTGAATACGTTGCATGTGGAAATGCAACAGAACATAAAGGAAGATGAAGTAGTTTGATTTCTAAATTGAAAGCTCTGTAGCAAGTAGCAACTAGGTGATCTGATCGCTGTCAGTAACAGCTTGGCAAAAATGCTGTAAAAGGGACAGCTCATTCTTAGATCCAACATGGATCTCTTTTATGAGAATGCCATGCATGCCACTTTTAGGAAAGCATTTTACACTTATTGGTGCAGCTGGGTTGGGTGGGTAACTACGTCTATTCAGCGCAACTAAGTTTGGTTTGCCTCCACACTTCAATCTTATTCAAGTTTTCTTTATCTACATTTGCTTAAGGCCTAAGATATCGTGTGGATAGCTAGCTAGTACACGTGTGTGGTTAAGCAAAATAATATTGAATAAAGAGTCATACTACCTGTATAGATAAGTATCATTGAAAATTAAACATTTTATATTTGGAAGTGCTTCTTATAGAAGTGATTTTCCTTGCTAACGGTGGCACCTTTTACCATGCATTTACGTGGGTGTTATCCATTTCGTCTACATATTTTTATTGAAAGTTTTAGAATGTCGACACTCCTAACCCAATAAAAGCCACTCCATGCAAAGAGTAAGCCCCTGTATATACTTTATTAATGTCTGTAGAATTTGCATATTTAAGGGCATATTTTCCCTTGCATGCATGAACGAGAATGACTCTGGATTCTTCTCTTTATTACAAGTCGCAATACCCAACCCATCCATGCTCCAAGAATTAAAGCCAAAAACTCGACCATCTTCTTCGTGGATATATGCATAGAATTGGACAGCTAAGGCGGTGCATTAAAGCTGAGTCGGCTGAAAACAAGTCAACACAGCGTAGTTGATGAAAAAGGTCAACTCACTCCATTTTATCATCAGGTGAAGATGGCATGGAGATGGGGTTCTCGATATCATTTCTGAAATCTCGAACAGAGATCGGGTTTTATCATGTATTCATTGAATTTGATGCGATTTTCAAAGCATTACTTGTTATTGTTCCATCTTCATGTGTTGACTTTTTGACGTACATTGGTAAAGGTAGGATAAGGACCAAATATTCCTCCTTTGCGATTGACTTCTTTGCGATTGACTTCATCGTGCATGTATATACAGTATGGATTAGAATATTGTATTAGTCTTTTTTATTTTAAATAAATATTAACAGGTGATCACCGCCCTTCGTAATAAGAATTAGAATCTTTCCCTAATCTTTTTCCTCCTTAAAATAGCCAGAGGAGTCCGGGTAAGTTGTGTGGAAGACCGGGTAGCAGGTTTCGGCCGGAGAATGCGAGTAAGGAGGAGGTGATCAACGATAGCGTTTTGAAGAAGAAGAGTGAGTCAAGTGAGTCTGTTGACAACCCTCACGTTTCCTTGAATGCTTCATCTTTCTGTGAATTTTACTCCTTCTTGAAAGTGCTTTTTTTTTTCCTTTTCAGAAGCACAAAAAAACTATTACTTTTCTGTTTCGGGTGGCTTTTGCTTCAAATAGCAAAAGAGTTGCAGATATTTGGGTTGTGAATTTCTGTAAATTGCAGTGTAGTTATTAATATTTGGTGAATTTTATTTGGAGTTGATCTAAGCATTACCATATTTCTGTACGTTTAATTTGTATAATTTGCTTTTGGGGTTCTTGAAATCTAGAGATTGTAAACTTGTATCTGCATGTATAGGGGATATGGAATTGAATTGCAGAATTTTGTTCTCCTTGGAATGGAGCATCATCATCATGCCTCTGTATTTTATACTGCTTGGGATAATTGAGGAAGACGCTTCTTTCTTTATCGTTGGAGTTAGTGTGAATTGTACACAGAAAAAAGATTCTTGTCTGATTGCCACTTGATTAGAGTACCTTAAGTCCAAATCTCTGTTAAACATTACAACAGTGGGAGAAGGTGGATAATTGGAAGGCTTTCCTATTCTTTCATGATAAAGTTGTATTGGAGTAGGAAGGGGACTTCTTTTTTTCTTTTCCTTCTTCTTTTTCTTACTCTTTTCACAGGAACTTTATTTCTTTTTTTCATCTAATGTGAACTCGAGATTGCATATTATCTAGGGATATGCATATAGATAACCCTCAAAATGGAGCATCATCTTCTCTCTTTTTGGGATGAGATGACTGATGGCTGATGAGGGGATCGATAGAGACTCTTTCTTCTTCATTAATTCTATTTTGCTTTGGGTACGAGAGATGGATTGTATTTGTACAGAATGCAAAGGACCTGGATGCCATGCCCGATGCCTTAATTTTAACATGTTCTTTTGGATATTGTCTCGATTTTATTCTTTGAGATTCCACCAGGATAGAGTGTTCAAGTCCAATTTCAAGTTAGATTATGTCTCTGATAAATTATCGTTGATGGATATCAAATTATGCTGGTCTGTGTAACATCTCTAAGTGAACAGGGACCTAACCTCAGTATCTGTATTTGTTGGCGAACGTACATTCATTCCATACTTGTTGCAGGCAGGAAAGTAAATTCTCTGATAATTTCAGTAGAAAAATATATCTGATTTAATGGAAGGACATTCGGATTGTTTTGAAACAAACCAATTCATCATACAAGGAGACAAATTGATGAGAGAAGCAAAGCCAACATGTGAAAATTATCAAGTAAAATTATGCACATAACCTTGGGCTTTGACTCTCTGATATTCATTCCAGCTTCACTAGTAGTGACAAGAACTTGAGTTTAACAAAATGATGTGAATCATAAATATATTGTGAAAGATTCGGTGTTTTGTTTTTTCACTTTAATTATTGTCATTTAAGCTTGTGATTGAGCTTGAGGTGAGGCTTTGATTATGTTGATGAAGAGGCTGTAAGATGCGCTCTGGAGGACAGGGCT
Source organism: Swietenia macrophylla (assembly GCA_032401905.1). Classification (NCBI taxonomy): domain Eukaryota; kingdom Viridiplantae; phylum Streptophyta; class Magnoliopsida; order Sapindales; family Meliaceae; genus Swietenia; species Swietenia macrophylla. The sequence goes on along the minus strand of CP135559.1, from coordinate 11,210,920 downwards.
CTGGAGCTGGGCGTGCAATGAAGGTAGGAATTTGCTCGCCGGGCGTCAAAACTGATACCCCTTTCGCATACACTGTCATCTGCAGAAACATATAAATCAAATGTCAATTCACAAAATCAGCGCGTACTAGGAATGCACAAGAGAATATGCAATCAAAAGAAAACACTAATAACACTTTCTTTTAAAACAAGCGAGCAACCCAGCAACAACAAGGTTGAATTGGTTTATAGCTTTCTTCTTCTTCTTCTTCTTCTTCTTCTTTGTTTATAGCGACCCATGCAATGTGCATTAAACAACAAGAAACGCGCGCTGGGACTGGAAGCACTACTTTCAACACTTCACTTCCCAGCAACAAGAGACTTTAACAGGATTAAAGACTGGGTTACACTAGATATCTGTACGTTGCAATCTAAAGCAATCAAACAATCTAGTCACAGATAGAGATTATTTCTGCATTCAAAGCCATCAAAACTCTAGATTGGGCGGGTTTATTCTGAGGTTCCTTTGACCAACCATCATATTTATCAGAAATAAAGAGAGTAATGTGCAACTTGTGTAACATATTTTAATGGGATGGTCATATGGGTGGTTCAATAACCAAAGGAAACGCTTCACGCATATTGGTTCGCAGATTCTGATTGTTTCACCTTTATCATCCTTAAGATACAAGAATAGGAACATAAGAGAATGGGAGTAACCTTACCAAGTGTTAATACACAATATAATAATGCATATGTCTGTTGATTTCATAACTCTTTCCATTAATCAATGGTGTGCTCCATGCTTAGGTTATTGAAAGTTGGTAGCATTATGAAAGATGGTGAGCGAAGCCACGTTGTATAAATATCCTAAACTTCAAAACAAAGCGACACCCCTTAGGTGACAATGTTGGCCAATATTGAATGAGTGGCATCAAAGGAAACAATTCAGGCAAGAAAGCAAATTTGTCTAGACATGCTTGCATGCAATTAATGGCGTGGGACAAACCTTGGGATGGCACATAAAAGAGATCGTCAACTCCACATATTGAAACAAGATGATTTTAAGGACAAAAACCACATGAATGTTGACAGCATTACATTTCTGAGGATCAGGATTCATCATATACCGATGATAATTTCACACAATTCTATCTTGGCCTCACACATGGATGCTTACATTTGTCTCCAGCACTTTACAGAAAGGATTTTATTTGCACATGAAGATTGACAAAACTTCAATGGTTTGGCTTGTTATGACACCCGATACAAAGCCCACATGCTTTGTGACGTTTCCTGGTCCCCGTTAGTATTCTAATCTCAACCATTAGTGAAAAAAAAAGGGCCCATTTGGAAAGTTCAACAGAGAACTATGTCCATTAGTTTGTTCACAAACATTTGGAAACAGGGAAGAAATTGCATCTAGACTTTCGCAGACCAACATTTTCAGCTCAAGCATGACAGACATTGGCAGCCATTATTAATTTCAGCTCAAGTTGTTGGTAGGTTTGAGAAGCAAATATGAGTCTCTGTATTATTGAACCTAAAAGAAAAAAAGCACAAAGTTATTCCATAATTTATAAAAAAAAAAATGATATTTGTTTTAAATATTTAAAATATAAGTACTCAAAGGATAATTAAATTTGTTGTTAATTTATAAATTTTATTAAAATATAATTTAAAATTATTTATATTATATATCAATATAAAAAATATAAAAAATAACAAGAAAATCTTAATTGACAGAACATATGTGATAGGAATTTCTTTTACTTACCGGTAGCAATTAGAGCCTGTGTTCGAATATAGAAGGTCAGCGACTTGTTGGGCTTCTCTTGGACAACACTAGGCCATATCTAAACATTGTAAGAATATATTGCCCATTGAAATTTCTAAAGGCTAAAAGGCCGAAAATTCCTACGACGTCGTTTTTTTGGCAAAAGGTAGCAATTTTTATTTTTATTTTTTGAATATCAATACTGCACCAAAACCCTAAGTTAATCGCCAGTACTTTCCCTTCCTCGCCCTAGGATTTAAGAAACAAAGCTTCCCCAAATAAAACCCTATTTAACCGTTAAACCCAGTAAAGGTGCGTCTTTTTCGGCAGCTATGAAATTTTATCTCAATCTCTATGATAACCCGTTTTTAGTTCTGAATCAAAACCCTAGCCGTTGTGTTTTAAGCGATGGAGAAGTTTATCACTGAACCCGCCAGTGAAGAAGAAGATCAGCATAATCAAGCTTCAAAGCTCAAGAATTTAAAGGATCCATTCGACAACTTTAATCCCAATAATAGCGACTTGTGTTTGGCCGATTCGTTTCTCGATTTCGATTCGATAAAGGAGTTCTTTGAGGATAGCTCTCCGAACACAGATAGGATCGGCTTAGAGAAGATTGGCTTTGGGTTTGTCGAGAAGAGCGTGAAGATGGGCGGAGAAGAAAAATCCCATTATGCGAACGATGTTCCTCATGGTTCGGACCCAATTTTCGATGGGTCTGGTTGTATGGTGAAAGCTGAAGTGGGATTGGGGTGTGAGAAAGAGAAGCATTTGAGGAGTTGTATTGAGGAAGAGATGGAAAAAGTTAGTTTGGTTGGTTTGAAGGGTGAAATAGTGAGTGATGGGAATGAGAGCAAGAAGGTTGGTGGCTGGGGTCCGGTTCCTGTCGAGGGGAGTGGTGTGAAGAGTGAAATAGTGAGTAATGAGCGGGACAGTGATTCAGATTCAGATTCAGAATCTGAGAGTGAGAGTGAGAGTTCAACTTCATCATCATCTGCTAGTAGTAGCAGTGGTGACGACGATGATGACGGGGAAGAGGATGAAGATGAAGAGGAGAAAAAGGAAACGAAGAAAGAGGTAGAAAGAGAGTTCAATGTGCCAGTTGAGCTCGAAGAAGGTGAGATAGAGGGTGTTGAGGGAGAGGGGAGGGTTGGTGGGATTGATGATGATGATGATGATGATGGTGACAACAATGAGGTGGATGAAGAGGATGAGGAGGAGATGTTTGGTGGGGATGAGGTTGATATTGACGACGTTGGTGGTGGTGCTATGGAAGGACCCATTAGGTCAAAGAATGAGCTGCAGGTATGTAATTGAGGTTATTCTACTTTAAAAATTGCTCTCATTTTGTTGCTCAGATTTTCATATATGAGGAATTTGAAATTAGTTAGGCTTGCCTCTAAGAGGTTATTTGCTGAGTGAATATTGTGCTGATAGTGTTGGGTGGTGCTATGTTTAAGTTATAACAAAATACTGTTTTTGAAGAATTACCCAAATAAAAAAGAAGAGATATTTGTAGATGAAATAACTGAAAGCACGGGGTCTGTTAGAATGGTAGATATGCATATCAATGATCATTGCCTTGGCGATTGGAGTTTCTGAATTCTAGTTTAGGATTGAACTTGTATGGCTGGGCTATTTGGACACAAGACATGCTTAAAATGCTTCTCTCTTTTCCCTTTGCTGTATTCATACAATCAATGAGGGTTTTTTTTTTATATTTTTAAATCTGTGACACTTTTCGGCAAATGGTTTTTATTGGTTATTGCAGGTTCTCCCTCCAGTTCCTCAAGTGAATGTTACTTTGCAGCCTCATCATCAGATGCTGCCTGTTGGAGTTGTTCTGTCGGTAAGCTCACAAAGAACTTAAGGCACAGCCGTTATTAATGTTTTACTTTTAAGTACCGTGATCGCTTAAATGCCATCATTTTTGGAGCTGGCTGATTCGTAGACCTGGTGCATTTTGTTTTGGGGTTATGATTTGCTAGATCAGTTTTTGATGTTACTAACAATATTACAGGTTTTTGGTGTCCAAGTTATCGTGGAAGGGATTGAGAGGCACAACCCTCTCAATGAGGGTTCAATACTCTGGTTAACTGAAAGCAGATCCCCATTGGGACTGATTGACGAGTTATTTGGACCTGTAAAAAACCCTTATTATGTGGTAAGATACAATTCAGAAAGTGAAATGCCTGCCGGGATCAATATAGGCACTCCTATATCTTTTGTTCAAGAGTTTGCCAATCATGTGCTCAATGACAAGAATCTTTACAAGAAAGGGTATGATGCATCTGGGGAGAATGATGAAGAGTTATCTGATGAAGCAGAGTTTTCGGATGATGAGAAAGAAGCTGAGTATAGGAGAAAGCTTAAGATGGAAAAGAGGGGCCTGAATGACCAGGCACAGGGTAACAGGAAAAATAATAGAAAGAAGGTAAAAAATAAAGATGGAGCATGGAGAAATGGTAGACATTCATTTCCACAAATGGATGGGGTAGGACAACCACAATGGAATCAACACCAGCATCGTGTCTCCTCAGTTCCAGCATCACTGGATAGTTTTAATTCTTCAATGACTTCTTCCGGAGGACAAGGTTTTGTTGGGGGAACTGGCTTCGTTCCACAACTTCAGCAAATGGCACAAAATACTGGTTTTGCCACATCATCAAATGGAGTCTGGACAAATGGGATGCCATCTCAGCAACTACAGAGTGCCTTCTTTCCTAATGGATTTCCAACTAATGGTTTGCCGTTGCCCTCCCAGAATTATCAGCAGCAACCTTATCGGCCCGTGATGAACAGTGGGCTATTTATGCAGCAGTTTGATATTAGTCAGATTTCACAGCCCAATGTCGTCCTACCTGGTGGACAATCTAATTTCTTTGCAGGACCTGCGTATGCACCTTGGCAGGGGCTTGTGGGGCAAAATGATTTAAGCCAAATGATTGGGCAGGGTTTACCAGGGCACCTATCATCTGTACATGCAGGGCAAGGAATTTTGCCTGGTCAGAACAATTTGCAACAAGCAGCTGTTCTTCCAGGGAGCACTGAAGCTCGCCAACAGTTTAATATGGGTGCATCTTCAAGCCGTGGAAGGAGACCATACCATAGAGGTGGACGTTTGGATGGGGGAAGACGTCGCCATCATCAGTCCAAATGAAAGCTTGTAACTTGTCTGGGTGCTTATTCCATGACTGGGTGTACCACTTTTCTTTAATTTGCAGGAGCAAGAAATGGGCTTTCGTTAGCTTTAGTTGGATTAGCTGACATTCATCTCGTCCTTGCATCCTGGGCATCGACGTTGGTTACTGTAAACTTTCAGCTTTTGTAATTTGTTCAAGGTGCTTTCTATATGTTTTTTTGTTCCACTCCTTTGAGATTTCTGGACCCAAGATGGTTATCACAATATTCCTCAGTGGTCGCACCATCACTTTGGCCTTTAGTAATGACATTTCTGAGTACACGGGTGAGCATCCATGGTTCTGTTGACTCTGCTGAAAACCTTTATAAGGTGTAGCTGCTTCTCAATTGTAAAATACTGCACAAATTTAAGAGTTCTCCAACTTTTGCATCAAGGCTGGTATCCACAGTAAGCACAATCTTAACGGCGGAATTCACTCTTGAAATTTTCTTGGGCAGATTAATGGTAAATTAACAATAAACAAAAACACCATATCAACCTAGACCAAAAAAAATTAAAACACCATACAACGGGTGTGGAAATAAGTGGAAATACATGTAAAACATAAATTAAGAGAATAAATTACTTCATTGAAGTTTGCAAACCAGTCAATGAGAATAATGCATAGTGAACCCGGAGACTGAAAATTTCAAGTCAAAGACGAGCATAACCGAAGGCTTCTTTTTAAATGTGCGGATGGGTTTTCACGAAACAACAATGGTCACTGACTAACCCGACCTAAAAAAGGAGGAATGTCAGGTTTAAGTAGATTACTCCATCAAATCCTTTTAAGTTTTCGCATTCCTTGTAAAGTCAGTGCAAGTCTGGCAGCTGCAGTCAGAGAAACGGCAGATTTCACAACCAAAGCAAACACAGGAAGTGCAACCCTTGCATGTTGGAGAACGAATGCATCCCCTATACACCCTCCGACTAGCACGCTCCTCTTCATCATCACAGGCTATTCTGTATTACAGAAAGCAAGCATCGGTGCTATTAAATTCCAAACTTTCAAAGCATATAACAAACTGTGCATACATGTATCATAATATAGAGCAATAAAATAAAATATCTTCGAATCTCCCCCTAAAAAAGATATCATGAATTTATACAAATACCCAAATACATACATATTTGAATAGCCACCATCCTACTAATCAAAATCAAAAGACCTATACAAGCATTTTCTGTAGCAATGTATTTCATACAGAAAGGTTCCATTCCCTTGGCATGCTTAGAAATGTAACATCTAACTTTTTCCATAAAAGCTCCAAGTCTCTATGAAATTTATTGCCAAGGCATACAAAGAAATACAACTTTATAAAGAAACCTCCTAAGAATAAAAATTTGCCAGTCCATAGCAATATCTAGGCCTTGAACTTCTTACCTACATCACAACTTAAGCCACCTCCTCTCCTGCAAGCAATCATAGCCTGGCCAAAACCCTGCAACCTGTTTAATTCACTTTCTACCTATTGATTATTGAGAATAAACTATCTCTGACTTCACCAAAGGCTATTTCAATCCATGATTCATGTCTAATTCATGGGGAAGATACTATACATCAAACCCTTTATCTTTTCCTTCTACTTGCTCAACAGAAGGCATTTTAACATAAACTAACCATTATAATTACTACAACTTTTCTAACTTCCTTTATACAGGCCGTTGCATTAATTCAACTGTTTTGGACTACTTTAAGCCCCTACCACCACCCCATATCCACGACCACAAATGTTGGTGCTCTACACCACCACCAAAGAAAAATGAAGCTAGTTCTACTAATTTCTCGGTGGATTCAACATGATGCAATAATCAGCATATATCCAAAAAGCATTGGTACTCTAATTTCCTTCAAAAGATAGCCAAGCTACTCAATTTGTTTCTCACCACCCAGAATTTGTCCAGGATACACTCACACAAACCACAATCCAAACATCAAAGACAATGAGAGTTGCGTTTGTGTGTGACAATTAACTGTTAAAAGGTTCCGGCATATGTAAGAAAACGGTAAAATTAGTGCTTGACATTATAGAGTGCAACCTTGCATATGGCTACAAAATCAGAATTTGGGGGACTAACAGTGCCTGATTGATGTAGAACTCTGTTTTTCAACAATAACAGATATAACAAGCCCCTTGTTTTTTGCCTTTTACTTCTATCAATCTCCTTTCAGTATTCACCAAGTTAACATATAAAAGATATCATACTGATCATTATTATAATCTAGCTGACACAGTTTGCTGGATTTGCTACGGATGATCTTGCAGATGTATGTATAATCTAGAAGACATAATGGGAGCAAGGGGAAAAAGCTAACCAATTTCTTCATTCTTTATTCATGCTTTTTAAGAGCTTCTACACCAAATCAATAAAATTCTAGAAGCTCATAAAGGTTTTATCATGTCATTATCCGTGTTGGACATTCCTAATGGGAGCACTGAGTTGAACTGCTTAAATCACCTTTAGGATTTCCTCCAAGCACCTTTTGCATACAATTAGGAAGATTTTACAGTATGTATGCTTACTACCTTAAATAAAGAACAACTAAACCTCCCAAAACCTAAATCAACATGTTCCATCAACTCAACAAAATCAAACTTGCATCACCAACTATTAATTTAGGGAAAGAACCACAACCAACAAACATAGTAAACAGTCATGGTAGATGATAGTTTCAATAAAGAAGCACGAAACAATAATAGACAAACGACAATGAACACACAGAATGAACTCAGCCAAACAAAATAATTCAACTGACTCATACATCCTTCTGCCTCCAAAATGGAGCTTAGCCCACCTAAAAACCTTTCCCAGCAGAAAAGGAAGCAATGAAAAGAAAAACCATAGAAACATGTCATGATATTTTGGCTATGAAAATTTGCACTTATACTAAATCTGTAGGGATGAAGTCAATCAAGATCAATGAGTGGATAAAATGTATCTCTAGACTCTTAGTATTGAAGTTAAATAGATCAAAATGATATTCCACATTGCCTTATGACTTAACTCATCATAATGAAAAAATTTGACATGATTCATCCAATACTTGCTAAAATAAGTATTAATTTATATATAGGTGAAACGTACTTGTCATAGGGATGATCAGAACACTTCCAGTTCTTGTCTGCTAGAGCATTATGGTGAAACAGACATTCCTCTTTTGTCCGCAGGCGGAACCTACGTTCCTTGTTACACCTAGAACATTGAACAAACTCATCACGATGACAAACTCGCCCAATGTGAGATCTATGGGATCCATTTCCTTGTTTTGATGCTTGGGTATAGTATTTAAGCAATACTGTCTTTGAAAGTGGAACCTTCTCCCCACTAACTATGACCCAAACATTGTTCTTCCACTTTCTAGCTGTCTCCCTTCCAGAATGTTTCTCGAATGCAGCCGGAGACAACTTGTCTGTACATTCAAATCACCAAGCACATAATGCAAGGAGAATGCTTAAGATTTGTTACAAGAGGATGATAGAAAAAATATTATCTGAATAAGAAAGAAGAAACATGAAACAAAAGATTCTAACTTAATACCAATATGCAGTAATCATATGCACTATACTTGAGAACTCTCAACAAAGAGTTGAGACAGAGTAAGAAGTGTATGAAAGACCACATGAAACTTGAAATATCTGATGAGATCATTGAAAAGATTAATAAGAGAAAGTAAAGACAGAAACCAGATGTTCCAGCCATTGTACTTTCTACATTCTTTAAGGATTTCACAAAATGGCAATGGTACAAAAAAAAAAAAAAGGTTACAGAACTAAGGGTGTCAAAGTTCCAAGGCACCAAGCAGATGTGGTTTCCCTTTCGGAGTAGAAGTGGATAATTACTTTCTTTTTCACTCTGACACTAACTATTCTTCTTATAAACAGAATGCAATCTCCTCCTCTTGTACCTGAGATTTCTTTGAATAGTGAACAACCATCAATAATGCAATTTATCCTAGATGTTAACACCATGATTAATACCACCTCAAGATACAAGCACTTGTCAAACTGTGCTACAAACAAGAGTTGAAACATTTTGTTCTTTCAAAATTAGCCTTCCACATTTGTATACAATATTAAATAATTTTGAAGCAATTTTATCAATATTTCAAGATAGATAACGAATGAAGCAAGCGATCTATTTCAATACCAAAACACGGGTATAAGATCCAAGTAAAGGATGACAAAATATTAGTTGTCAGAAAAGGGTACCCGCGTACAGAGAACTTTTTCTTATAGCATCATATAGACGGAAACACGTGTAGGAAAAGCGAAATAAAACGCGGACCCATTAGAATCAACTTTCGTTATTTGATCCATGACCACTTCTGTAAAATCAAACGTGAATGTGGCTAAGCTGATGATGAAAAGCATACTGCTCCAACCATACAGGAGATCGCATATCATCAGGAGCAAAACTTGTCCAACCCATCTTATAAAATAAAGAACGCTACATGAGATGCTGCAACATAAAGGTTTACCCTGTCTAACAGGTAAAAGAGAACTCTGACTTCCAGAACCGAATTCGAGAAGGACAAACATAAGACCTCAAAATCGCAAAAACAACGACAATGTAGGTTTCATGCTGGACATACCCACTTAAAAGTATGTTTTTCAATCAACAAGACGCCATGGTACAACATGAACTGGAACTGAACTCTCCAAGACAAAAAGATGCACTTATCACGTTGTATAAGCGCGATATGAATGTGATATGAAGGAGAACTCGGTCACTGAGACAAAACAACATACACCTGAACTGTATAGCAATAGAAACCACGAACAACTTGCAAGACTCAGCGCGCTCTATCCCAAAACCAATATTAAACAGCAAAAAGCGACATACATCAACGTCAATACACGAGCATTAAACATGCAAAAAAATCAAAACCCATTTACCTAAAAGCAATGAAAAAAGAGACTAAAGAGAGAGACCTTCATTGCAACCTGGAGTACATTCACAGGTGATTTCTAGATCACCGTTGAAGAAAACCCTAAGCCTCCCAACAGCGTCACCGTACCTGTGGCTGGTACATCCACATGTAACTTCAATATAATCTCCACCTCTCTTCACACCACTTATATCTCCCAACTCCTCATCGCTAAATATCATCAACCCGCTTTCTCTCTCTACACCATTAGCCATTTTTTTTGCACACAATCTCTCCCTCTAAAACACGCACACTCTGTCAGCGAACTTTTATAGCAAAAAATATAAAGAGAACCCAGAAATCACACTAGACAAATCAAAGAAAAGATCACGAAAGAAACAAAAATAAATCAAGCTATGAGCAATGGTGAATAAAAATAGGTTTTTTTTTTTCTTTCTGGGTATAAAAGGAAAGACAGAGACAGCCAAAATTTAGCGGCGAGTAATACGGCTTAAAAAGCACGCATCTTTAAGAGAGTTACTCCGAGAGATCTGGTGGCGAAATCGTTGAATGAGTAGTAGTGGATAAACGAGGTAGAACCTTATTGCTATCGTTGTTGATGTGTGCGCGTGTTTGGGTGTGATTGGAGACAGAGAAAGAGAGTTGGGTTTTGGTGCGAGTGAAATGAGCTGTCTTCAGAAAAGAGAGATACAAATATGTCGTGGGGTGACGGGAGATATAGTTTTTAGAGGGTTAAAACTTTAAAAGCCTTGGCTTACTACAGCTACTACTTGCATGACATGACACGAGACAGAGGAAAAAAAAATCTCAGCGAGAATGAAAGAGAAAATTCATTAAATGCAGACACCGCTCCTCTTTCGGTGTAGGGCCTTTTGACACTTTGATTCAAGGGAATATCTCTCCCGTTGGAAGGCGACGAGGTTCTTTTTGAAAACTGTTCTCTCTCAAATTTTCTATGTGGTTGCACTGTTTCCGTGGAGGCTTTTACCATTCCATTCTGTGACTACGTTCTGTTGAACTTCTGTTAAAAGAGAAACTTTTTATAATAACCTTTGAATTTCATTCAAATGCTTAATAATGGCGATTACTGAATGATTAACATTGAAATATACCTAAAATAAACTCGACATCTTTTTCGCTTTTTGATGCTTGCACACATGACACTGCAGGGTGCAAAAGCAGAAATGAGCAATGACACTGCTGGCCTGACCCTCATCAGCATTATTGCTCAATGACAAATTTTATTTGTTGGGGAAGAAAGAATGCGTAAAAAAGCAGAGAGTATTATTGGATAAATTAAACATTTGAGGCATTATTGAAAAGCCATTGCTTGTGTTGCGCCTTTGCTTTACATAAAAAGTAGGCCTGATGATACAAACTTCTTATTAGGACAAACAACTCTAATTTTTGTTTGGTCTAACACAAGACAGTAATCAAGTGATTATAACACTGTATTTAAACACGTTCATTTCAATTAATTAGATTGTTGGGATTTGTGGGTATTATAATCTGATTTCAATGTCATGGTGGTTGTATCAAGATCTCGTGACCAAGTTGAAGCCCATCATAATTCCTTAAAATACCGTATATTTTCCGTAAGAATAATGTGAACATCAAGAAAGTCACCACAGATTATACATACAGAGGTCCAAATCCAGTGGCATCTCTTTTATGTATACAATCTCTCTTCTAGGGCGTCAATGATTCAGGGTACGCATGGAATGGCTTATGCATTACGAGCTGAATGATTACATTAATGCCCAGAAAGCTATACAAGGAGAGAACGCATGAAAGTAAGTTTCACGCTGGCTTTGGCTATCTTCATGGGTCTCTCTGTTGCGGTGAGGACTGGTGAAGATTTGCTTCAAAAAAGGAGCTTCTTGGTATAGACAGGCATGAATCTATTTGCATGAGGCGTAGATTATTGGCAGGCTTAATTTATGAAATGTTATATATTCAAGGGAGATGATCAGGTCAAGTACAAGGGATTGCAATATAATAAGCAGATATAGTTTATCATTCTAACTTAAAAGCCTAAAAAAAGGGGCTGCAATAAGTCTGCAATAAGAACCATGCAAGTTAAGATGTTGCTTCCAGGATTCAACTTGTTTTCTATTTTACCCTGTAAATGCCCTTGTTAGAGGCTGCCACACGCATGTGGTTTAGACAATTTGGCATTAATTAATAACGCAAGTGGTGGCCTACTTGCCATTTCTTCTTGGAGAACAAACAGCTGGTCTGCCTTTTGTGGTGTATATTCATGGTCAAACAATAAAAGCTAAAAACTATAGTGTTTAAGAAGCAAGAAAAATATCCCATCTAAACTACTACCCCTCAAGGAAATGAAGTCACTGATCATACCATATTTCTGGCATTTGAAATATATGAACCATTCCAACTTTCACAAATGAAATTTTTTACAACCAATCTTGATTAGTTCTTGCAAAAATTTCTATGTTTTCAGACCCCAGCAGTTTTCTGTAGTCGCTAAAAGCACTTAAACGGACCAGAATCTAGTGTATTCAAGTGTTAAAAGAAAGATAATACTGAATTAATGGAACTTATCCGGGGTAGTCTATATACTCTTTACATCTTATCCTGCTAATTGTGCATCCATTTGAGTGGTTAGATTAAGCTAATCAGGACTGCATTCTTTGTATGTACCAGCGTGGGTGTGTATGCTGTAGCTGGACTGTGTTGTACTGTATAAGGACCCATTTACTTTTTATATCGGCGTGTGACCAGTGGAATAGCATGAGAGTCTCATCCTGTATTATGGTGCCATCATTATTTTCAACTAAAAGTAGGAAAAGAAGTTGAGATGCCTCACTTTTTCTACCATACAGTCACAAACAAGCCACGATTCTGCCAATGATGTGTTATAATTGGCCTAACTCCTTTCCATCACGGCTGAGGTGAGAATTCTGCTCAAAGCTGGCTATTCTCTCTAAACTAAAATATATATATTCTCCTCTGTATTCAAAAGTTTGCACCAGCCAGCCAACAGTAACCCAATTATAAGTGCAACACCAACGGTTGTAGTGCAATAGTCTTGCCTTTGACATTGTATGGGTTACTTTGTCCAAGTATAGTTTACGTTGGTATTTGTCTTAACGGTGAGTTGGCAAAGCTAGTTTCCTTTTGAAAGAATACAACGATGAGTTTCACTGTTAAAGCAGTTCAGACTAGCAGCTGAACCGCAAAGACTACACGGATTAAAAGACCAAATGACACCCCCAATTAACACCATCCGTCACTGCCTATTTTTTTCTCATAGCTAGTTGCAAGTTCCATCCACCATCTCCCTTTTTTGAAAATAAAGTTGTAATAAGTCCAAAAACAAGCATCAACAATATTGAACAAGTTAGGCCGGTTGGAATGTCAAAGAAGCTTTGAACCAGCTATGCATTCCGTCACTGTTGTGGAGTTATATGCCCATCCCATCTAACATTACGCTATGCTTAGACCCAAAACCACATGCCCTCGCTTGACTTGCACTCTTAACGCACGCATTACGGCAATCACCATGAGAGGCGCGGCAATGCAAACGTTGCTCTATTAATTACCACCAAGACCAGTCACCCGTCTGTACTAGGTAGCCTGCTCAATTAATTTTCAGAGTCAGTACTCTGAGGTTGATTCCAATGACCCAAAAAGAAGCCTGGGTGGATATCATATTATGCATACTGTCTCCCTCCCTTTTCTCTTAAAAATCAAAGAAATTAAAAAAAAAAAAAGACCCAGAAGGTAATATTAGAGATTCGGAAATCAATCCTGTGTACAAGCGTACACAGTAGACAAGTTAACTTCGATGTCTGCAGCTTCCAGGACGAATCATAAAGATGTCACTGTCAATGTCATACAACACATGTTACTTAATCAATTACTGTGCAAGGACGACTCTAATTTCTTGTCTCTTCGTACTTGCGTAAGAAATATGAATTGTCGTGGGTGTCCTTTCCTTTCACTTTTTAACGTTAAAGTCAATGGATAGACTAATCTTGAATATATTTATCCTTTTTTCTTCTGTATCCACAGATAATCCTCTCTTCGCCTAATTTTTGACTAAGATGGAACGTAAATTCAAGCCTTATCATGACAGGGCGGAAATGTTGAATCGATTGTATTAGCCAACCTGAATGGTGCCTGTAAGTTGCATAAATTTGTACAAGTGCTCTTTTCTGGCTACTGCTTTATGGGTGTGGAAATTAGATTCTGGTTTCTTTGGAATTGAATGAATATGACCTAAATGGGCTTAATCTGTCGTTCGCCACTGCCCACTGAGACTGTCAAATTAGATTTTGGGTTACTTGTTCAAATGGTCTTGGACTTGGTGAACGCTTTACTCCCTAATTTCCTGAGTACACCGCTCCTTTCGAGAAACCTACAACCCTAAGATTGCATTGAAAGCAGGTATATTCTGAAATAAGAAGGATCCATGTGGGTTAAAAGGGTTGACCTGAATCGCTAAGAGAGGACTAAAAACAAGCATAAAGTCATAAGCAAGAATCTTGCTCTACCCACTCTAGTCATAAGCACGATTCTAAATATTGTCCTATCTAATAAAAGAATGTCTAACCGGCAAAGAATAGTTGAATCAAAATTTGATAGCACAAAATTTAATAAGAACACGAAGATATTAACTAAAAGAGATATGGTAACATTCCTCCCAGACGGCGAGAACTTGAAAATTTACACTCACCTTCTCTAACATCTCACGCCGTTACAACACTTAACAGTCAAAAAGGATTTTTCAGTAATTTATCAATAAAAATTTGAACTGGTTAATCAACAGCGTTGGGGTTCTTGTACCTTGTCTAAACGGTGAATGAAATAGTCTTGCTTTCCTCTTTATTGTTTTCACGCAATATCCCATCAATCAGAAAGAAACGTGTGAATTTAGAGTGGAGTTGGCCATTGCCACCGATAAGTGGTAAGGAAAAGAGAAGGGTCAGGTGGAAATTGAGAAAAAGACGAAGATACAGTGACTTTATAGGGAGAATTTTTAAGTGTGATGAAGGGATTTTGTGGTTCATATATAATATAAGGAAAATGGGTAGGATTTTGGTGTTAATCATGAAGATTATGAGTTGTGATTTGATCAGCAAAAATTTCGACGTTGAGGACGTGACTAGGAATAGTGGATTGGTGCATGCAGTTTCTTGGATTTGTCAGAAACTCCTGAAAAGATAAGCAGACGAAAGCTTGCATGAACATGCACGACGATGGATTATAATCAACGTACTATCCGAAATTATTATTGCATTGAAGGATAAAAGCGTCATTGCATTAAGTTCTGTTAAGTACTTGTAATGGTGTAAGGTGCCAGGGGAGTTAAGTGTCAATTTTCAAATTTTGACCACCAATATGATAAAACACCAAACTTTAGGGGAGGTATGGGATAATAACCAGAACTAAGATTCCCCATTTTCGTCCTCTCTCCTTCAGACGACGAATGAGGTGGGAATGGGCTCATCCTTGTGGGCCTAACCCAACTGTTTAAAGTTTAAGTCCAGCCCAAAAACATACAGCACAGAATTTGCCGCCGTTACAACGGTACACGTGTAAGCAATCTAACCCTAGCCATCTAAATGAATGTCTAGTTCAAATCTGATGGTCCACAAGCTCCCTTACTTTCAGATCATTTGTTCGGCGATGCCACGTGTGCAGAATCAGAGAGTCGGTAAATAGGTCTCATTGCATTTTCTTTTTCGGATTCCACTAATGTCCTTTCGTCCCCTTCCGTCTTCCGACACACGCGGCGGCAAAAACCCCGCCGAACGGACACAACACTGTTCAAAACTTTGAAAACACAAAATAAAATCTCTGATGTCTCGTAAGAAGTTATTCTTTTACGTTACAAACACCACGCACTGTCGCGTGCTACGTACCCGTGAATTATTTACTCGCCGCCTGAGGGCTTAAATTCCTGTGTGTTTAAAATCACGCGCCATGAAGTATCGTGGGAACCATATTTATTTCTTATTATTATTTTTACCTTTATTATAATAATAATTTATCCAAAGCCAAATCCCGATCAACTCTCTCCGGGGACTGTTACCCCTCTTTCTCCGCGCCGGTGTATTAATAAATCATTTCTCTTTTTTAAGAAGAAATTCATATTAGCTCAGACGTTGAAGCTCTGAAAGTTGAGGAAAAGAGTGTGCTTTCTCTTTCAGTTGTTAGTTGCAATTTGCAAATAGCTTCATTGATTGAGGAAGCATTTTTGTAAACATTTCGCTTTCTTCAACTCTTTCTGGTCATTTTTTGTTGGTATACAAAGTCGGTACTTATCTACAGCTCTCCTGTCTTTCAAGCAACTGAAACTTAGAATCTAAGTATTTTGTTCTTCTTAAGTAGATCCGGTTTAGTTTAGAGTGAAAGACGCTTTTTTTTTTTTTTTTTTTTGTTTTGTTTATTGCATGCGAAATATGACTTTGCTTATACATTATAGTTTAATGCTTTAATCCCTGTAAGTGTAAATATCTGTCCTGTTTTCTTTTAAGGGTTCGATATTTGCCAATCAATTAAGTCAGTTTTAAGCTCGTTTGGATTTTGCCTACAGAAAAAGAATCTACTTTAAGGTTCTTTCCCTGGCTATTTCAGCTCTTAATGCAGGTTTTGGACAGTTTTGAAATTGATATGTGCCGTTTTGAAATTTAAGTAATTTTTTATCTTCGAACCCGTGTTTATTTTGGAATAGAAAAGTGGGTGTCAGCTTAAGCGTTATTCACATACTTGAAAACGCGTCTTTGGTTCTGTTACCAACCTCTTAACTTCTCCTTGAAAGATTGGTGGGTTTTCATCTAATTTGGATAAGTTTGTTCTTTGCCCAGAATGAGAAAACTGTATAGAAAGTTGGTGTTGATGAAGAACCCGTTAACAAGCATGAGAAAAAATGCCAATTCTCACTCAGGGAGGGTGTTTAGTGATAGAAAATGGATGGTTCCATTTTTTGCCAGCTTACTCGTATCAATTACTCTATTGTTATCTACTACTGTTGGGCGGTTCAGCTCTTCATATGGTGGAGATCCATCGCCTTTTGACATTATTTCATTTGCAAAATCAGAGGATTCGAGTGGGTATTTTGTAGAATCAGATTTAAGGAAATCGTTTGATACAAATCAGATGTCAAGGATAGATTCCCCTAGATTTGCTTATCTTATCTCTGGAACAAAGGGTGATAGTCATAGAATGATGAGGACTTTGCAGGCAGTTTATCATCCACGAAACCAGTATATTTTGCATTTGGATCTTGAGGCTCCTCCTCGTGAAAGATTGGAATTGAGTCTTTCTGTTAAGAGCGATCCAATATTTTTTGAAGTGGAGAATGTGAGAGTAATGGCACAATCTAATTTAGTGACATATAAGGGACCTACGATGATTGCTTGTACGCTTCAGGCGATTGCAATTTTGTTGAAGGAAAGCTTGGAGTGGGACTGGTTTATAAACTTGAGTGCTTCAGACTATCCGCTTGTGACTCAAGACGGTTAGTATTAGATTTATGTTTTTATTTGTTTCATACTGATGGTCTTTACTTTTATTTTAATTACGTTTGCATTATTGCATTGACTACAGTGTTTGTAGCAGCGAAATTTCTTTTATAGTATTTGCCGCATTAAGTAACATAGCATAATTGTTGCATAATTTTGTGCTATTTGAGTCCTAGATGATCTGAAAACTTAACTTGTTACTTATTCTCTTCAACATACCTAAATTATATGTGATGCCAACATGATAAACAGATTACTTCAGGGTGTTCACTTGGCTGAAGTTGAGCTCATCATTTCTGTTGCCTTTGGAGATTTATGTCTTATTTCCTTTTTATTAGATCTTTTATGAGGGAGTATGCGGATGCAGGCTTTGCTTATTGTCAAAAGTGATAAGTTGGTTGAATTTGATGAGTTGGAGATCACTAAACTAGCCCTTTCAACCACCTCATAAACGATCAGAAGGTTGGATTAAGCTTGTGTTTTGTGGTGAAGACTTGGTGTATGTTGCCTGAGAATTCTACATTGCATTAATCTTTGAGACTGCTTCTTGTGCTTGGGGAGATCAGAACTTTTTTTGACATATTCATTGCTGATGTACATGTGGCTTTTGGATCTAACTAGGCCTTATTGGGCCTTTTGTTTGAATTTCACTTTTGTTTGTCATTGGAATACTCAAGAGGGTCTTATCACTGTGGTGTGTTAACTTTATACTGACTTTGATTTGCCGCCCTAAGTTGAACTTTTTAGTTGGGATGAGGCCTTCAAGAAGCCTAACACATGCTTAACTTTATTATCAGAAGAATGATTCTATCTCATAATACGTGTATAGTTAGCAAATTCTACTGATCGTCTCTGCCTCCATTGCTTTGGCAGGTCTCTTTTGGTAGTCAATATATTAGCTATTTAAAGGCCAACGTCATTTTGGCAGCCCAATTTCTGGACATGTTGAAAAGCTGTTTCTTTTTGGGTCCCAGCTTCAAAATTTTTGCTTGCCCAATTTCCATCATAATTGGAGGTGGTTTCTTGGTCCTTTACCTTAAGATTCTCGTCCTTAGCGCAACTTCTACCAGATGTGCTTATGACCTCTCTAAGTTTGTGCCAATCATCGACTTATGCCAATCATCGACAGTCTTATTGCATTCTTCTGGCTTTTTGAATGGGCGGCACTCGCATAAGGGAGCTAGGTCTGTTGGAAGGGGGCTAGAATGTTGATTCAGCTAAAAATTGTCTATGAAGAAAAACTATTGTTAAAGAAAATATAGAGTTGATACGCAGAACAAACTTACCTATTTCAGGTTAGCAAGGTTGTAGAATTTATTGACTTGTAGATGGATGATCATTCCAATTAGCTTTCTTTCAGCTGATTAGTATGCATTCATGATATAGTGTTGGAAACATGATTGTTTTCTTTTAAATGTGCCAAGTAACTAAAGGCGTACCTGCTATAAAGTGCAGCCACATTGTAGCATTATTCTTGGTCATAAATGATCTACAAGTGTTTGTGATTGTTATCCTAAGTAAGATGTTGCTTTTCATTTTTGGATTTCTTGTCTGTATTTTGGGTTGTCTGAGTGATGCTATTGATCAAGGTACACCATATTTATTGTTTTGCCAAGTTATCTATAGGTTTCATGGGATGGTGAAAGAAGTGCTACTACATTTGACAAACAGCCCTATGTCTATATAAATCTATGTTAAATTTTGGTGGAAAAGTTGACATGTATCCAAACACACTGTTGTGGTGTTTATTTTAGAGCTTGTTCTTGAAATTAATTAAATTTTTGGTTCATTGTGCAGATATGCTGTATGCTTTCTCAAATATGTCTGAAAATCTCAATTTTATCGAACATACTCTGATTGCTGGTTGGAAACTGTAAGCAATCACCCAAGGGTGGCTTACTATTCTGTTTACGGCTTCTATTTTACCTCAAAAATCTACTTTGGGTATACCCTTTATATCTACATTTGTATTATCTGTATTTGTATTTGCAGTAACCACAGAGCGAAACCAATCATTGTTGATCCAGGCCTTTACTTGTCCAAGAAATCTGATCTCGCTTGGACCACTCAACGGCGATCACTTCCTACTTCTTTCAAGTTGTACACAGGTGAATTTCAATTATTATATTCATTGGATAATTTATTGTTCTGCAGCAGTCTCTTGTAGAATCTTGGTAATAACTGGCATATCATTTTTCCATTGCAAAGTTCCATGATGAACTATGAACTTGAAGTTCAAAATAGCAGTCTTGATTCATAAGATGCAAGGCAAACAGCACACGTAACTGCAGTGGAAACAATGGTAACATACTTGCTAAGAGAATTGACGGGGCAGTTACCATCCATGATGTCCCCTAAGTTATTCTGCTATTCTATGCTGTGGTTCAGCCTTGTCGAATTTATTTGCTACAATCAGTGGAATTTAGCCTTGGATTTATGAGAATATACATTTTCTTGGAGATTTGCCAAAAATAATGGTTTTTTAGGTCCTCTTCATTCCACTCAACATACTTAGAAGGCCCTTCCTCACTATTCTCTGAGGTGAAAGTCTGATATACAGGATCATATTGCATGAAGAGTATAATACTTGCTGCCCTGATGAGGTTGTGGAGGATTAATGTTATGGTGATAGCTCTATTGAGTTGTGTGGATTAATGTTGCCTTGGCTGGAGATGTATATTTGTAGAAAACAGAATCACATTAACTTCATATCAAACTTTGTTTCTTTGCATTGATTTCTCATTTCAAGATATCTGAAGTATATTGTCTCTGTATAAATAACCAATTTCCAATGCGTTTTTGGTTTGTTTGCAGGTTCTGCGTGGGTGATGCTGACAAGAAAATTTGTTGAGTACTGCATATGGGGATGGGATAACCTCCCTCGAACTCTTCTAATGTATTATACAAATTTCGTCTCCTCTCCTGAAGGGTATTTTCACACGGTTATCTGCAACACTGAAGAATTCCGCCACACTGCAATAAGCCATGATCTCCACTACATTGCATGGGACAATCCTCCCAAGCAACATCCCATCTCATTGTCAATGAAAGACTTTGACAAAATGGTAAAAAGCAAGGCTCCATTTGCTCGTAAATTTGCAAGAGATGATCCAGTTTTGGACAAGATCGATAAAGAACTTCTGGGCCGCACAAATCGATTTGCACCAGGCGCCTGGTGTGTTGGGAGCTCAGAAGGTGGGGCTGACCCATGCTCCGTGCGCGGTAATGACTCAGTCTTTAGGTCAGGCCCTGGTGCTGAAAGACTGCAAGAACTGCTTCAGACGTTGTTATCTGAGGATTTTCGGAAAAAGCAGTGTTCATGATAAATGGTGAACGTTTGTCAATCTCAAATGTACATTGGTGTATTCATAGATCATACAGTTGTTGTTGCAGAGCTGAATTGTACTCTTAATATAGGAAATGAATATTCAAGTTACAAACATTTTCTGCTCCACGGCAAAGATTTTAAGGTTATTGAAGTGTACATTGTATAAACATAACCCATACCGCAAAATTACTTTTCGCAGCCGACATCTTCAGAGGGTGTTGTTTACTTGGGCTTAATTTGCAGTTCTGCCGGGGACCAGTAAAGAATCTTTGGGAGGTTGATAAAATAATATTATTTATTCATTCTTACAAAATTAAAATCAATTTGTATTCTATACGAACATGAGATGTTATGGCTGTGCTGATCATCTTTGTTTTCTCTTCTTTCTTTCGTGTTTATTTCATAATTATTATTAACATGGGATTAAGCAACTTGCAAGACTTCAATGGCAATATAATATTGTTGAGCGTCGGGGCTTTTACATTATTACCTATGGTGGTAACTCGAATGAGCAAACAGAAAATTTGTCAATCAGTGGGTACATGTTTCAACGAGTTTTACATTAGTCTATGTTAGCGGAAATCAAATTCATGTACTTTTCAAGAATCATTTCTGGTGAAAAATCTGTAAAATAGCCCTTCTCCACATCCAACCCTTCTTGAGCTGCCAGCATTTCGACTCGGTTCTGGACCCTGTCTGCTCCAACCTGGTTGGTCTCCAACAGCATGCAAGCTATCTCGGTCGAGTCCTCACCGTGAACTAAGCCTAGTGTTTGCACCGTTGGCAGTCCACCGCCACGGGCACTCACCATTCGGGCTATCCGACGAGCGATTGAGACATCTGTCGACATGATGGGTATGTTGTATAATCCGACCCATGGCCGAGCTCCGATCATTACTATGCCTCTGGCCGGAGATACCTGTGCCGGGCCTTCGTTGGGCCTTTCCGGGAGAATTTCGGGCCTTGTCGAACCTGCCCATTGGCTGCCCATAAAGTTGGGCCTGTAGTAACCCAGCTCACGCCTGATTGTTTCCAATGCCTTGCCTGTCGGGTGCGCTGCAGCGTACAAATATACCGGCACTGCGGTATAACCAAAGGGAAAGAAAAGGTAAGAAGATGGACGAGAAAGAAATACAAATAAACGTTTGTTTTTGGCTCTTGCCTTGAAATTTACTGCCAATGTCAGCTGCCACTGCTTTAGCAAGCCAGGCTGCTTCATCCAAGGAAGCCCGAGCCAATGGATGAAAAACAATGTCGTCGACAACACCAAGCCGAGGATGTGCTCCGGTGTGCAACTCAAGGTTTATGGCTGCATAAGCAGCCTCAACCATGGCTACAACAGTTTGCTGCAATGGACTATAAATTGCAGTCCTTGTGCTATCGTGAACAACGTATGACACAAGAGTGAAACGGGTCCTATTATATGCTCGGTCCTCAAATTTATTTACAATGACAGTCTCAGTATCGAGCCTAGCCGATCGTTCAATCGCCTCAAGAGCTGCACTGTTTCGTGCTTCTGAGATGAAGAACTTACAGCACAGTAGAATGGACTGATCTGCAACTTTTTTGCTCTTGTTATTCTGACAACAAGACGTAACAATTAGATTATCATACGAGGAATTAAGTGACATCATAAATAAATTGTTCTTATACCATTACTAGTCTTGGTTCTTGTTTCTTTGATGCAAGTATTACTTAATTTCAACTGTTGTCTAACAAGTATAACCTTTCTAGATGGTCTGCATCACGTGCTCATCTCCCCCTGTTTTCCTTGAAATGCCCATTTACAAGCTCATGAATATCATGAGAAACCAGACTTTTATTAAGATCACCCAGCCAGTGATGCTCAAGAAAACTTTAGAAAGCAGAAGAAGAAAATCCAGAAGCTATCCCAGTTAACCGGTTGACTTTCTGTAATGAACAAACATTGATGTCTCTAAACCATAAACAGATTGTAAGCAACTGTCTTATAAGTTCTAACAACAAAATCACCATTAAATTAAAGAATTCATAATTATTTGTTGGAAAAGAACAGACTTTTGACATCTTAATCAAAAGATGAGAGTGAAGAGATCAAACCAGCCAGCATGTTAAGAGGATCAAACCTGAGGAATCATTTCCTTGCAACCGGTGCTAAAATCCATTAAGCCTTCTGCTCTGCTATTTCTTTGATGCCAACCTGGCTCCGAGTGAACCGATGAAGGGGAAAACCCCCATTCATAAATAACCCATTGAAGCAAGCAATATTAAGCTTGATGTTTCTGTGGTCAACAAAGTACGACAACTGCACCTCCCAGGCTCCCGCAAGTTTACGTGTCAGCAATAGATAATGAATGGCTTGTTACTTGCTAACAAAAACATGAATCACATGGGAAACAGATGCTACCGAAATTTGTGAAGAAATGCATAAGTTACTTGTTTGATCAAATTTTATAATCCAAGAGAATCATGTAGAAGGATATCATTGACCCTTATAGTTTCTGTGAGGGCAAAGCCTGTATTCGAAAGGGCTATTCTCACCTTTTCTTGTTTTCGCTATTTCTCCTGTTACTGAACCAGTATGATTCAAGGAAAGCCCACAGCCACAGAAATAATGGGATTGGTTCGTGGCAGGTGAAACAAATTTCTGTGACTAAGGTAATTACCAGGATGGGTTAATCCAATTTTGTGATCGATATAGTCTGTTGGAACTTAATTATCTGTTTGAAAATGACAGGAATCGGGCCACGATTCACGAGATGCTATGCGAGGACAAAGCCTTGTCATCTGCACTGGAAAACCACAGACATGAGCGTCTGGGCATTCTGCACCGCACTTTTCGCTTGCTGGCAGCATCTTCAACCAACAAAACTACAAGGCATTATGTTTCCTGGAAATTTATGGAAGATGTGTATATTTGGGATAAGAAAATACATATTTAATGAGGATCTGGCCATAAATAATTCATAGAAACCGGATAATAGTGTATAAATGAGCACTATAAAATATCAGATAAAATAAACACGGGGCAACAGATGAAAGTGGCTATTGCAAAAGTCAAGCCCACCCCAAAAAAAAAAAATCACAAAAAATTTGTATACCGGTGCAGATAAACACAACCTTATCTTCTCCTGTAAGGAGTTAGGTGTCTGATTAAGAATACAAATTTTTAGTTGATGTATTAAACAGAACTTGCAGAATTATTTAAAGTAGAAATAAACTTTGTTGACTGCACATTGCTTTACAGG
This sequence comes from Swietenia macrophylla, assembly GCA_032401905.1. Lineage (NCBI taxonomy): Eukaryota > Viridiplantae > Streptophyta > Magnoliopsida > Sapindales > Meliaceae > Swietenia > Swietenia macrophylla. The sequence continues at coordinate 11,187,045 of CP135559.1, read as the reverse complement.
CTTGGTCTGAAACAAGAAAAAATAAACGGTGGTTACTCCATTTCCCACATCACAGTGTCTTAAATAATCGATATATTCATATCGCATTTGTGTAATAGTAATGTGGCTTTTGAGGAATGAATAAGAAAGAAATTGATACGCTCTTTGTGGGTTCATTCTCAAACATGGACAGCAAATCTATCGACATGTTATACAATCAATTGGTTCTCTAATCCTTGGACGGATGGCTACACAGAAAGAAAATGCCCAACCTTACCTTAGGTGAATTCAGTTTCATATAACTTTCAATTATTTTTGCCTGTGAAAGGTCAGTAAAATATCCCTTTCCCACAACCATACCCTCTTCTCCTGCAAGCCTCTCAACTTCTCGCTGAACTTCATCTCCCCCTATTTCACTTGGTTCCAACAGATTACAGGCTACCTCTATAATATCTTCACCATGTGCAAGGGCCATGGCTTGTACTGAAGGAAGTCCACCACCTCTTTCACTTGCTCGCTTGGCTACTCTGCAAACAGCAGCAACATTTGTAAAGAGGACAGGTACGTTGTAATTATCATTATCAACCCACCTGGTCGCTCCAATTAGGATAATACCTTTTGCTCGAATCACTTGAGAAGGGCCCTCATCTGGCTTCAGTGGCAAAGGCTCTGGTTTTAGTCCGCCAACCCAATGGTTTCCAGCTGAATTAGGCTTGAAATAACTCAGTTCTCTACTAACTGAATCAAGTGTTTTACCCTCTTCATGTGCAGCTCCATATAAAAAGGTAGGGGCTGCACATTACATCGAGGGAAAATTTCTCAAAACAAAAGAAAATGATAATTATCATGCGATACTAGTTCATATCCATTTTACTCAGGTAAGATACATAGTTTGGTACCCCAATTATTTATGTAGTCCCATGAAAATACAGAATTGGTAGTATACCAAGGAAACACCAAAAACCAGTTCACTCAATGCAATGTCCTTTGTCCTGATAAAGAAGGAAGTAGAAGAAACAAATCATTTATTTACTTTTAAGAAAACCATTTACTCATTTCAGACCTTGTGCAAGATTCAGTTCACTATTTAAGCTACAGGGGACATCCAAATGTCTCCATGCTGAAGTTTTGCATCTTTTAACCATATATCTTTCATTTAAGAATAAGACAATAAAAGGAACATTATTCAAACATAAATCAATGAAGTACACTAACATTGTAACTCTCTTATGCTTCAGGACTTTATCCAGAGAAAAGAAAGATTATTCTCTTAATTAGAGGCCCTAATGACTGTTTTTCAGTCAAAAGCTAAGTGCCAGGACCAAGATATCTTGCACTAAGTAACCATCATCATCCGTTGACAATTCTGGCATCCGAAGGTCGCTTAAAGAAATGACCATTGAAAATTGGATGGCAGTATGATATTGTGCTCGCCACATCCTTTTGTCTGCATAAGGTATAAGAAAAACTTACAGTTATTTTATTTAGGTTTAGAAGCCCTTTCTCTCTTTGATAATTTTTTGTAGCCATTTAGAACATTTCCGTAATAGATAAACCAAAATTAACAAGAGAAAACCAGCATCAGCTGTCAATTGCAGGTATTTGGAACATTTCCATTCAATCATCTTCAAAAGCTTTGCTTAAAACTGTCACTAGCTAGATTTATTTGAGTTTCCAGGTTACTAACCTTGAAGATCAGATCCAATGTCTGTTGCCAAAGACTTTGCAGTCCTAACCACATGGTCTAAAGATGCACATGCCAATGGATGAAAGCATACATGGTCCACGACTCCAGGCCTAGGACGACTTCCAGAATGCATCCCAAGATCAATGTTTTCAAAAGCATCTTTAACCAAGGCAAACACAGCACTTTCAAGAGGACACGAATCTGGAGATGGTTCTGGAGCCAATTTGGAGACTACAGTATAACCAACTCTATTGTAAGTCACATCTTCAAATTTGTCGACAATAGCAGCCTCTGAAAACAGTTTGGCAGCTCGTTCAATTGATTCCAGTGCAGCCGTGTTTTGACTTTCAGAAATATATACCTTGCAGCAAGCAAGCAGCAGCTTTAACATTTTCCTCCATCAAACCTGCGAGAAATTGCACAAAAAAAGAGTGAGTGGAGAATGAAATAGCATTATCAAGAACTTATGTGACCATAATTGTCGGGTCCACACTCTAGCAAATGGTAGAAGAGAAATTTTTGACGAAGTCTCTAGAATTAGTAAAAGCAAACATTGTGATGCTGAATAATACAAATTAGGTACACTGTAGCTAACTCCACTTAAATAACATCATATGAGAAGTAATTTGATCATTGGTAAAAATGGGACTGGAAATAATGCTCGTATGAACTCAAAATGAAACAGCCAACTCAGAAATTCGTTATGCTTAATCAAGATTGTGTCCCCAAAACCTACATAAACTACCACAACCCTACATTTGTTGCTGAATAGGCAAATATTCAATTTGATCTCTCTTATCCTTGGATCAGCTCAACTTAGCCCAAAGCGGCTACCTTTGGCTTGTTTTGCATTCCCCAAGGTATCAGCATTGAGAAAAATCTAATGTTCCCACTTTTTAATTCTTCTTCTTCCCGTAAGCTTTAATCTCACTCAATGATACTTAAAGGATCCCAGCGCAAATGCATGTTCAAACAATCAATTTACTCTAGAAAAATTGAGCCAGAAGTTCCACACACATTGACGACAGCTGCACATCTGAAATTGCAAGTACTTCTGCGAGAAATTCATGTCTAGTCATTCTTTCATCATGATCAAACAGAAATGCAATACACAGAGCCTTGATTGACTGATTAACCTTTTTGTATGCATATTCCTGCATGGATGGAATCTGCAGTATGGGCAAAAGAGTTTCACACAAGTCGAAAATTTGCTCAACTTCAAGGCAATCCACCGTGCTCAAAATGCTAGAAGATCTCCATTAAGGTAATTAAGCAGATACTAAGGAATAAAACACAGCATAATTCGATCCTATCAAATCCCACACATGAATAAAAAAAAAAAAAAAAAAGAGGAAAATTCAATATAAAAAACTACATGCAATCGCCAAGATTGCCCAACACCCAACTTTCCAATCAAAACTCAGTCTCTTTCGGTTTGTGGTACCCATCATACTCCAACTTCACACCTAAAGCAGCACGAATAACCCTAAATTTGAGCCTTAATGCCTCCATTATCTCTTGAATACTCTCGTTCTCCGGATCCGTAACTGAGTATTTCTCAATCAACTCCTCCATTTGCTTGATACCCTTCTGGACCCGGGCAGAGAACCGGGTCGGTTCTATCAGAATGGCCGAGTTCCAGACATCGACACAGCCCTTGTAAAACCCGAGTTCTTCGCCAGTATCAAAACCATGTTTTAGACCTACTTGCCGGCCGTCTTCCTTTCCGGTGGTTAGGCCATGAGCGTATCCTTCGCTGTAGCCTTCTTTAAAGTGTGTCTCCTCTAGGTTAAGAGAAGAGTCGAAGATGTCTTCAACAGAATTGGTCGTTTTATGCGAGTCCATAAAAGCAAAAGTTTCGGCAGAAAAAGAACACAGGATGATTTGGGATTGCCTATTACCTGTTTGTGAGAAAGTCCCCCTGAACCTTGGTGGCGGGCTGTTGTTGGTCGTTATGGGCCTGTTATTGGTATGTTTGGTTGCATTGTCAAACTTTCCCTCATCAATTGATATTTTCTTATAAATAAAAATTAATAGTGTAAGATTTCGATTGCTTGAATAAGACTTTAGACTTTACTTAACAAGTGTTTTAATTTTTTTAATTAATAAGAGATTTTTAAAATAAATCATAAATAAATTTACGATCTATAATAAAATTTTAAGACATCGTATTTATAAATTATCAACTATCAACGATAATTTACTAATTACATCAACTTTTAATTACTTAGAGATGGACAGGATTTTATTATTCGACATACATACAATGCTTGTGGATTCGTTGTTCGGGTTGTATAAAATTAACATCTCCATTAACGTGTTTGCAATAAACACCTTCAAAACCTTCTTGAATCGCAAGAAGGTTGTGCCCCCTTAAAAGTTGATGTACTTGTTCATGTGACATATCGTAAGATCAAAGTGACTTTTCATGCTTTGCACACACATGGTACATATTTATTGCATCCCTGAATATTTATAAATTTGGCATTGTTTATATTTCTATTTACAAAATTATCCTTTTAATAATGCCAAATTTACAATGGAACAAGAACCAAAAGTACGTTATAAACACTCAATTTCTCGACCTTCAAAAACGTAGGGGTATCATGGTAAATGAATAGGAAACGCATGGAAACTTGTACAAGAATTGTCAATGGTGTCCAGAATCAGCGCCTGCCTGGAAACAGTTCCCTTGCTTATACAATACACCTTTTGGACACCCCACCGGGACGAGGCAGGGAGTAGTTGCATGGTTCTTTTTACATGACAAGCAATCCCCCAATAACAATCATATCTCCTTTAAACCTTTAATAAGCATGGTATATAAATTGTACATAAGAAAGAGAAACAGAGACCCATTTCTTTCTTGATTTCTTCAATCTCTGAGAAAGAGAGAAAAATATAGAGGAATAGCCATGGGTGGATCTCATCACAGTCTCAAAGCAATGAACAGTGGCATCAGATCAGGGAAGCCATATGGGTTGATGTTGGTTTTGGTGTTTGGGGCTGCATTGCTCGGAGTTATGGTGCTTCACAAGCTCAGGGAGCAACGCATTTTCAGCCTCCTTGTCAAAGAAAAGGATGCTCAGCTTGTTACTCTTCAATTTCTCTTGCAGGTTCTCCCTCTCTCTCTCTCTCCCCCCCTCCGGACCCTCTCTATTTGCTTGCATGTACACATCCACGTGTCCTCCTCTTTGCATGCCATCTATGAAGGATCATGCAAGATTTCCCACATTTGTCTTCATTTGAATTGATCTTATAGCCAGGACATTATTTAGTACTTCAATTTTTTTAATAATTATAGAAACTTTTGTTTGGTTCTCATTCAAGGCAAAATGACTAATAATTTGTAAAACTTACTGGAGGGAATAGTTTCAACTTCTAAATGGGATCCTTAAAACCTATGATGAGACCAGTTCGAAATGGTATTGTTAAGTCGTCGTCTTGATCACAGAACAAAAGAGTTTAATTAATTTGAGCTCCTATCTAGTTGACTGTACGTGATTGTGAGCCCCGAATAGGCTTCTAGTGTAGTTTTGACCTGGAGATAGCACATTTTTCAATCTAGCCTAGTGCAAAAAAAAATCCCATTCAATCTACTCAATTGCACGCAAAGGGTAGATTGGATTTCTCAATGTCTACCATCCCTCAGTTATGGATTTTCTCTAGAAAGGATAAAAAAAAAAAAATCATGCATACCCTTCACTCAAATGAATCATCTCACCAGGTGGAATGTTATCACTAGTTATCACTGTTCTTCAATGAATTTTGCCCATGGTGATTTGGGCGTATAGTGCTTGTTCTGTTTCAGAACACCTAATTCTTCCATCGTTTTTTGTTCACACAGAAGGAAAAGGAATATGGCAAAGAAATGAAAAGAAAGACTGAAGAGATGAAACAGAAGATATACTCTCTCAGAACGCAGAAGATGGAGCTCGACAGAAGACTTATGGATATGCAATCGATAATTGATTCCCTAAAAGATGAACAGAAGGTGATGGAGACTGCACTGGAGGAGAAGCAGAATGAGATAAAAATGCAGAGAAAGGTGATAGATTCAAGTCGAGAAGATTCTCAACTGATTGCTCTAAAAGAAATACTGAAGCAAAAGGAGACTGATATTAAGGATTTGAGGCACCGTCTTGAATATCCAGCTAAAGTATGGTCGGTAAGTACTGATGACCCGTCAAATCTTCCTGCAAATTTGAAGGATACCTCAACTGTGCCAGAGAAGGATAAGATGGATAGTAGTCCAAATAAAGAAAAGGATGGAGAGTTACATGAGTTCACTAATTTCATAGATGGTGAGAATTCAACAAGAGTTGAAGCCAGAGGTGAGAAGAGTGTGGGAGAAACTAATAGCAGGGAAATGACAGTTGAACATTTGCAGAAGCTGGAAATTACTCGAGATAAAGGCTTTAGAAATGGAGATGCTACAGAAGGAAAAGCCATCGATGAAAGCAAAGAACTCAAGAATATTGCGAATTCAACAGATCCAATTGCCCATGCCAATGGAAATGTTCAGAAACTGAGAGATAATAGTACTGATGTAAAAGATGGTATAGAACCTACAATTAATAGAGAAAGGGAGTTGGAGAAACTGCAGAATTCTCAACAAGATGGACAGCTGGAAGTTCAAGCGATTTCTAAAGGTGGGATGAAGTTGGAAATGCTGAACTCTAGAATTGATGCGGGTTCAAGATTAAGAGGGCAACATGGTCGTATGAGCAGGACAAAGGGGAAGAGATGGAGAGCACTTGCTAAAAACAGAGTTTCTGAAAACAATGGATCGAAATCCTTGAGGAGCAGAACGTTTTATAGACTTGATCAGGATGAATTAAGTAGCAAACGGGAGAGTCGGGTTTCCAATGAGGGAATGGAAAAAGGTGTGGGGGATAAAGGGGGTGAAAAACCTGTTGGAGTGCAAGAGACAGCGGATTCAACGGATACCAAATCGCTAAAGGTGAACCCTGAAGATGCTGAATATATGAAGAACAGATATGAGAATGCCGATCCCAATCAACTGCAGCAAGATAATGAAATGTCGGAGAAATCCCACAATTCTTCAGACCGAGAAATATTTAGGAATAGAAGTGTCAATGAAGAAGCCGTTGACATCTCAAACAATACTGAAAAACAGAGATCGGATGAAGTTAGACAACCAGAAGAAGAAGCCGGTGGCATTCAAGGAAAGTTGACCAGTAGGGACAACTATGAACACGAAAACACAGTGAAAGACAGCGACCATCATCAAATAACAGATGATTTGAAGGTTCCAGATACCCAAGAATCAGAGGGTGAAACAACTACCGTTGGTTCTTCCAGGGAATCCACTTCCAATCTGGAGGAAGATAAAGAAGAGTACAAGGAGGAAACAGATGAGTCTGAGTTTTAGCTGATTAGCGGATTTAAGTGTTTTTCTTTTCCCCGTTTTCTTCTTGTGTGCTTGAAATAGAGATGCTAGAGAATGCAATTATCCTTTGTTGTACGCTTTATCTTCCAAAACTAGATATTAACGATGCATTCATTGAGCCAAAATATCCCAAACCATTGGTTTCTTATACGTACAAACATTATTATCTTGCATATTCCGTTGCTCTTCGTGGAACATTTTCTTCTTAAAGTACATGGCCTAGTGTCCGACCCAGGCTACAAAAGATCAAGCTAGTCAGTTGCTGTAGACAGACCAATTTAGATCATTTTGCATTTTTTATCACTCTGTTTTAACCCGCAGTTCAAACAGTAGCTGCATCATTACAGTGCTTAAGTATGAATTCAGAGGAAGGAGGACAACCATACAACTTCCCAGCTTTCAATCGTACGTCTTGAATCAATACAGTGCTTAAATATGTTATTTCCAAGGTATCCTCATGAAGACTAATGCAGAACTTTGCCCCTTTTACTTCTAAATTCAAACCAAGGATATGACATGAACTTCAACCAACGTTATAAATTCTCTTCACTAGGCATTTCATTTTTTCATTAGAATGAGATGAATCAGAAGTGCAGCAGTCTAGCTTCCGTTCGGGATTTAATCACATTGAAACTTAAGAACATTACCTCTTCCTTATTTTCTTCGTCTCTGGTAAAAAACTTGAATCCCCAAAAGAAGAGCAAACCCGGATCAGATCAGAGAGAATTACAAACTGAAGAACAAAAAGACAATACCAAAAAAAACAAATCAATGCCCACCCTGTAAAACCATCAGATCGCGTTGTCAAATACGCTTTCAAATAGCTAAAATTGTTAGCGTCTCTGTAACTATTTTACAGTGCTTGGTAAAACAGTGATCAGAGCTTGATAGGTGCTTTCAAAGAACTGTTTCAGATCAGAACTCACCAGCACCTGAAGTACATTTTAAAGAAGCACTTCATAGGAGTTTCTTCAAGAAAATCCTTTCAGATGCTTCTGCTGAGAAACGGTTTTGCTCAAAATACGTTTCTACAAAATTACTTCAAAAAATAAAAACTTCAACGAAAAGCCTGAAAATGCCATTTAACTCAAAAATCCATAAAACAACATTAGCAAAAAAAGGGATTTGCATGCTCTTCCTTCCATTTAGACGGGCTCATCGGGTCTTGCCAGATGAAATTAATCTTTGGTTACTGAATCATGAACCGAAACGCTGCGGGAATTTCCGGTCTGAGTAAATTAGATCGGGAGTCAATATAGGATGAAGACGCAATAAACACGTTTGAGGTTAAACGAATAAATTGCCAGCAGAGCCAGCAAGACCGCGCAGATGAATGAGCGAAGCAGATTGAGAAGATGCCCTGTAAGAGGAAATCCGAGCTATCGCTGAAGCGGCTTGACGAGCAGCGAAAGTAAGCCATGGCTCCGAGCTTTCAACCGATGTTGCTGAAGGCGACGATTTGACGGAAGCGGGAAAAAATAAAAAAAACCGAACGACAACGCACCGAATTGAAGAAGTTAACGCACACGACGACGTATTATGGTCGTTTCATTTGCTCTACTAAAACGGCGAATCTGACATGCGTTTGGAGGAGCATTTTAACATAATATTTTGGATTTAAAGTGTCATTTAACACAATTCGTACATCAAAGTCATGTAAATTACAAACAAATATGGTCAAATTTCGATTCTATTAGACTTAAAATGAATCAATTCATTCATTCAAAAAGAATATATAGCAACCAATTTTCTAGGGGTACCATAATATTTGAACAAAAGAACAGAAATCTCTATGAAAGAATCTTGTCAAAAGAATTTGAAAACAAGAAAACAAGCGAGCCGCAAATGGAGATTGGTATTTTTTTCATAATCTACCGTGGCTCCCACTTAGGAAGCACTGTTATCAAAATTGGGAAAAGGATAACAATAATGAGAACAATGGCTAGAAGAAGGGCAATGCAATTCCATTTCCTGGAGCTTTTCTGGGTTTCCCGAGCTACTTCCAGCTGCTCAGTTCCTCTCCTTACAAATGAATTTGCATGCGCGACATGACTCTCGATGTCATTTAGCTGGTGCCCTTGTGCTTCTACCAATGCAAACATGTCTAGAAAAACCTGGTGAAGTTCAAGCAAGTTCTTCTCAATCTCCTTCACAGCATCATGCCTTTCTTGTATCTCTGAAATCGTGTCCATAATCTGACCTCGCCCTTGTTCTTGAATTGCCTTTTGGAGGAAATTCTCACTTTCTCCGCTTGATATTAAGTTCTCAATCATTTGTTCATCTGCTTGCTGTCCAGTTACTGTAAAATACCTTCTCTCGATTGTTTCCTTGTACTCAGCCGTCATTTTGGCTCTCAGCTGTTGAAAACCATCCATAACATCCTTTAGTTTCTTCCCTAAACCAGCAACTACAGAAGTTCTGGTTCTATCCACGGAGGACCCTGGTCCACATCCTGCAATTTTTCGTTGATCTGCATTGGATTTTTCAAGGGCTTCCAGTTTTCCCTTAATGACTTTTACCCGTCTCAGGACCTGCGCAACATCAGCATCCATTTGTGCTCGAATCTGCTTCATGGTTTTGGCATTGTGGGCAACTTTGCTCTCTTCGTTTGATTCCTGTAACCTCTTATAGAGCTTCTCGACAGTTTTCATATCCTCTTTGACATTCTCTACTTCTTCAAAGAACCTGTCGAGATTCGCCGTCTCATGTCCAGACTCCACTCCGCTCTCCAGGTCAACCTGGTTTCCGGAGTATTTCTTGAATGAACTTGAAATAAGATCGTTCATTTTGGCAGCCTTCTCGTACCAAAACCGCTCTATGTCTTATCTACTATTAACAGACAGGTCTTCAGGGGGAACTAAAATCCCCGCAGGATTCAAGGAACGTTCTTGTCTCTGATACTTCTTTCTGTGTTTCTTCTTCTCCAGATTTATATACTATTGGATTGTGGGTTTTCTTTCCATTGAAATTCGGAGGAAGAAGTAGAGAAAATGGTAGAAGCAAAACCTTCATCAAGAGAAGAACTGGGTTCACGTTGGGTAGGTATGGAAATTATTGAGGCTTGGACCAGTCAGAGGCTTGCAGTGATTAACTCCCTGTGACCGGCCAAATCAACCAAAGGACAATCGTTAAAGGAGGAGATACTTCGCCACATGGCAACTTATCATTCAATAAAATGCCCGTAGAATTGGATTTGACCTGGTCTTAAGTCCAACCTAATGAGATTCTTTTATAGTATAACCCATTTTATACTAGCTGTTATAAAAATTTATCAGAATGAAATTCAATTGTATATAATTTGGTAGCGTAATCGATGAAGACGTGCCCCTCAAACAGCAAGGCACGTTTTGAGAAGAGGCAAAAGGATTAATTGCAAGAAACGAGTGGCAAGAGAATGAAGGGAGCTCTGCCGTCTTGAGAAATGAGTTATACATTTAGCTTCAGGATATCATGACTGCCATAAACACGGGAAATGAACAACTGGTTTTCTATATATTTCGAATCTCCAACTTAAGAAAAAAGTTTTGAATCAGAGTCTGAATAATAGGTTCATTCTGAAGAAATATATACATTCTGAATTGAAAATATTTTTCTTTCAAGGATAATAGTTAATCATTGGCTGAAAATTGGAAGTGTCCTCTATCATTCTTGGGGATTACAAGTGTTGATCAAATCTTGGTTACATCTTCAAATCCTATAAATCATATCTCGGCTACCCGATATTTCTATCCATTATTCAATATTCAAGTGCCAAACCCTCCACCAGAGATAAACATGAAAGACCCTATGAAGGGATTCCTTGCTCCTGGTTCTGTTGCTGCTGCTGCTGCAGTTGTTGCCCTGAGTTCAGTTGAATAATGTAACAATTTAAACTTCTCTCTTGAATCTGTGCGCATAAAATCAGAAGGTAAGTTACTGAAAAATGTCAGTCAATTTAATTAGTTATATACACACAGAATCAGTGCGATTTCTTAATTTATGCTCCTTGATATCAACTTTTATCTCTTTAATGAAGATTTTAATGTTAAGAGAGCGGTAATGCTTCAATATTATATCACGTAAGTTACTCTGATCATGTTTTCTCAAGAATATATACAAGTTATAAAGGTTCTGTTTTTCACCTCTTGCATGGCTATAGTCCTAGAAAGCTCAAGGCACTCTTCCATGAGCAACCTCTCTTGTGCGACCGTCTCTGCTAATTCTGAAAGTAATGAAACAGTACTCTCAGCCTGTCCGCAAAACAACTTAGAAGTTAAGTTCATACCATAAGCATGATGACTAAAGTATTAGTTCAGTATGCATGCTTTATAAGAACACAGCTTACCGATGGTGAAAAACTAGCTAGCATTGACTTGATCGAAGCAGTGAGATCAGATGCATGCCAAATTGCAATGGAAGCTGCTTGTGGGTCAACCTGCAAGCTTAGTTTTGTTAGTAAGAGAATCTATTATTGATTACCAGAAGAATATAAATCAGAATCAAATTTCCAGTTTGGGTTTTCATTGGCCAACCTTTGCTCCTTCAATGAGGGGCACTCTGCAAACAACAGAATGCAGACACTCTTTCGTCACGGAGACAGCTGACGAGTGTTGTCTTTCCATATCTCCCCAGGATTCCAGCGGCTTAATCTACAGATGACTTTACATTAATCTATGAATTCCATCATTTGGAATTTGAAATCTACAGATGACTTTACATTAATCTATGAATTCCATCATTTGGAATTTGAAATCTATGTGATTGATCATAATATAGTCTCGGTAAAGTTAATTGTCACTTACTTGAGACTGAAATATAAAGTCCAGCTTCATCTGAAGCTTTTCTTTCTGAAGTTGTAATTTCTTATGTACCACCGAATGTTGCAATTTTGTCAGGTTTTCCCAAGCACACAACAAATTATTCTGCAAAACCATCGCAGAGAGGTAAATATATGAGAAGCTGACTACTATTTACAGTTCTATAACAATATAAGCTGATTATGCAATTGTGCTATTCTAATTTTGCATCAGCACCTGAAGCCCTTCAATTTCGTCTGATCAGTTTAATTAAGATTTTCATTATGTTAGAAACAACTTTCGATGCAGTTGCATCGAGCTCAAACAATACCAAAGAGTCAACTAGATTTTGCAGGCCCAAATATTAAACAACAGTTTAGCTTGATATTACTTGGAACGTAATTATTAGAAGTATTAATAAGAAAACAGTACTTTGAATAACCGTAATAAATTATCGAGCTTGCATAGCTAGTGTGTTATTTCTCCTACATAGCTTAAATTAGTTGTTAATTACTGAGGAAATCCAAGAATATATAGTCAAAAGGCGAAAGCTAATCACCTCCACTTGATTAATTATTTTCTCATCCACTACATCCGCTCTGGCATTTGCATATCGCCACTGTAACAACCTATTATGAAGCAGCCTCAGCTGATGAGCAGCCTCGACATCTCCCGAGCCCAGTGGTGATGGTGGATTTTTCTTACCCTTCAACAAGTCTAACCCCAAATGCAGCAATTTCTCCATACCTTTGGCCCTGGAAGGACTAGTAGGTGGTTTCAAACTTGAAAACGACATCGGCCTTTCCTTGCTTTCGACCGACATAGGCGGCGACCCTGATCGCCCCGGTGACAAGGCCCACTGGGAAGTTGCACTTCCGTACCCAGTTAGTGAATTAGCCCTCTTGATTGCGTTCTTTATTGTAAATTTCTTGAGTATTGGAGAACTATCTAGTGATACCGGATTCTGAATGTTCGAATCCGAATTCATTCTTCTAGGCCTAGTAGGCACATCCTGCATATATTTTGAAGAAACTTCTATACCAGATTTTCGGAAACTCTGAGAGGAATCTTTACTGATAGCCGGAGAGTTGCAATCTGTAGTACTTGAACATATATCACTAAACTCGGATTCTGATTCAAGATTGTCTAGAAAATTATCTGATTGTCGCCGATGCGATTTTCTGTAAAGGTCATTTTCATCAACTGATAATCTTCCAGGAATAATACCTGAATTATGTGATGAAGATTTTGATGAAGATGAGGAGGATGATGATGATCTTCCTGGAAACCTTAACTTTCCCGTGTATCGCGTGGACCTCCCAAGAATTCGTCTATGATTTTCTCTTGCACTCTCTTTGTCTTTCTCATTCTCGAACCTACTGAACTCACTGCAACTTCTTTGCCTACTAAGCGAGAAAACACTATTACTTGATGATTTCTCACCATTGTTACGGTCAAGATAGTCTTTTAGTCTTTCATTTCCAAGATGCTCGGCGAGGGTGGCTAGATTCTTCTTCGACGATGAAGTAGTGGAAGAAGGCCAAAGGCCTCGAATGAAACCTGTCGAGGACTCTTCAAGACTTCGATGCTTTCGGTTATCCGGCGGAGTTGATGGCTTTCCACCGCGATGTGGAGAGTGAGGTTGGTTTGGAGATGGGATTCCCATATCTCGAGATGGAGTTGAGTTTGGAGAGAGGAATCTTGAACTTACTTCTCTTGACTTTGGTCTTCTCCTGGGAGATTGATCTGTAAGCACTGTTTCACTAACACCCTTCATTGTTGCTTTCAGAAAATGAAAGAGAGAGACGTATCAGCGATTTCTGAGCTTTTGTTTCCTTAGAAAATGGATGAGAAGAAAAACAAACATTTCAAAGTGGCGGCAAACTAGATATAGATATGCACCCAATTGGCCGGCGAACTACAAGGCTTCTGTTTTTTTTTGGAACTGAAGTTACTTGAAAATCCCCAAATGTTCAAATTTTAAACTATCTTATCAAACTAGAAGATTTAACGAAGGGATTGAACTGTGTTCAGGTTGTAATTTTTCGGCACAGAGGCAGGGGTAGAGTTGAGAAACAAACTCTTTGAGCAGAAGACGGTTGGACTTTTGACTGAGACATTGGGCGGTATTAGGAGACAAGAGTTAACACGGAAGTGGAAGTCGTTATTCCAAGGATTCAGCCACGTACGGTCTGCCGGCTCGGCAATCTATGTTCCAGTGAAGTTCATGGACTCCTGACACGTGGCTAATTTATTTATATTTGTCACTATTCTTCATTAGAAAGCAAAAGAACATTACAAAGGTTAACGTTTGGCAGCGGCAGTGAATGAGTGGCCGAAGCTCAGATTCTTTTACGATGAAGTATGCAATTCTCTCGTGTTATTGCTTATCGATGTAGTGCCAAAAACTTTTGGCTGTGAACTGAGTAAACATGAGAGAACAAGGAGCTGTTGTCCTGATGGTTTGATTTGATGAACCTAATGTTCCGTAATACGCTGTTGAATTGATGCAAAACCATTGCACTAATCTTCTCATTACCCCGATTTTTGACCGACAAAAAACCCATAAATTGAAAATCTAAAAATGAAACAAAAAAATTATCGCCGTTGCCGGGGATCGAACCCGGGTCACCCGCGTGACAGGCGGGTATACTCACCACAATACTACAACGACTTAATTGACCAAATTAACTCATGCAACATATCTACTGGCAACCAGCATTAAACAACAACCACCACACCATTACATTGCTTTGCATGTCCATAATAATTTGACAGATCTTTTAGTGCTGATAACTAAGCTCCATTCCAAGAAAATAGATACTGAAAAAATGTGAATTTAAGCTAAAACTTGAATGTTTACATGACCGAAAGAAATTAGTTACTGAACAATCCTTAAGAAATAGACATGAAATCTATACTACAACACTGGAAGTGCCAATGTTACAAACGGCCATGCTTGATCTTGCAAAAATCGTACAAGCATTCTGGATCATAAAATCTAGTTCTTCTGATCCAACCAATTTGCTGTGGAAGTGATTAAACATACTTACATTTCCAAATCAATGAAAATTGCACTGTTGCAATAGAGGATGAGTAAAATCAACATACTTCTCCCACATGGGCTTGTACTTTTCCATTCCAATCTTCAACCATGGCTTAGAGTTTCCATTGTAGTGCAGAACAGCTCCTTTCTCTATTAACTGAGGATCAACATTTGCATAGCCCAACCCCAATACATGCCATCTGGGATTCAATGGCTCCGTCAAGCCATAGAATGTCAATAGTCCAGGAGGCAAAGTGCCAAGTTTCCACAATGTCCGGTCTACATTCTTTTCCTGCCAGTAATGGTATATACCAGTTACATTCCTTTTCCTCCACTCAACTAAATCAAAAACATTCATCCCAAACGCCCATCCGCATGCATCAGGATCAAAATGTTCTCGTATAAGAGGGTGAGAGTAATTCAAGTATTTATGATATCTATGAAATGTCTCCATGCATGTCTCAACAGCTCCATTGACATTACCATTCAAGTTAATTGAAAACAAAGCAGACAGGTCTTTCTGAACAACAACATCATCATCAAGAAAAACCACCTTCTTCAGTGCAGGGAAAACTTCTGGAATATAAAATCTCAGATGATTAAGCATAGACAGATATTTAGGGTTCCGGAACTTGATTGGAGTCCGACCATCACCACTATTGCCAGAAAAATAATAGCTCTGCGTTTCAGAGTCTTGAAGCTGCTTGAGTACTGGAACATAAGAAGCATTCAACCATTTGAAGTCCTCAAACTTCTGAACCTCAACAGTTACTCCCTTAAAACTGTTCATGGCAAACCAGGCCTTCATTGCAGCATAGTTGATTTCATCTGTAACAAGATGAAAAACAACCATATCTGGATTTTTTGAGTTTAATGCGGTTGAATTGACCACCACTGAAGTTGCTAGGATGTTGTCGGAAAAAACACAGAAATGATGGATATTATTATCTTTAAGTTTCTCCATTTGCCTTCTCTCCTTAAGTCTCCTCTGCAGACTTGGATTTCCAAACCATTCCGTGGTTAACCTAACACCAAGGCAGTATAGACTTTTGGGGACCTCTTCGGCAGCAATTTGTCCATACTTGGAACTCTTCTCATTCACAGAACTCATCTGTTCTTCGAGTGTTTGAATTTTGGCTTTCAGTCTCATGATCATTGTTGCACTGTCATAATGAAGTTGCTGTGCTTGGTAGAGTAAAAGCGCCATATAACGAATTGCAGTTTCTGTTTCTCTGGTTGTCAAAGGTGTTCTTCTTGTTGCAGCATTTGAGAGAAGGACTTGTGAATTGCGGATCTGGGCACTTAATTCCCAAGCAAATTGATGATTGTTGCTTTCTTTTGCAATCACAACAAATGCTTTTGCAAGAGAAATTTGGTCGGTAAGTTGCCTGGTAACCGAGCTAGCACTCAACATTTCATCAGTGATGTTCAGACCTTCCATTAGCTTGCCATGCCTGTCATATCTCTGCAAAGCATGAACAGCAAAAATTTTTCAATTATTCAATGAAGATAAGAAAAGAAAGGTAAAAAAGTCATTATCATTGTAAACAAAAAAGATAGTAAAATTCAATCTTGTTTTACAAAATCTCATAAGACAGCGTTAGCTTCATCAAACAACAAGATCCCACCAATGTGCTATCCTGACCACATAAACAAAATCACAAAATTATTTTGATAGAATATATCAAAAAAGGAACCAAACCGTTTTACCTGTAAAGCAAAACTTTTAACAGTAATGATTTAGTTTCTAATAAATTTGTTATCTTCAGCAATAAATTACGCAAGAAGATCCTCACATCAAACTGACTCAAAATGGTGCCATGCTCAGTGCAAGAAAGCTGACAAAATTTCTATTGGAAGTGGGAAACTGGTTAATCTAAAATTATGTTTTATGCATCATGCTCTTATAGATTTGGAAAAATAAAAATGATTCTTCACATTGGAAACTAGATTTAAATGCATTATTCCATTATCCATAAGAGTTTATAATAATTATCTTGTTACCTTTACATAAAATGAGGACCTTGATCAGATGAAGTGAATATACAATGGATAGCCACTTTGTTCTTCCAAAGCATCATAAATAACGATCCAACACCAATTATTGCAAATAAAGAAATTAGAATTTGCAAGTGAAGGAATCTATATTCTTTACTATAAACTCTCTTAGACTCCCTGAAAATGTCTCATACAACTCGCTCACATAAACAGGCACAACTCCATAAAATTCTCAAGATATTTTGATTATTTCTATGGAAGCATAAATTGCCGAGCATAAATATTACAGACCCTAGCTAGAAATCTTTTACCTGTCTTTTTCACACCATCTAAGAGACTACTTATTTTCCAGTGCAACTAGAAGGGAAGGCATATAACAGCTACTATACACTCTTTGAGCTTCATAACATGATGGCATCTGATCTCCATACATAATAGACTTCTTCCCTTTTGATGCCAAAACACATCTTCCACCTTTTTGTCATTTTCCTACCTTGTCAATCCAAAGTACCTCACCTTATCCTCAAATACACCTAAATGGCCAACTAATTCCGACTCTAGTAGTAAAGTTTCCTCGTCCTAGAGGGGTGAAGCATTCCATCATTTGAACCACAGATCCCACCACATGTTCCTGTATTTTTTTTCAATATGTTCAGTGAATTAGAGTTAAACTGATTTGTTGCTCTGCAATCACATACAACTTCTTAGTTTCTCCAATCTGTAAATAGTATACACATAGATCCTAACACATGGATGACCTAGTCACAGCAAACGTGTAATGTTTATGGTAGTTTTCTATTTTTCTATTTCCATCTCAAATTTGATTCAGTAAAAATTTCTATAATGATCTGGAAACGTAGGATCGAAAATGGCAACCATAGGCAAACTAGGAATGTAATAATAGTCATTCCAGCTGATGAATGCACAACCAACTAATATTCTTCGGGCGAACTAAAATTCTTTTATAAAACGAAAATCCCATTAAGACAAAGAACTTTATAGTTTACATATACCTATTGAAGATGCAAACACTTCTTAGGTCCTAAACACCAAATAACAGCAGTATCATTCAAGAACAAAATGGCACGTCAAACAGCAATTTCATGCATCATGCTAAGTCAAGGTTGTTCTAATTTTAAAGATCGAAACGCCAAATGAGACTTTTAGTCAAACCCCAGTTAAGTAAGTTCCTACCCCAATCAAAATCTTGGGAAATTGCCGATTTTCCAAACACTTTCTCACCAACCAAACAGAACTCAGATTCTCAAATAAATAAATAAACATTAAAAAAAAACCCCTCACCTTAGGAAAAGTGGGTCTGGATTCAATCTGACTCCCTTTGCTCAAAATAACAACGAAAAACAAAACCACTATCCCAAACAATACCCACCATACCACGTGAGATATTCTCCTCCTCACTGGCCTCCTGAACTCCGGCGTTCTTCTCCTCATTTCAATTCTCAAAACTCAATTTCCAGGGAAAATGTTATAATTTTCCCGAAAAAAAGAGTTGACGAAAACTTGAAACAGATAGAGATTGAACAGAGATGGATATCTTGGATCTGAAAGATATAAGGGTTTCGAATATGAATGAGGAATCAAATCATGAGTACTTGGAGTACAATTTGATATGCTTAGAGACCACGAGGATTACCAGGAACTGGAGTGAAGCATAGGTTTTATTTTCTTTTAATTTCCTTTTCCTTTCCTTGACAATGACACGAATCAGTTACAGGATCTAGAAATGGCTGGGATGATGGATTTTTTATGTATTTCATTTTTCAGTTTCAGGTACAGAGTTTGTAATAATTAAAGCTTGGTCGCTGTCGGTGAAGTTGACTAGTTGATTGGGCGAGCGGTTGTGATCTTTCCATGCCAGACACAGAATTCTACACATGTTTAATTAATTAAATTAAATTATTTTTCGAAATTCAAGCTACAAAATCAGTGCCGATTGCCTTCTCTTTTCGTAATCGATGCCGATGCTCACTACTTCAATCTAAAGCACATGTAGTAAGGGCAGCACGATTTCTCAGCCATTACAGCACGTTACAACGCTTGTATGCAATGTAAAGCGATTAACTAACCATGTTTTAAGTTTTCTTGGTCACACATATTTGAATCTTAATTAGAAATTAAACTTCAAAGCTAAGACAAGGCCCAAAAGATTGCAGCCAATGATGCCCGCCTAAATGAACAAAGTCTATCAGAAGCAAGTAAATATTTAACGAGAGCAGAAGAAATTCAACAGCTTTTCTTGTCTTCTGCTTAAATCCTCAAAGAATTATATAGACTTTCATCAAGGATTCAGAGATCTCAAATCCTCCACAACCACAACCTTGCAGCTCGGCCATATCGATATTAAAATGTTCCTTCATGAAGCACTAAACTAACATGAAATTAAATGAAACAAGATAAAGCATCCTGCATTCAGTACTTGATAACATATCTATAATTCCCTCTTTTTTTTTTTTTTCATTTTTGAAATACAGCAAAAGATGGACTACCCAAAGAAGGGTAGCCTCCCCACAACCTAAAGTCCTCAGCCAGGGACACATACACCCTCTAGAAAGGCCTATGGAAACTTCCTATGTTAAACAGAGTGTGAATAAAAGCAGCATCACTAACAAATGGAATCTGAACATATGACCCAGAAAGTGCACACCTAACGCAGTGCAACAAGAGAGTGATGTATGCAAATCCAATAGCTGCCCAGAATTGCATCCCAAATGTACCATGATAGTGAATAAGTGGCATAAAATTGCACGTGTACCACACAATCTGCAGGGCAGTTTCCAACAACATGCCCATCATCAGATGGAACCTAAAGAAGTGAGGCCAATCCTTGTTCTTCACAATTCCAATGTATGCAATGTAGCAATATACCAAAGTGAACCAGCTTGGTAACCTTGCGATGGCTCCTGGGACAAAGTAAACCAAATTTTCAAATAACTCATAGTGTTCTGTGAAGGGATAGAGATAAAACCCTACATCTGATATCTGCAAAGCTATCAGATAAGGCACACATGCTAAAGTCCTCCACCACCACTCTGGCTTCACCGTTATTACAGGCAAGCGGATACCAAATGCATCATTAGCAGCAGCTCTTGGGGGCACTGGAGATCCGTGTCGTGTAGGGAACAACGAGTTTGTGTGTGGCAGTATCTCTCGTTCTCCGCCAAAAAATGAGCTTGATGTTGAAGAAAATTGAGAAGGTGGAATTCCTACAATTAAACACGGCAATGATACGAGCAAGTTCAGCACAATTCATAAAGTATTTAAGATGCTCCAAAGCACATTTACATCTCAAAACATAAAGACATACAAAAACTTGACAATATGATGTCTATGTTAATTTAGTGATTGGGTGGAATGGTTGAAACTGGTATAAGAACAATTTAAAGAATGTCTATTTAGTGACATGCTTTAAAATGTAAACCACAGCTTCTTCAGGATGAGCTTTCTTTGCCCAACATCATTGGATGCGTAAATCCTGACCATAATTATTTAGGGCAGCCACCGCACCACCCCCCCCCAAAAAAAACATGTACGGAGAAATTAGTGTACCTGTAGATAAAGCATGCTCCTTGTAAGATCCCCAAAAACTTGAGCTACTTGACAAAACTGGATAGTCTGACACATTAGAATTGAATGTAACAACTGAAGGCCTATATGCCCTCCTGAAGGTCTGGACACATCTATCTTGAATCACATTCTTGCACCTGAATTAAGACCAAGGTTACAAGTGGAACACTTGGATCAACCTAAAAATAGCAATTGGTACATTTACTAGTGTGAAATGAGCCCTCATTTTTCTCTTTATTCTAATTTGCAAAAAGTCAGTCACAAATTGTTATCAACTATAAAATAAACATGCAAGTGACGAGTTTGTTAAAATTATTGATGAGCACCGAACCAATCAGCCCAATAAATGTTAACACTGCTGAGCAATTACATTTAATTGCAGTTGCGCAAAAATACTTTTTATTGTAGACTGCAACAATCATCACGAAGAATTTCGGTAAACAATCCCTCTAATCCAAATGAGGTTTTTATAGAATTTCACATTAATCTGTTTCTATAGAATTATTCAAAAATACCACATTTATTCTATTCTGTTCTTTTGATTATGGGAAAAAATTAAGAAAAGAATTTCCAAGCCATAGGACTGTCACCATAAGCCGAAAACAGAGCAAAACATTGAAAATAATTAGAAAAAAAGTTTTCTGAAAACTTAAAACCCCAGGTGGCGGAAACCCTAAAAACAAATATTAATCACTCCAATTATATGTACAGTAAAGAATTGTAAGCGAATGGAAATTACAAAATCACAATAATCACCAAATAAACAGAACTTGATCCGTTCGACTCTAATAAACAAAGATCCTTAAGAAACCGGAAAAAAACAAATAGCAGGACGAGAGGCGCTTACCGGCGCACGGCGAAGGCAGTGGAAGGGAGAAAAGGGGAAGACTTGATAAGATAGCGGCAGTTGTGGGTGGACGCCTTAGCCGCGACCGTAGAACCCATCTTCCCTCCCCTCTCAGGAACAGAAAGTAAGTGGTTTTTCTTTTCATGCAAGAAAGCGTAGCTAGTTTCAGTTCATAAAACGGGGGTATTTTGGTGATTATACCAATGATTTGGGGCATTTATATTCCTGGAATCCACTTTTCTCGATTGTTCATAACCGACTCTGTGCTTCTTGGGCTTTGGGCCCAATACAGTGAATTTCCTAATTCCGGAATAATTAATTAGTCTATACAATTAATAATTAAAAAGAAAGAAAATTCGGATTCCCATGTCTAAGTCTACATTATGAATTATGATATCTATTTATATTTAACACCTTCAGCAAAATTAAAAAAAAATTCATTTAAACCAATAAATTAAAATAAAATTTGTACGAATTTTATTTTTAAAAATTTTAAATAAATAAAAATATCAATTAAAATTTATTTATAAAATTAAAAATTTTAACTGAACTTAACACGCAGATTAAATATGTATTATTTTTTTAATTTTATCTTTGATTTTATTGGTATAAAATTTAATTATTTAAAATTTAAAATAATAATATTTAATAATTTTTTTTTCTTAAATATTGATGTTACATATTTTCTTTGTTCTTATTTCTAAAAGAGTCAATGACATCTTTAAAGTTTCTAGTTTTACTTTTTGTTTACTGAGAAAACCCTTAAATTTATATCTAATATTCAACAGTTTCTAAGTATTGATATTTTGGAAATTCTCATTCTTATTTTAAACAATTTGACGTGAGTGAATGGGTAGCAAGGAGAGCTTGTAATAGGGTAGTATAAGGTTATCGGCTCTTTCTTATTAAGTATTAAATATACAATGTTAGTTATTTAAAATTTTATATTTTATATTAAAAAATATAAGATACGTAAAATATATATTAGTTTAAGAGAAAATTTTAGGTAAAATGATATTACTATGTCAATATGTAATATTGACATAATATGACTATCTAATCAATAAAACGAGATAAATATATTTATTGGTGGTGAGTAAAAAATAATTTTATAATTTTTCTTCAATGTATTAATTAAATAGTAAAATTTTATGTTAATATTTTTTATTATTAATAAATATATTTTTATTATTTTATTAATTAAATAATCTTGTCACGTTAATAATACTAACGTGATAAAATGATTCTATCTAAAATTTTTTGTTAGCGAAAATCTTGCATATACCATATCAATATTTAAGAAAATGTTAAATATTAGGTGTAGATTCTCTTGTTTGAAGCAAATAGGAGGTAAAACTAGAAACTTACTTCTAGTGATGCCATATTTGACATAATCTCAGTAAATGTCTGAAATCCAACCCCAAAATCTAAATCTACTCATATTGCAATGACACATCCAACTCTTTCTCGTTGTCTTCTTGTATATATGCATATCTTCTCTTCCTTGTCTTGTCTTAAGCCTGTTTCTTGTTCAAAATTCACATAAACAGTTCAAAACCCTACTTTTGTTCACTGCCTTGCTACGCTGGTATCACAGCCGAGAGTCCCCTTTAGGATCACTTGTGATCATACTCGTTGCAACAATGTTCTCGGCGGCGATGAGGCGAAATAGATTAGAAACGGCGGTGACTGACAACGGAGAGAAAATCGACAGGATCTCCAACTTGCCAGACCACATCATTCACCATGTTATGTCATTTCTTCCTACTAAAGATGCTGTTAGAACCAGTGCCTTATCTAAGAAGTTCAGATCGACTTGGACTTCTTTTCCAATCATCGAATTTAATGAGACTTGCGCTTCGAGTTTCTCACGAACAGGTGAGGGCGATGGACGAGAGCGGTTCTTAAATTTCATGCATGATTCTCTTCAACGTCGTCCGCCAAACATACTTTTGCAGAAGTTCAAGTTTGACGCTTTCGTTGCTAATAGGAAGTCTGATAATCGGATTGATGAGGCTATAAGTTATGCCTTGGAGAACAAGGTGAAAGAGCTAGATCTTGACATTCACACATGGAATATAAATGGCACATCTGCTTATAATTTTCCATCGATTTTATTTCCTGCGAAATCAGTCACTTTTTTGAAGCTTCAACATTTCAATTTGGAGAATCTAGATCTAACAAAATTTCCATCGGTTGAGGAATTTAGTCTCAGAGACTGCAATGGGTTAAGAAGTTTGAAGGTTTCAAATCCTGAACTCAAAATTATGACGGTAGACAGCTGCGATGGTTTAGTGGAGATTGATATTGGAAAGTCGAATCTGAGATCTTTCTCATTCAGTGATAAATTTATCCATCATGAGAATGCCGAGGAATTGCAGCTTAAAATGGATGGCGCTAAGTCTCTTCATAACTTAAGCTTGTGGAGCGCTTCAATTACTGATAAGTGTCTTATGGAACAGGTTTCTGAGTTACTTCTGCTTGAGAATCTGACACTGAGGGTCTGTGACACTCTGAGAAATATATGTATTCCTGGTCCTAGTCTCAAAGCACTGGAGATTCGTGACTGTGCTGGATTAGAGAAGATTGAGATTTTAGCACCTAATCTAGAATCTTTTATCTATGAGGGAGGGTCCGGACGAACCGTGATCCTGATCTCAACTTGTAAGTTTCTCAAAAAACTTGAATTATATAATGCAAATGTAACAGATGATTGGGTTGGGCAGAATGTGTCTGAACTTTCCTTTCTCGAGAATCTGATACTGTCGCACTGCGATTTGTTGGAAAGGATCAGAATTTCTCATGAAACACTCAAAAGTATTCAGTTGCTTCGATGTCTCCGATTAGAGGAGGCTGAAATCCATGGTCGAAATCTGGTCTTTTTTCGGTACAAGGGTAGAGTGATTCGTTCACCTTTATTGGTTGATTCTCCTGGTTTAGTTGGACAGCTGCATTTGGACATAGATTCACAAGTAACCATAAATGCAGAATGGTACAAACGACTGAGAGATTTTCTTGGAAACTTTGATCATTGCAAATTGTTAATGATCAAATGCAATCCTCTACAGGTACATTTACCTAAAAAATAATTAAACCTTCTTAGCTTTGTTTTTAATAAATGTTAATTTATATAAAATAACATGTTTCAGTTTCAAAATTAGTACTCATAATTCTCTTTGTTTTTAGTTTTTTATTTTTCCTGAGGATGTGAGGGAACATCTGCTTCCTCCATTGTTTGACATCAAGCATCTCAAGGTAAATATGTACTCACCGCCGCAAGACGTTGTACCATTGGTGGAAAGTTTGCTGTGGCTTTCTCCTCTTTTAGAGACTATGTCTATTGTTTCAAGGTTTGGAGAGAACACCATAAAGGTAAGGTAAACTTTTTTATTTGTAAGTTTTCATCAACCATTGTGTATCTGTTTATATGTACGAATCAACAAGGTATTTATCTTCGGGCTTTAATGATTTAAAATGTGTTTTGGATTTCAATTGTTTAATTTTCAGTTTAATTGATAGTCGAGTACTCTCTTCATTGTCTGTGACCAAGTTCCACTAATGATATGCGTCGAATTCTCTGTGGAAACATGTTCTAATTGATTGCAGAAATTTGATCTATTTTAAAATAGGATCATACGCATTATCCTTCAATTCTTTTTGCCTCACCTACGTGTACAAAAAACATCATTGTCATGTCATGTCATGTATTACGGGGTATTTTACAGCTTCAATATGCCGAGGCAAAGACAAGGGAGGCTATGGAAGATATGGATAAGGATCCAACCTGCTGTTCTGCTCGGATTATAAAGTGCTGGCGACATTACTTGAGCAATGTTTTAATGGAAAACTTCAATAATAGTGACAATCAGAGACTTATGGATTTCTTCAAAAGTGAAGCTGTTAGGTTGAAAACTATAGTGTCAACTCAAACTACTCCAGAATATAGCGAATCAGAACTGAATGAAGACGACAATGAAGAAGATGATCAGGATGAAGAAGGCGAGAGTGAGGAAGACTTTTGACCATGAATAAATCTTTCCGTTGTAGACCAGTATCGAGTCAGATGTCAAAGACAGTCTAAACAATAAGCAGGTTAGTGTTTGGTTTTTTGTGTCTTGAGTTTTTTTATGAGAGAAGTTGCAACTTCGTTGTATGGGAATGTTTAAAAGTACTGTTGTTGTTGAAACTATGCAATGGCATCTCTATGCCAATGCTTTTAGAGCTCTCTCTGTCTTTATTCAATGTCTTTAATTCTGATAGGCACTATTGTGGTTATCATTCCTTTTGTGCTGGATTTGAATCCTTCGATGAACGAATATCAAATTGGAATCTGGGGTACGATCAATTCAGTAACTCCTATTCTTGGGGCACTTACGGGCATGAACATCTAAACAGGTGTGAAGGGAAAGTGTTGTGTTGATTTTGAGCTTTGAAGATTCAATAACTTAGATAACTTCTATTTCAGTAGGCTTTATGTCTAAGTATTACAACTGGAAACTCGTCAGAATTTCTCTATAGTTGTAATTCTTCCTTCTCGGTAGTCCTTGGCTCGTTCATTTTAGAGTTTGCCATCTCATTTTACTGTTGTCCCTTCACAATTCTCTCTTGTCGAAAGAATAAAGAGACAACGCAGAGTTAGGAGCAAGCAAAGAATAAGGAGAAGACAAGTCAGCAATACAGCTGCAAGGATGAGGATAAACGAGAATTAAAGAAGAAGAACAAGACAGGTCAGGATTACAAGCTTTAGAGGATTAGGACAAACAAGAATTTATTGTCAGCTTATGAATTTAGGAAACAAAAGACAAATTCAAATAAATAGCGGTAAACACCACCTTGAGATTTCTGTTCACATTACCAAGAAATTAAATCATCACCTGTCATTACAGCCCTAAAATCCTTAATGTTCTCATTGTTTGACTGCTATTAATGACTCTTCACTGTATCTCTACTGTGCTGCTAGCAATAGAACATTCATTAGTATGCTGCTAAAAATGGGAAATTACCTATTTGTAGAAAAGGTAAAATGATTCTGGCACCATAAATTATCATTAATACGGTGCCAATAATGGGAACAATGGTAAATTGCCCATATATACACAAGGTAAAATAATTATGGGCATTGTCATAATTAAGCTGCTAACGATGGAAGATTACCTATTTATAAGAAAAGGCAAAATAATTATGGGTACCATAAAACAGCCGTTACTATGCTGCTTAAAATGGGAAATTAGCCATTTTAAACAAGGTAAAGTCATTAATAGCAGCCAATTAATGAGACAACGAAGACCTAGTTTTATGAACGATGAACAGCCATGAATTCTTCACAATTGTGTGTGAACAGAAATACCCAGGTGAAGTTTACCACTGATTATCCAAATTTGCCTAATTTTGTTTCCTAAACTTAAAGTAGATTCAAAAACACTTGTCTGATATTATAGATATTTGAAATATTAAATTTAAAAAAAATACAAAATTCAATTTCATACAAACATTAAAGTAGAAACTGTTAAAAAAATTTAAATTAAATCAAACTAATTAAATAGAATAAAATTAGATTCAATTCATGTAAATAAGATTGTGTATAGGTGATTCTTATGTAATCGTTTTTATTAGTTTTGAAATAATATTTTAATTAATAAATAATAAATATCATATACAAAATAGAATAAATTTATCATTACTAATTTATAATTATATTTAATTTATTCATATAAGTCGAACCTAATTTTATCTTATTTAACCCGGCCCAATGTGAGTTCTTAGACCTGCTCCTATACCCTTCAGATGCAAGGATACATGTATCAAACAAATAATGAAAAATACATTTATGAAATGAGTAGAGTTAACAGTTTCCATAGTACCAATTCCACTATATGTATGCCTAGCAAAAGCCTACGGAATAATGGGATTCAAATGAACATAGAAACCAATCTCTGTAAACTAGGTGGAAGTACAAAAACGCTTCATTTTAGAAATTTAAATGCTTTTAACATATATAATGATTGGATTATGGAAATAAGGTTATAAATCTGTAAGTAGACTTACAGGAGAAATGCAGTTTCCAAACTCTTCAGGAGTAGAATTTGACTTCAATGTGATGATATCTGTTACATCTCCGAATTGCATAAAATGCTCCCTCATTATTGTACAATTGCATTTACATAGCCTGGAAAAAAGATTTTGCATCATCTCCATAATGATGAAGTGATGATAGTTAACAGGAATTCAACAGAAGCAAAAGAACAATCAGGCTGTAAATTGCAGGGAGTAGAATCATGCCACATGGTATCATGATTCTACTCCCTCGAGCCTGTGAAAGTATCAGAGTTTCTTAAATCTTCAGGTAAAAAAAATACTTGGCAGGTGAACAACCATTTCCTAATAAAGAATCATTAGGGTGATGTACAGAAGTAATGATCTCCTTAACAACTGTTTTTGTGACTACACATCATGATGTTGAACATACTGAGTGCAGTGGTCACCCTTTCATGTTCTATATGGATTTGGTTTTGCTTATTTGTGATTGCTCCAAAATTAACAAAAGAGAACAAAGTAGTATGTGATTGTTACTTCTAATAATCAATTATAAGAAAATGGTTCGAACCCTCTACTTTACTAATATAAACACGTGATTGATTATTTTTTAATAAAATATCAAGATATATCAACAGAATTAACGAACTTACTAATAGAAGATAAAAGATATACTAACAGAAATAACGAATTTACTTAAAAGATATTAATTGTACCAACAGAATTAACGAATTTATTTAATAAAAGATATCACGATACATTAATAAAA
Organism: Swietenia macrophylla; assembly: GCA_032401905.1. Lineage (NCBI taxonomy): Eukaryota > Viridiplantae > Streptophyta > Magnoliopsida > Sapindales > Meliaceae > Swietenia > Swietenia macrophylla. The sequence continues at coordinate 11,158,913 of CP135559.1, read as the reverse complement.
CTAACAAGCCTACCAATAATTACAAGCAATGCCAATGCCAAGATGTTGAACTTCCAATTCTTCCCAAAATTAATAAAAGAAAACACATGAATGTACCTAAAGCAAATGTTGTGCTTCATTAACAACTTGTGACAACATCCAGATCTGCAGCTTCTATAAACTGATCAAGCAAACAGATAGTAATCAGAAGATAAAAGCAAATATCAAAGCATAGAGACACTGAATTTAAACAAAGGGTCACATTGATCATCAGGAGTTGACACCGTTTGCTCAACCCATTATTGTACATAAAGATCTAACGAAAACCCTCTTTGAATTGGAAGGAAAGTGGCTTATGACATATTGATTTTCAGAGTAGGTAGATTGCCTTTCCAGTTTACTAAGGAGGATTTTACTGCAAAGGCTTCGGAAAATATTAGGGTTTGTACAGTTCTAATTAAACATCAATTGCAGCGAAGGGTCGATAAAAAGAAATACTGCCTTCCATTCAGATCTGTTATGATTACAGACATTTTATTCGACTGGATCACCAGAAAGAAACTATTTTTCGTCGTCTGACATCATAATTTAATCGTAAATAATAAGATCTGGTGATGAGAAAACGAAGAATAACTGAGAGCAGGTTACGAATCGCAATTACCTTCAAATGAACAGATATGGCTTGTCATGAGTTCTCACATGGACCTCACAGTTGATCATTCAAACTCCACATTTCTGAAATAGACAACAATCTTACTTGAGGATAATTTTGACTGGAAAGAATGAGCAGCAAGAAAAAGGAAGAAAATACATTAGAATTACTAACCAGATAATTTTATCTCTTTTGGTAAGTTAGGTTATTGGCTAAAACAATTAGCCAAAACTATCAAGACCAAATATGGTATAAAATCCAAGGTAACCCTAGCTGTCCTTGGCAAAAATACAAACTTTTTCAGCAGCAGTTTCCGGTTTTGCAATTAGGTTTTGGTGAGAACCTTGTCTTCACAAGAGAAAAGTGAGGGAAGTCAGGTACACTTCCCTATCCTAGCGGCAAAAAGTTTTTTTTTAAAAAAAAAGGATAAATACACAAATAATAAGAAAAAATGAATAAAAAAATGCCTTAGAAAGATGTAAATGGAATAATTTTACATAGATGGAAGGATCAAGATAAGAATGCTTTTATTGTCCAGGTAATACATGTAAACTTTATTTTCTTTTTGGGTTTTTTCTTTCTGCTGTCATTTTAACTTTTATTCTAAAGGAAATGAATGGCAGGACAACTCACAGGTGGATTTGGGAGCGTTAACTTCTAGAGAAGACAACATATCAAATGTCTGAATGCCTATATATTAAGACAATTTCTCTCATCAGTTTCACAAAACTTTCATCTTCTACAAAGAAAGAGAGGAGAATCAACCATGAATCCCGGTGATGATGATGCAACTATGCAGGATCAAGTCACAGTCACACCGACGGAAAAGGTCCAGGCAGAACATCAAGAAGAAGTTGACAGGATTAGCACTCTTCCAGACCACCTGGTCCACCGTATCATGTCGTTGTTGCCAAATGAGGACACAGCAAGAACGGCGCTCCTGTCAAAGAGGTGGAAGTTTCTCTGGTTAACTTTCCCAGTTATTGATTTGGATGAAGTCACGTTCTATCTTCGTGATCACACAACATGCAGACAAATGTTTCGTCAGCACTTGCGACAATCCCTATCGCGCCGGCAATTCAATCACATGCAGAAGCTGCGGATCAACACCGTTTTACCCCATGACTATGAACTTGATCATCTAGTCAATAGATGTGTAGCTACTGCAATATTGCGAGGTAAAGTGCAACAACTAGATCTGAGAATTAAAAGTCGAACCAACGTACTTGATTGTGATCACTATGTCTTACCAAGAGTCATCTTCTCTTCTGGATCTTGTCTAGTTTCTCTAGTCCTGGAAGATTGCCAGTGCGGAGTCTATAATAAAGTAAGTTTCCCAGTCCTAAAAGATTTGACAATGAGATGGGTTCATGTAGGCAACAAATTGATCCAAAAGATGATCAGTAATTCTCCCAACGTTGAGACCGTGAGACTTGAATTCTGTCACGGGTTTGACACTCTTAAGGTTTTTAACAATAAACTAAGAAGCTTAATCCTGATTGCTTGTAAGGAACTGGTAGCATTTGAAGTGGATACTCCAAGGTTAAGTTATTTCAGATGCAATGGTATTCGTCGTGTTTTCGGACGGATGCCTGGTAATCATCGTCCTGACTATGATTGTGCTGAAATTACAGAATTTAAGGCCTCAAATGCTAAGGTTTTTCCCTCTCTAGAAAAACTAGTCTTATCATTCGTGAGAATGAATTATCTGGTACTCCGATCCATCTTATCAACCTTCCGAAATGTCGAGAACATAGAACTTTTGTGCGGTATATTTCCCAGTATACCCTCCATTCTATTGGAAAAGCTTAAGTCCGTGGAAATGCAGAATTGTCATTTCAACGAACTGGTTCAGTTCAATGCCCCAAATCTTGAGAGCTTAGTATATAAAGGTGGCTATAGACACTGTAGATTCTCGTACTTACGTGGCATGGGATTTTGCAGCCTCAAAACCGTTTCAATAATTGAGTATGCTGGCTTGAGAGATGAGTCTCTTCCGATGTTGTTATCTTGTTGCACCCTCCTTGAGAATTTAGGTGTGAAAGCTTGTGGCATGTTGAGGCATATTAGGGTAACCAGTTCAACATTGAAGAGCTTGGTCGTTCATTCATGCTATAATCTGCTAGATGGTGAGATTCATGCGCCAAATCTTGTATCATTCCAATACGTTGGAAAACTGGTACAATTTTCCCCGGTAATTTCATCGGCTAACCTCGATGCTGAGTTACATTTAGAGAACCCTTTTTTGGACGTCGATTATGCTCAAAAAATCGAATTGAGGAGACTTCTCCGAAACTTTGATCAGGCAAGAACCATCAAAATCATTTCCAACCGCACTGACGTAAGTATATGTTCATTTGCCTAGTGAGTAGTACATGCATGATGATGCTCTATAGTATCCTTATTTTATGTGATATTGCTCTTAATATTTTAAATATTCTCTAACTTCTTTTTTATGGCCAAGTGTTTCGTCTTCCCCGAGGAAGTGGCATCACCAGCCCCGGCACTAGTGTTCCTGCCCCATTTGAAGGTGAAAGCAAAATTCGCGCACACAAGTCTTCTCGAAATCCTGTTAGGAATTCTTGGCATATCTTATTGCCATGAAACTTTGTGGATAAATGTTGAAAATACCATACTTGAGCTAAAGGTATGAATGTTGTCCATGGAAAAGATTATGCTCAAGTGCAATCTTTCCTGACTATCTTTCTTCCTTTCGCGTTTGAATTTTGGAGAATTAATCCATTATTAAGAATTTTTAATCACTTGTGTATCATTTGAATATTCAGTTTCAGTTGATTGAAGAAGCCAGAGACATGGAGTTACTTCAGGCCGAATTGCTGACGCATGATTGCATCCAGCAACATTTGACTGAAGTGAGGCTAGAGAACTTCGATGGTAGTTGGAATCACACACAGTTGATGACTTATTTGCTCCACAGTGCCGGGCTCTTGAATAACATGTTCATATCTTTCAATGAGGAGCATAAAAAATATGCTTCAAACCTTTCGGAGACTGTCAGCAGAATTATCAACTCTCCCAGGGCCTCACCGACGGCTCAAATCACTTTCATGTAGAAGCTGGAAAGCGCGCCCTTTAGACTGGACTGTCGTCGTCGCTGACGGCCTCCTTTCTCTTTTCTTCGTTTTAATTAAACTTGCCTTCTTTCTCTTATCTTTGTTTTAATTAAACTTTGTTTCAGTGTCATGTCATAAGCAAGTACCAAAACTGTCATCTGGTATTCTGTTATGTTCTTTACATGGGATTTTATAGACAGTCAGTAATGTTTCCAGACTCAATTTTTATTTTGATCTGCTCTCTCTTTCTCTCATACACACGCAGAGACAACTACAAAACATACATGATACATGTGGTCCGGAAAACGTTTTAAATCTTCTTAAGCTCAGAAAGTCCAGGCGTGTGTTTTTCTACTGATTTTTATTTTAATCTTCATTGTGCTTCCACCATTTTTTCAAGCATTAACTAATTCTCTTCTCAAAGTTTTTCTTAAAACATGTCCTCATGTTTATCTATCAAGAGTTGCCAAGGGCAAACTCAACTAATTGAAAGCTAATTTTCATTATTTAGCTAGCCTTTCTTAATTGCTAACTATTGTGTTTGTTATTTTCGGATAAATTAAGTAAACAACAACTCGTGCTTGTGCAAGAAAAGCTTTTTGGGAAGAAAATCATGCTTTTATGCACAAAATTTAAACACACAAGATGTTGTTAGTTGGAGTATTCTTCTTCTTCTTCTCATCGGCATCATTTCATTTTGCATTCTTCTTACAATATTTTTGTGAGTTGATGGAAGATATATGAAGCCCCCCGAAAGTATTGAGAATTAGCATCAAAATTGAATCGTATCTTGAAAATAAATTGAGATATAATACGATAAAAAATACAAAATAATAAAAAAATTAAAGATATATTCAATTTTTTTTTTCATTTAGACAAGAAATTAGCTAAAAGAAAATTAAAGATTTTTCTTTTAAAGATGGAAGGTTGATGTTGTTAAAATTTTAGTATGCATGTAATTTACGTATATGCAAAAAAATTTTAGTGATTATCATAAATTTTTTCTTTTAAAATTTTTTGTTAAAATAATTAAATTAATTTATTTAAAAAATAAAAACCGATACACTCGAACAAGGAATGAAACAATAAATTAATTTATTTAAGAAATAAAAATGGATACACTCAAACGAGGAATGAATTTCTAATTATCATTTGCTAGGGTCTGCAATATCCATCAATTGGGTGTAATTAAGAAAAATTATAAAGAAGTTATAAGCTTCTAAAAAGGTTCCTATGACTACAAATTTGTTCTATTAGAAAAGTGAGATCATCAACCCGCAGTCTTCACTCCTTTCCCTCTCTTGGTTATTGGAAATGAACGGCTACGATAAAAAATCTTGGGAGTCTTATGGACGGGAACTCCGATGCTTGATTTAGGGTTTTTTTGGTCCTCATCCAAAACGTCAGGTCGTTTTTCCGAACTCATCTCCCGTCATCCAAAATGTTAAAAAAGGATTTCAGTTTCCAAGATACAGTAACCGTTGATATCACATTCATGGAGGAATCTGGGAGTGAATGAAAAAGCAAAGAGAGCCGCAGAAGTCAAGAAGAAGCAGCAATCTATCTCCTCCAGGTGTCAATTTTGTTAAAGAAATGAAAGTTTTCAGTTCTTAATCTTGATGAACAATGGGGCACTTTTATCAAGTGTTTAGCAATCTAGCGAGGCATCATGGTTTGCTTACACTGTTTTACTAGAGATCCTATTTTCTCCTCGATCATCATGGTTTGTTTTATAATTGGTGCATGCACGTGCAGATATCTAAACAAATTCTCGTCAGTCAGTATTCATGGTTTTCCTTTAGGGTTTGAGATGATTTAGTGGTTTTCCCTCCAAATTTAAAATACTTCGAGGTCTAGATTTTTCCACAAAGAAGAAGAGTGGCATTTGAGATAGCATGGATTCTTCTAACCTGAAATTTTCCATACACGAATGAGGATAGTGTGAATTTGAGTAAATGAGTTGGAGCTTAATTGGCAGTAAATCCCATACTTGCTAAGATAAGATATCTAATGGGAGTAACTGTCTCTCCCTATTTTCTGTAGAATGGAAGACCTGAAATACTGGTTTTCCAAGGCATGGGAATTCTTCCCATAGGCAGGTTGGGGATGATGAGCTTTCTGTGACTTCTTTATTATCCCTTCTCCTCTGGATGCTTAAGAGAGGTGAAGGCGTGTAAACCTACGCTGGATTTTAAGCATATGTAACGAAGAGTGCTCAGAGTATTGGGAATTAGGGGCCGAACTCGGAAGAACAGCTTATGTGGATATGGGCCGAGCCTGAATTCTGTTCTTTATAAAACTAGGCTCAAAGAAAGAATCCTTCAACTTTTTTTTTTCTTTTCTTTGATAGCTAGGCAGTCCTCTAAAATGGCAGAGTTCCTGTAAATCCAATTCCAAAGATGATGCTTTCTACTGTTTTCTCTTTGCCCCACCAGACCCTTAAACCCCCACCTCTCCCTCATCTCAAAATCAGTTCTTTTTCTCGATTGTCGCTTCAAATCCATAACCAAATCGTTCCTTGTTCGACCAATAGTTACTCGCCCGAACCAACTCACACGCCAAGGTTTCTTGGATTTTCCGGCAACAAAAGATTTGGATTTTCGTTTAACAGACAGTCGGGCTTCTGCGTGAATGCAGAGAAAGGCGAAGGCGAAGAGAGTAAGAACGATGTTGATGAAGCTGATAGGTTGGCTAGAAGTAAGAGCACAATGCCTGAACGGTTTAGGCACTTGACCAGAGAAGAACCTGACCCTCCTATGAGGTGGCCATGGTTTGTTGGTAAGTCTACTGAACTGGCTTCGGAGATTAATTCAATATGAAGTTAATTCTTCTTCTCTTATTCTTAAATTTGGATATCATGCTGTGTGTTCCCAAAAGTCAGATTACAGCGATATGGCCGTGCAAGAAGGGAAGGCTTTTTTGTGGTGTTTTCGGTTCCTCTGCTGGATACGTACTAGCATTGTTAATGATTAATACTGTGGGATTTTGCCTTGGCAAATTATTTTAGTGTTTGCAGCTTCATTGGGGTGGTTCTAGAAAAAACCAAAAAAGACATTGTCTGCTAATTCGGTTTCCAAATTTAACGTTGTGAGCCAAAATTTACCTGTCCAGTAAATCTTGCGAGTATTCCTTAGAAACTGATCTGTAAGTACCGACTTTTGTTCATTTGAATCATCAAAATGAGATGCATTAATGTTGAATGTGATTAAGTGCAGAATGCTCAAAATAGGGCAATTTAGCAACTTTCTTTTGATTGAATTACTAACTTTTCTGTAAGTGAAGAGACAGCTCTTCAGCATAGCACAGAGAAGTTGAATGATGACCAGTAACATTTATTACTATGAAGAAATTTAAGGAAAAAGCCACTTCTGTCAAGAGATGATCTTGAAATTCGTAACTCATAAAAAAACTTTGCAGAAAGAAAGAAGATAAGCAGCTGATCAGAACTCTTTGTAATAAACCTTTCTTCAAGTAACCTACCATTGTCAATTCTTTTCCCTTCAGTTTTACCAGTATGGTTAGTTCCTCCCTTTAAGGACTTGCCTAAAGTATGCACTGACATGGAGATCTTGATCGAATTTCTCTTTTGAAATTTTGGGTGATATGAATTTTTGGAGGTATTAAGCATAAAGTCACAATTAACTGCTAAATTTAGCACGTCTTCATTTTATAAAGAGATGCATGGATTTTCTTGAATAGTGGAGAATGAAAGAAGTAGAAAGTGAGATGGGTATTCTGATCTATTGAGAATTAAGACATGACATATGTTGAAACTTTGTTTGTACACTAAAATGATGATTTCTAACGTCTTTAGGGTTGAATAATTTGGGAGCTAAAAGTTTTTGTACGTTACATATGTTTCTTTTTCATAAGGTTTTTTATTATTTGTTATTAAGAGTTGTGAACAGACTCAATTATTTGTCATCTGGCTCTCACTGAATCCTGTGAACTTATCATGTACTTCGATGAATTTTTGATGCCTGAACAAAAGCTTGCACCTATTCTTCTAAGTTATTGGTGATCAAAGCTTGCAGGACTTTGTGAGTCTAGTGGTGCTTATTATGTGTGTTTGTTTCTTTTCTGTTCAGTAACCTAGATATTTGTCGTTTATGTAGTGAATGCAACTCAATAACTTAATTTGGCAAGTTCATTTTTGTTTTTATTTTTTTTATTTTCACAGTAAAGGAATAGAAAGAGAAGGTAACTGTAACCAAAAAATAGCCCTGATGCTGACTAATTCGTTTTCATTTTATAATCAATGTGTAGCACTTGCTTTCCTTGTTTATACATGGAGAGCAGTCTTGTTGGAACTATCTAACTGGAGAAAGGCTGCTCTGGCTATTGTCCAATTTGTGGGATACCTCCTAAAGTTTTTCTTGGCCCTTATCATCCATTTCATAGGGGATCCAGTTACTTCCCTGATTGCATGTGTGGAGACTGCAATATGCACTGTTTGAGCTTTCTACTCTGGGATGGTGGCATACACTCCCATCGGTGAACTGGCTCTGGTCATCATGCTTGCATCAAGTGTTCTTGCCATTGCAGAAGCCACTGTTCCATACGCTGTCAGCAGCCAACCATATCTTCTTACACTATCTGGCCTAATTGGATGTGCAGTTGTGGGAGGCCACATCTCTGAGCCATTCTTCTGGACACTTCTACTGGGTATCTATGGTTTCTCACGACTGATTAAAAAGAGAGACGATGTTACATCTGCTTTACCATTGCAGCTGCGCTAGCTGCTGTCAGGGAGCCATGGATAAGAGTAGTGGCAATGGCTTCATATTTAGCTCTAGCTATTTTTCATCATCCAAAGAAGCTTTCTAAAGGAAAGGAAGAAGTTGAAGTATTAGCAACAGACAGAAAGGTTCCACTGCCATTGTTTGGTGCCGCCTTGGCCATTGGCATCCGTGTTGCTGCTAAGTGGGCTGGGTACCGGCATTTGACATGGATGGTAATTTGAGGGCGAAAAACTTCTCTCATCACCTCCTTCTTTGTAAGGTAAGCAGTCAGTTTTGGGAAGACTCGTGAAGTAAATACCTCCAGCGGCAATGTAATCTTCTGGTTGCTAATTTCTTTTGGCACAACTTGCCATTTGTTTTGGACGAGGATTTTTCTCCTGCCTTTTTGTGCACGTGTCCTTCCTTTGATATTACGGGATGATATCTCTGTAAAATATAGCGAGTTTCATATTTCACGTTAATAGATTCGTCTTTCATGTGTACAAGGCCCAAAATTTGGACACAGCATCTCAACCACGAATAAGCTTCGAAGGACGTGGAGCCTGTTGGGTTCATTTTTCACAAGATGGACGAAATACTTCTTTGCCAGGAACACAGAGGGAACGGCCCGAGCCCATGAGTAGTTCAATACGCTATTGCATACAAGGCCCAAAATTTGGACTCAACAATGAAGAAGCTGCGAATGACGTGGAGCCTGTTGGGTTCATTTTTCACAAGATGGACGAAATACGTCTTCGGCAGGAACATAGAGGGAACCGCCCGAGCCCATGAATAGTTCAATACGCTATTGTATACTGGGTCTAGGGTAATCTAAAATGTAGGCCGAACCAAACGAGCTGGAAAACCCGACTCAGACCCAGTCTCACCAATCTGTTCGTAACTAGGGTTTTTAGGGTTTCAGTAATTCTATATAAACAGAACGCCCAGTTGCTTCTTCGGAATGTCTTTCGCCAAAGGAGGCTGGGCGGTAGCACTAGAGTTCGGAGTTAGTAAAGATGTGTTTTTTTTCTTACCTTCTTTCAATTGAATTTGATTAATTTAATAAGCGTCTGCACGATGCTACCCCGGGCTTCTCTGAAGCTCATTGACGACGATGAAGCCCCAATGCATGTGCTAAATGGCCGCCGTTCGTGTTGCAGTTTTGCCCTTTCTTTCTTCCACGGCTTATCTGTGTCAAAATAACGGCTACATCTTATTCTCTCTGCATCTTTTATGCCTCTCCACACCTTTAGCTGGTTTTCGATAGCAACAATACTCCGGAAATTAGGCTAGTCATAGAGGCAAATATTCAATCGCGGTTGTTCACGTGGGGGTATATCTCTTCAGTGGTTTTGCCTCTAAAATCATCCGCCACAGATTTCTTGTTCCTTAGTTTAGATATATAGATATATTGATATTAGAATAATTATTGGCTATGATTATATACTTATCCGCGCTTCTGAGGGTGATCTATGAAGCACAAGGATAAAAAATGGTTGAATTTCTTAATATGAGCCAACTTACAGTTTGACAGTAAACCTCGGGTAAGATTCTGCTGATATATTGTTTTGCGTGAGTTACAGTGTTTATTGGCAGTGATGAATAAAATACAGCTATATGCCAGTTCTGCTTCAGAAAATTCTTGATTGATAAGCTGTTTCATACTCTGAGCCTGTTCATTGATGAAATTTTTTAGGTTTTATGTAATTATTTAAAGTGTTGGTCTCTTTAGTATGTGTTTACAGTTTCTTTGTGTTATTCTAATGGCTGCCGATTAATTTTGATGATGATCTGTTCATGTAGTTTAGGTCTAGCTTGTCCCAACACCCTGTTTCAGGTACAGCCTGCTTGAGTTAATGCATTATTCATTTAATCACTGATCTTTCTGAGATCTTGGATTAATTAGATAATTAACATTCTATAAGTTTTTGTGAAATTATTGAACTATATGTTTCCAATTATTGATATGATTTTTTTAAAAAATTTTTTGGGTGTAAATATAATGCCAATGATGATCCAATCCGCCTTGTCGAGGTGTAGTGGAGCCAAGCCCTTGTTTCACAAGGGGAACCTACTTGGCAGAAGCTACAACGCACTGATGTTACTGGATTTATCTGAGGGAATAAAACTGTGCATGATTTATTGGCTGCAAATTAGCTTTCTGTTTTGTGCTGTAAGCTTGATGAAGTTTGAGTATGGTTTGTGAAATTGAGTTTTAACTATACCCTTTATTCTTTTATAGTGGGTAAAGGGTCTGAAAAACTCAGATACTGATGTGTTCTCATCAGCTTCTTCTCCTGTATTTTCACGAGATTGGAGTTAAACAACGGCACTACAATTATTCAAACTCCTTCATGACTACTAATTTGTTGTGGTAACCAGTTTCAATTATATATGAAAAACATTTTCAAACATATAGCATCTTATTATATCTTATAATCTGCAGTGATTTCTACGCTAGCTTTTGGGTGCAGGGTTTTGATGTGCTGCTGTGTCAAGAAGCCTTCTTGAATATCTAGAAGACATACTGTTGAATTTCACCATTGTAATTTTGAATGTGTTACAGAATTGAAGTAGTTGTAATGAATGATATAGCAATAAAAGGCAAGTTTTTATTGATATTGAGCAGTTTACCGGAACCATTCATTGAAATAGTTGGAATTTTATTCTACGGGGTTCTCTTTTCCCCTTTGTTATTCTCTACTGCGTAGTCTGGCCCTTTGCATTCAACTTCCCATGGATTATACTTGCACGAGATTCCGAACTTGTTCGAGGACTCAATTGTTCAGCGATAACTGATTGAACAAGAGAGAGAGAGAGAGAGAGAATCGTCCTTGTGGCTTCATTAAAGCACGGCCATTTAGCCCATTACATTAAAAGGAGCCGCTTTTCAATCTTCTCTTCCCATTCAACCATTCCTCGAAATCAATCTTCAGCCTGTTGCTTTAATGTTTGGCATAAGAGTCGTGATCCTAATCACTGCATTGTTAATTCTAGGCAGAAGTGTTTTGCACAAGCCCAATCAAAATGAATCTCCGGAAGACTAGATTGTTACTGCTGTGCAAATGGGAGTGTATTTTTGTATCAATGCATAAAATTTTTCTCTATATCTTGATGCTTCGTCCATCTGCTGCTCACGGTTTAGAGCCACCGAGATGATGCTCTGTGAACATGTTCGTTGAATACCGCTTGAAAGCCGCGTTTTATGCGTCACCATCCTCAGCCACCCCTTTTGGGCTCAACGCATCGTGGATATGTCGAGTTATTGTTTTTGGGCATGCAGTCCAATAAAAAAGGAAGGGCCGGTGACTTTTACAAACCTGCCCCGTTTTCTGAATTTTTAATTTCATTTTGAAAAATATAAAAGTAATTTCAAACAATTAAATTAATCACGTGGATAATTTATTTACAAACAAATCAAAAAAATATGTAATTAGATAAAATTATTCTCCAGTCAAAATATAATTTATCTTAAAAAGTTTTTCGCTTTAGATCACGATATAAATGTAATCGAAAGTTTTAACTTTTGATTATGCATTAATTCGCTCGATCGTTCTTTTTTTATGTAATTTTTTAATAAATTAGAGATAACATGTAACACTAAAAATATCGATAATAATATGTAACACAGAAAATAAAGATGGGTGATCGATAGTATAAACAATTGACTAACCTATAAACAAAGACTTACAAAATTATTAAAAAAATAACTAATATGATAAGCGTATGAATCGCCTTTAATTGCTGAAGAATAGCCGATAGAGGCACGTGTATTCCCCTTGTCACGCCTTTGCTTGCGTTTTAAAATTTTTTAATATTTAATTAATTAATAATTACATTGTGTTTTTGTAATAAACAAACACTTTAATTTGAAGTCTGAATAAATAATCACCGCGGGTTACGCCGACGGTAAACAGACGGAGCAATCAAATAATGACTTGTAAGCAGGTAACTGTCGTCTAAAGTTTTAACGGCATTACTACTTCTTCTTCTCTCTTTTTCTACTCCCTGATTAGACTGACAATCAGTCTGTGTTTGCGACTCTTCATCTTCAAATCAATTCACATAAAATATCTGTTTCCAATCAGAAGGTTGTGCTGAAATGACATTTTTGTCCTCCTTCGTCAGGAGAGCTTCTGGTGCTTTCAATGGCTATCCTACTTCCTCCAGGCTTCTGATTCTCTGCACTCTCAGGTTCTTTCATTCTCCCACTTTCGTTCGTTTTCTATATTTATAAATCGTGGTTCTGTTTGGTTGATGAGAAAATGTAGGATCAAGGTAGAAACTGGAGAATACCATGCTATACTTGAAAAAACAACGACTTTAGCTTTCTTGGCCGTGCCTACTTGGGATCAGGCTTCTATCTTCTGCTGGAATTTTCGCGTTCTTTTTTTGCTTATTTGATATTTCAATTTAACCGAATTATACGGTTGTTAGTTTAGTGTAGCTTCTCTTATGGGTAGAACTATTGGGAAATGACAGATGCAGTTTCTTTTCACTCTAACAATTAACATGGAAGGCAATCATGCAACCTCTTTAAGGAGATTCAGCTAAATATTGGTCGCCATGGTTAAAAAAAAGTTAGTTGATCCATTATTCTTATACTTACAGTTGCATAAGTGAATTAAGAGTGTGTAAATGAAGGACTTTTGGTTTGAACAAGTATTCGTAATTTCTAAGTGTATATATTCTTGCTTTTGACCTATCGCAGTGGTGGGGGTTTGGTATCATACTCTGAATCGCAGCCAGAGGTTGCCACTCCTGCTGTTGAACCTGATCAAAAGGAGTGTAAGAAGAAGAAGGTAGTGGTTCTTGGAACTGGATGGGCTGGTACTAGTTTTCTTAAAGATCTGGACGTTTCTTCATACGATGTTCAGGTTGTTTCACCACGGAATTATTTTGCATTCACCCCTTTGTTGCCTAGTGTCACCTGTGGAACAGTTGAAGCACGAAGTATTGCTGAGCCAGTCCGAAACATTATAAAGAAGGTAGCTGAAGCAAAACAAGAGTTTCAAAAAATTTTCAGAAATAGTTAGACGCACAGCAACACATGTATGTCCAACATATGTTTTCTTCTCTTATGCTTCCCTGACATCAAGGCAATGATATTTTGAGAAGAAGGAAACAATATTATTTTGGGGAGGGCTTATCGATGAATGTTTTCTTTTGCTTTTTCTCCACTATTCCATGTGGGATATGTTTGATGGGTTCTCCAAGCTCACAAATTAAGTGCTGTGACGTTTTGGGTGCTTGCTCTGTTTCTTTTATATAACACATAGGAGTGTTTTCTAACTGGTAAATTGTGTTTTGTTGAGCCTCTTCAGCTTGCTTTGTAACTTATCAAACTCGAGAAATCTCTCAGCATTGTTCGACCAATTCTCTTACGCAATGTCATGCTTCTGATATATTTTCTACTTTTTGTTTATCAACGAACTTTTTAGTCTCTTGACATTGCAAATATCATGTAGTGATCACTCTTGGAAATTGATTTCCTGGATCATTTATCAAAACATTCTTATTATTGGCAGAGGAATGGAGACATTGAATTTTGGGAGGCAGAATGCCTCAAGATTGATGCTGCAAATAGAAAGGTTTTCTGTAAGTCCAATATTGGCAACAACTTGGTGGGAAGTAGAGATTTCTTTCTTGAATATGACTACTTGGTTATAGCGGTTGGGGCTCAGGTGAATACTTTTAACACCCCCGGTGTTCTGGAGAACTGCCATTTTCTAAAGGTAAAGTCATGCAAATTTTCATACATAATAAAAATAAGCAGTATTTGTTCATAAATTTGATAATTAGATTTGGACTTTTTTATGGTTCTGATATTCATTTAATCCCTCAATTCTCTTAAAATTTACTGATATAATCACTTTCTCACCAGCATTCGTTCACAAGATTCTGATTTTTTGAATGCAGGAATTAGAGGATGCTCAGAAGATTCGCAGGACTGTAATTGATTGTTTTGAAAAGGCCGTCCTTCCCGGGTTAAGCGAAGAAGAGCGTAAGACAAACCTCCATTTTGTTATTGTTGGAGGCGGGCCCACCGGTGTGGAGTTTGCTGCAGAATTGCATGACTATATCCAAGAAGATTTAATCAATTTGTATCCTACGGTTAAAGATCATGTGAAAATAACATTGGTCCAATCTGGAGATCATATTTTGAACACGTAAGAAAAGAACATTCCTATTTGGTATAATATAATTTCTGATTTTGCATCAGTGGAAGATAGGAATGTGCTTATTTTCTGTAACACTAAAACTAAAAGACCTAGAATGCAGATGTGACCAGACAGAACTTCATGGTTGCCCTCTATATTTGCCATATAAACTTAGGTTTACAATTGGTGTCGTTGTGGTTGAGAAACAGATTCTTAAATCATCTTTCCATTTTTAATATATTTGTACATCCTTTCAATATTGTCATTCCTAGTACTTGCACTGTTGCCAACAAATTGCAATTCAATGGACATGCAAGATTGTCATTCAAAAAACTCAAGAATTTTGTACCATGTATCTACAGGTTTGATGAAAGAATCAGTTCGTTTGCTGAAAAGAAATTTCAAAGAGATGGTATCGAAGTTCTAACTGGATGTCGAGTTGTTAACGTTTCCAATAAGGAAATAACTATGAAGATCAAATCCACAGGAGAGGCTTATGCAATACCCCATGGACTGGTTTTGTGGTCCACTGGTGTTGGGACTCGTCCAGTTATAAAGGACTTCATGGAGCAAATTGGTCAGGTTTGTTTTGGTAATCCCTTGTATTTAGTTAGGACTTTAATTCTAAACTTCTACTCGGATCATGATCATCTCTGTTACTGCCAAACTTCTTATATTCTAGGGTTGGGAATTATTTGCAGGCTCATCTAGTAACATAGATATTAATTCTCATCTTAACTTTGTGTCAATTGAAATTCTGGAATGGGTGAATACTGATTACTGTCTACACAATCACTTATGCTTGGGATTTGTTTTGCAGGGCAATAGGCATGTTCTGGCTACTGATGAATGGCTGCGAGTTAAGGGATGTGAAAATGTGTATGCCCTTGGTGATTGTGCTACAATAGATCAACGTAAAATCATGGTGTGTGAAGCTTTAGCAAGTTGATTTTCTGCTGGATGTGGTTGGCTTCATCTAGTTGCATTTTTTCAATTCTTGCAAATCTTTAACCAATTAAAGACTTATAAGTGTTGGAGTTTGTCGATGATATCAAAATTCTTGTACAAGTAATTTTATCAGGTTCTGGATTGACTGGTCAAGCTGGTTGTCTTGAGTCCCCTGCTGGTTAAACTTTAACAATACATGAACCAAAAATTTTTTACATTTTTGGTAGAGGTGGAAAATAAACATAAATACCCATTACCTTAATTATGATGTTGAAGTCTGAAGAACTACCATGTCTGGAAAACTATTAATTGACTGAAACCTGACCGACAAATACAGCTGCTGAATCCAAGCTGTGTAACCTGCACCTTTTGAGGATTGATTGCCTTAGTAAGATTGTTTTAAACTTCATGAGTCCATTAGAACTTGACTATGAAAAACAACCAACGCCTATATTATTCATTATTAACATGAATGAAAAACATAAGACTACCCTTCAGGATAAAGAAATTTGAAATACATCATGATTCCAAGAAAAAGATATAGCATATTATGCTTTTGTTTTATTTTATTTTATTTTAGTTTAGTTGTATCAAGATTTTTTTTTTTTTTTTGGTCAAGTGCAATTTTGGAGCTCTTTGTAGAATGTCTTACTAATATTTTACATTTAACCCTTTATTGTTGTGCCTTTAGGAAGATATTGCAACCATCTTTGAGGGTGCAGACAAGGATAACTCTGGTACTTTAACTGTTCAAGAATTCCAAGATGTAATAGAGGACGTCCTCATAAGGTACCCACAAGTGGAGCTCTATCTAAAGAGAATGCATCTGAGTGATGTGAAAGATCTGTTGAAAGATCCCAAAGGGAATGATTTAACAGAAGTGGACATTGAGGGGTTTAAATTGGCCCTATCTCATGTGGACACGCAGATGAAGAGTTTGCCTGCAACTGCACAGGTACTTTGTCTTTCATATAGTGGCTAGAGCTCACTTCTTTTTTATGTTGCTTGTATTATCTCATATTTCTGTATTCAGGTTGCTGCTCAACAAGGTGGATATCTTTCAAGGTGCTTCAACCATAGGCAGCAATGTAGTGAACATCCAGAAGGTCCTCGACGTTTTAGAGGTCTTGGGCGTCATCAGTTCCTTCCATTTCGGTACATGATATATTCTTCTCTCTAATCCAATTGTTTGGCTTGGTTTTATGATTACGCTTGTTTTCTTTTCAACTTGAGTTGTTGGCTTACTTTTGTTAAGCAATACTTGCTTCAATTTGAAAACACTGCACCAAAAAGATCTGCTAAAAAAAGTACTGCAATGAATTAGGATTTAATATCCATGGAAATTTACTTGATGTTTAAGTACAACTATCTTCAAAGCTCTTTCATCCTAAATGGTTGTCACATGAAGTGTGAGACTTGATCATGCATTTGGGTGTAAAATTTGAATTGTCATTTCATTACCAATCTTATGCTTCATTGACAAGTGTAGTAGAAAAATGTGGGGGTAACTCTTGACAGTAACCAATTCATGCGATTTATGTTGAACTTTCAGACCAAAGTGAAATCAATCTTCACGTGATATTCCTTTGGTGGGACAAATAGTGATTACTAGACTGTTGTTTAGCTCATTGCAATCCAACAAGCATTCTCTGTCATTAATTCTTCATTTTTTTTTCCATTTTCTTAGATAAATTTCCATTTTATGATAGGTTTTGACCTAGATAACAACGATGAGGAAAATTTTCACTTTCCTTGCAGCATTCAAAGAGTGGGGCAATCAGTCAATTAATATGACATTCTGTGTAAACATAAAAGCTGAGGAGAATTATAGAACCAAAGAACGACTTTGGCTAAATTTGGAATGAACGATAGAGGTAGTATAGCAAATAAAGGTAGTATAGCATTGCTATAGGATATGTTGTCTTCTCCCCATCTTAGGTTATGCAAAAGAAAATTATACAACACTATAATTGCATAATTTGGTGGGCAATGCATTTTAAAAAGCCTTAGGGAGTAATCTTCTGCATTCTTTTGAAAACAACCACAGTAGCATTTGTAATAATTTTCTGTCACAAATGATGTAGTCGGCTCTGCACATAATCTGATGTGTAATTGGTCTTCAAAATCTTTCTTTGATGGCTTCTGATGCATTCATCTGTACTAGAACCCCACAAACCTAGGGCATCAAGATCATAAATAACCTAAGATGATCTTCTTTGCTTGTATTAAATGAATTAGTAGTAAATTCTTTCTTAATGATTTGTCTTCATTATTCTGGCGCACCAACACAAAAATCCATGTAAATTTTTATCTCTTTTGAAACTAGAGTTGAGATATTTGGTTGGTAGGAACCAGTAACACAGCATACATGGTCGAAGTGACTACTGTTTAATTTTTTTTCTTTTACCATCCTAACCTGTGTGCATTGCTGGAAACCCTGTAATTACAAGGTATAAGCATTTCGGCCAATTCGCTCCCTTGGGAGGAGAACAGGCAGCTGCAGAATTGCCTGGAGACTGGGTATCCGTGGGTCACAGCACTCAGTGGCTCTGGTATTCTGTATATGCAAGGTAATTGTCTGCTGCTTCTAGTGTTCTTTGCTTGTTGTAATGGTTTGTGCATCCATAAATATGATTTAATGCATTATTTCATATATGCAGCAAGCAAGTTAGTTGGCGAACAAGGGTGCTAGTGGTATCTGATTGGACAAGAAGATTTATTTTCGGAAGAGATTCAAGCCGAATTTGAGGCAGCAACTAGTGAACTGATCAAATCTTTATGAGGCAGTGTTCAACCTTTTATGTCTATTACCTATATATCCTTCCTTTTTCATGAATCTTTTCTGCCCGGGCAGATTGTAGATGTATATTTTAACCGCAAGCCACTGGTTTTTTCCTAGTCTCCCAGCAGATGGAAATGAGCACGCTACTATCATTGTGTCTCAAACTTGATGTTTCACTTTAAGTTGTTAATAACGGTTTCTTTTGTCAATTTTTTTTTTTCATCATCATGCCCTTATAATATTGGATATTTGATAAGCTGGGTGAACGGCATTTACCAGTTGATGCCTCACTGGCACCCCTTTTCACGTACTTCTTTGGTTGAGTCTCTCTCACTCACAACTGAGCTACAACTGAGCTGAGCTTATTCTGCATCAATAATTCATTCGTGCTTTTATTAGCTGAAGACAGAGGACAGTGTCATTTGGAAACATCAGCTGTTATTGCCACTTTGTTAGTAACACTTGTCAACTTTACAGCATTGCAAACTCTTCCATACAGTAAGATATGCTACAGTGTAACAAAAATCCTCCAACATATTAAAAGGGTAAGCCTACAAAAAAACTATGCAATGACAGCCAACGTAGAGCAGCAAAGGTTGGACAACTTGTTTAAGACAAATGTTCCCTAATCAGAAGGTTAGTCTAGTGTTGAAATCGGCGGTCGTTCTCTGCTAGGAGTTTAAGACAAACTTTCCCTTAATTAGAAGAGTAACCATTTTTAGCAATCAGCGGTCAATCTCGACAAGAAGCTTTGAAACTTGAATGGTGGCAGCTAGAACTGCGCTGGTATGAATGTAAGAAGTGCCAACAATTGACAAGCAGACTTCTGACTAGCACCCAGCGCTTTACTTGGCCCACATGAGGTTAGATATCTAGAAAGCTTAATATTTGTACGCACAAATCGTAGCAGGCAATAAAGCATGCAAGGGGTGCGAGGCCAAAAGTATATCAATGGTGTCAATTAGAAGCTTTCACTTACACTTCTGTACCGACATTGTTCAATATCTACAAATTTGCTAGGGAATGAAACGGACTCCGAATTTTTATCATGAATTTTGTTAATCAAGTGCCCCCCCTTCTTTAAAGAATATTATGCAATGCTCTCTCTCAGGTGTGTTTTCATTTTTAAAATTAGCCTATTATTTGTTTGGTTCATGAGCATATTCTCTGGTTGATACATACAGTCCAGTTCGAAATTCAGGGATTAAGTTCCCTCCACCTGGTTTCAGCATCTTGCTACAGGTAATCTCTAGCTTGCTTTCTTGTCTTTCTTATGCAAATGAGCTCCCCAACAGTTTTTCACTTCCATTTCTTGTCAATCAAAAGCACTTTTTCTTTACAAGCGAAAAAGCAGAGGCTACTTTTTGGCTTCAGAAAGGCTAATGAGTTTTGGCAATCAAGTGTGATGTAACACCAAATCTTTTGGACAACCATGCAATTTGATAACCAGATGATTAGCAACATAAGAGTGTGATTTAGGAACTCTAATCAAAGTAATCTTTTTATTATTCATTGAGATGAAAAGTTAAAGAGTAAATGGATTGCTGCCAGTTGGTTCCAGTTGCCTCACTTTGAAAACGAAATGAGATCAACAGGGAACAAGAGAAAAGCACGTCCTGCTGGTGCATAACAGAAACATTACAGCAATACAGCTAAATTGGAAACCAACAACCCATTTTGAGAAGAATTTCCAGTAATTCTTCTTCGAAAAACTACTTCCGGATACCAGATTGACATGAGATTTAACCATTGGGTGCAGTGTGGCATCACAGGAATCTCTAATTCCAGATCAAAAAGCCGTTTCTGCTTGTTAGAAAGTTGCCAACATGAGAGAATGGTCTAGCAATGAGTAGAAGATCCAAACTCCTTCCACAAGAATTGAAACATATACATCGCCATTGGAAAGCAAGAGAAGAGCTTATCATTTTCACATTATTGCATAACAGAAACAATAGGAGTTGAAACTAGAAACTTAAATCCCATATCAGATAATACAAATGAACCATCACAAACCCATAACAATTGTTACGGGTACCATTAAAGCCGAACTCACAAAGAAATTTGAGAAATTCATTATCTTTCTTCCTCAAAATCATCTCCATCAAAGCTCAAAGCCTGACAAACAAAACCATCTTCTGCTTCCTTCTCCTCCTCACCAGCACAAAAGAGCGATTTCCTCCCAACCAATTCAGACACTCTTTTCGCTGCCCCTGAATCTCTTGGACTCTGATCAACACATGGGACGGTCCTGATCTTCGGCAAGGCATCACCAATCTTAGAAATACACAGAGGAGATCCCTTGTAAATCACCACCTCAATAGGAATTTCCCATCCCTTCTTCACTCTAGTCTCAGTCTTCTGATTCCTTGCCAAATTCACGCCATTTTCACGCAAAGCTCGTCGCTTATCACACCTATTAATCTCTTCTTTATCATTATCCAGTAAAGGCCTTTTACGAGCATCATTTGTGGTTTGATTAAAACGGCTGGCGACCATTCTTCCGGGCTTCAATGGTTTTTTACTAACTGAATTTTCTCCTTCTTTGAAGAGCTTTCTGGGCTGAATAAGCGAAAGCAGAGCATCTTCTTTTTTCACAACCTTTTTAGACCCTACTGTCGTCGCCGCTTGTTTTGCCGGTTGAATCTTGGACGTCACCGTTTTGCGCAATTTTGGGCTAACGCTCAAACTCTTTCCCCTCTCTTTTGTCACCTTTAATTCATCAATCTCGTGTAGCTTCCAGAAACAAGATTTCCTACGGTTCTGTATTGATTGAATCGGAGTGATAATCTCTGGCCTCCCAAATGATGGCCTCGATTTTGCTCCTGCGAAAATCTCAGCTGGCCCTAAACTGACTCCTCTTCGATTCAGCTTTGATTTAGCACTTGAAAGCAAATTTTCGTCGCTCTTTTTCAGGTTCTCTACATTCTTGAAACTCTGTTTCTGCTCCATGAATTTTGCAGGCACGAATCTGCCGCGTTTTTCATTAGCCTTTGTTTTAATATCAATCTTTTCAAGTCGAAGCGATTCGAGTCTTGATGATAAGCGAGTGATCTCCTTCTCAACCTCCTCAATCTCCATATCTATCTTTCTTTCATCACGCTTTACCTCTTCTTCCTCAATTCCATTCGTTGATCCTCTTACAGACTTATCTAGAAATCCCTGCATCGAAACACTCTTCAATGGCTTCGTTTGTGAGTTCTTAATGGAGCTATTCAAGGGAATAGGCTTATTGGGTACAGAAGATTCGAGACAAGAAACAGGGGACTTGACAAAACGAGGACTTAGATTCTCTTTGCTGCAATCCAATACAAGAGACTGATTCACGTTAACAGATTGCAATTTAGACCAAGAAACTTTCATTGCTGTAGAGTCTTCAGATTCACCATTGTCGAAGGTGGCATTGTTCCATATCTGAAGTTCTTGTCCGTTAAACGTATCTGGGCATTGAGGAACACTCATTTTTGCTGACGGATTAAAAGCGATTCTTGAAAATCAGTGGTCTCTTTATGAGAAAGAACAATTTGAAGGTTTTCTGAGGAAAGAAAGCAGATTGAGAGAAAAATTCTTTATCAGAATATTTGAATCTAACTAGATTTTGACCGTTGGGCAAGTTGACGTTAGGGTGTTGGTGAAATCTCGGCCGTTAGTTGCTAAACGGCTCCTATAGACGCTCCGATTTGATTTAAAGTTTACATAGCCAAAATTTTTTAGCACACCTGTCCAGAGGGAGCGTTCTTCTATTCGGTTTGGCAATCCCTCGTGAAATAACAAAGAACGTTGCGTTTTATGGAAATCTAAACGACGAACGTGCTCTCCGTTTTACGGATGACGTTTCCATAGCGAACAAAAATTCTGTCTACTTACCATTTAAGTGATTTTGTTAAACGTCAAGGGTGATGAAGGGATAACAAACCTTTTTATTCCCATTTAGCTGTTAATGGCATTCGAGTCTTTTCCCATTTAAAGCGGCTATTTTTCCAATTTTCTTGCACTTGAGTTAGTCTTCATTAGATCATTATCTGGTGCGTCTGCCGATTATAATATGCTCGTAAAAAATAGCTGTTCAATTACGCCTGGGGGCACTTTCTCTGTTGATCTCCCGTCTTCGGTTACTTTTTCTCTTTGCTGCTCTATTTGCAATTGCCTTTACAATTGAGATCGTCAGTTACTTAGGCTTTGGAGATCAAAAACTATGGACCAAATGCGGCAAGTATTCTCGGTAGACGTTCTTGAAAGATACGCGGCGAAGGGGCGCGGTGTAATTACATGTATGTCAGCTGGAAATGACGTGATTGTATTAGGAACTAGCAAAGGATGGCTTATTAGACACGATTTTTGTGCTGGAGATTCTTACGGTATCATTTTTAACCTGTGTTCTATTTTACATCACCTCTAATTTCGCAAATATGTTTTTCGTTTCTATTTAATTTGCAGAGTTTCAACTAATGCTCTAATTTTGTTTCATTTCTGTTGCCAAATATTGATTTATGTTAAATTTAGGATGCGACTATGTTGTATACCACGGTTTTTATGTTGAAAGTGAATAGAAATTACCAGAACTTTTTGCTAGATGAACTGAGCTGATCAAGCTTGATTCATTAGTTTTAGTGCACTATGCCTGAGCTTGATTCATGAAATGCTAGAGGTTTTGATCGGAAAACTTAACTTCATCACTTAAATTGAGCTTGTTTGAACTATGATCCATAATATGGTAATCTTTTAACATGCTAAATTGAATCGAACTACTAGCTTGTTTCTGCTTGAGCTTGTGCTTGATGTTTTAACATGCTGTTAAGTAGATATGGAGTTCAACTAGCCCACTCCTAGAATTGCTTCAACTTGGTCTGATTGTGTTCTCATATAAGATGAACCAATGCCTGATTTCTTTTGGTCAATTTGAAATATAGATATCGATCTTTCTGTGGGTCGACTTGGTGAGCAATCCATCCACAGAGTTTTTGTAGATCCTGGTGGTAGTCACTGTATTGCCACCATAATTGGTAGTGGTGGAGCCGAAACTTTCTACACTCATGCAAAGTGGAGCAAGCCCCGTATATTAAGCAAACTGAAAGGTCTTCTTGTAAATGCTGTTGCCTGGAATAGACAGCAGATAACAGAAGGTAATTTGTTAATCTCTTTGGAAATTGCTTGTATGTTATAGTGTAGTAAGGTTGATGTATATGTGTTGATTTCTGTTACTTTGTTGGGTTTAACTCAGCTTCTACGAAGGAAATCATTCTCGGTACAGACAATGGCCAACTTCATGAGATGGCTGTGGATGAGAAGGACAAGAGGGAGAAATATATAAAGTTTTTATTTGAATTAAATGAACTTCCAGAAGCTATTATGGGTTTGCAGGTTCTCTTTACTTTTCTTCCTTTCTTTTGCTCAATGGACTATGGATAGTCGCTTGTTTATTTTTCTTAAATCTTCTTGTAGTGGCGTAATTTCCTACTGCATATATATCTGAATACTCAATGGAGGCAACTGGAAATCTTTTTTGGATGGTCAAATATGTTTCTGTGAGCCTGCTTGTATGTGGTTGTGTCTCATATATTCTGCTGTGTAGACTTTGGCTATGGTTTCCTGCTAGAAAGTATGCAGCTCATTCGATAAGTTGGAATAGTTTAACTTTTTTATGTTAAGATATGCAGGCCATCCTGATTGTCCTGGATTGATGAACTTGATAATGTCAGAGTAATACATATAGATAGAAAACGAGAATAATATTCATGAAACTAGGATTCACTTCTACAAACTGAAACTATGGTGTAATTGTTGGATTTAATTTACCATTTGTATAGCTGATGTGTTCACCTTCTCAGTCCTGTTCTTTATCTACAGATGGAAACAGCTAGCTTAAGCAATGGTACAAGGTATTACGTGATGGCTGTTACTCCTACACGACTTTATTCTTTCACTGGATTTGGAGCACTTGATGTGAGTTCAGCTCTGGTCTTCTTTCTGCGTGCTTGGGTTGAAATTGGTCTAAGTTTAATAGAATCTACTGGTGACATAGTTACATTACGAATGGAAAATATAATCCAAATCATAACAAGATAATTCTGAGTGGTCATTCTGGTGCTCATTTGCCCTGTAAGATAATTTTATTAATGCAAATTTCAGGCCTTGTAAACACCTTGATAATGCTGCCCTAGATTAGCAGCTGGTAGGTCTTTTGCTTTTACACGATTGAACATGGATGTTTCTTAGAGATTCAAGCTAAAGCTGCTGGTATTCTGTCAGGTGTTCTGCCAAAGATGTGGTTTTATTCTAGAAAAACAAGTCAAGAAGTTTCATTTTTCTGGATAAAATCATATTTTTCCAAATGCTGCTTTAGATCATCATTGAAGGCCTTAATTTATTTGGATACATGCATTTTCATCTAATATGTTGATTCTTGATGGCTAGAAAGTTTGCCTTTTTTATTATAGTTAATAGGGGTAGGAATAATTTCCGTATTAGCTACATGGCAGTTACAGCCCACTCTTTTCCTTCCGCCTTCTAACAGGAACTTCATTATTTAGATTTCTTTTGGCCCCTTGGGAGTTTTCCATCAATAGAGCTAGAGGTGTCTGTGCATCTTTGCTCTTTCAGTTACTTGAATATGTGTATGCCATATTGTTGCTGTCTTATTGCAGCATATTACTTAAAAACCAATTACTTGATACATATTAGTTGGAATCTTGTATTTTGTGTACTTGTTCCTGAGTTTTTTTTTTTTTTTTTTTAACCAGTGACTTGAAGAAATAGTTATTGGCATACAGCTCTCTGTCTACTTTAAACTTTTGCGGTATGGCATGCTTACTGTTTGTATTGCATTTGTAGACTGTTTTCGCTAGCTATCTTGAGCGTGCTGTGCATTTCATGGAACTTCCAGGCGAAATACCTAACAGGCAAGTGTGTTCTTTCATGTTTAAGCTATGGAAAGATTTAAAATGTAAAAAGAATATGAAAATGGAAAACTTTTTTTAAGTCAACACTGTTTCCGGCTTTTTACGATCAATCATGTATGCTTCCAAAATGGCTGGAAAATAATTTCATGCTGTTCTTTTTGAGGTTTCTGATCATGAGAGTTTCCCTGTTATGATGGTGTTCTTTTTCAGTGAATTGCATTTCTTTATCAAGCAAAGAAGAGCTGTGCATTTTGCTTGGCTTTCTGGAGCTGGTATCTATCATGGTGGCCTAAACTTTGGAGCACAACATAGGTAAAGGATGTCCTATTTTACTTTTTTTTCTTCCATGTTGATGAACAATCTTCCAAATTATTGTTTGCTATCCTAATACTGTATTCGCTGCTACAATCAGTGATACTACATCGTTGGTTCTAATCTTAATATGTAATTCATTGTATGTTCTTGATATATATAGTTTACTGGTTATTCATATTCATCATGTATAATTTTCTTTTTTGATCATTGCTAACTTCGTTTTTTCTGAATATTTTGAGTAGTTCTCCAAATGGTGATCAAAATTTTGTGGAAAACAAGGCCCTTTTGAGCTATTCAAAATTGTCTGAGGGTGCTGAAGCAGTTAAACCCAGTTCCATGGCAGTGTCTGAATATCATTTCCTGCTGCTTATGGGGAATAAGGTTAAGGTGTGTTGCGTTGATGATATAATTTTATCCTTGATTACATCCATTGTTTGTCAATCTTCAAATACTACTACATGTATGATCATGATGAGGATTTATTTTAGATTCTAGCTGGTTTTGAGTACAAGGCACTTTAATTTTGCAATGTCTCTTTTAAATGCATGATTAGTCTTGTTCTAGAGTGAAGGAAAATCAAATTCAAGGATTCTTGGTTTTTACTGAAGATTTCATTGTAGTTTCCCTTTTTTATTTTCCTTGTGTATTATGATTGTATGCTGTGCTGTCCAAATATTCTCTAGGTTGTAAACAGAATCAGTGAGCAAATCTTAGAGGAACTTCAGTTTGATCAAACATCAGACTCCATTTCAAGGGGTATCATTGGTTTATGCAGTGATGCAACTGCTGGGGTGTTCTATGCATATGACCAGAATTCTATCTTTCAGGTGTGTGTCTTAGGACAACTTATTTTCACTGGGTTTGGTATTTGTTGTACCAGTCAGTGATTGGCTTTGTGTCTCTGGATTGGAGAACATATGTAGGTTTCTGTCGGTGACGAAGGCCGAGATATGTGGAAGGTGTATTTGGATATGAAAGACTATGCTGCAGCTTTAGCCAATTGTCGTGACACACTCCAGAGAGACCAAGTTTATTTAGTTCAGGTCATGTCTAATTGACTCCATTGATGTTAGAACAGATGCATGTTTTGAGACATTGACTTCTGCTTCTTATAATGTTATTATATTAACTTTCACCTTGTACTCTCGTACATCGGTTTATGGAATCTAGTTTTATTCTGGTTGATGTATGACTGGAGTTATTTATGATGCAGGCCGAAGCTGCATTCACCTCCAAGGATTTTCTTAGAGCAGCATCTTTCTATGCAAAAGTGATTTGTCTGAATCTTTCTTTATTATGTATATGTTTTAAGTTACTATGTCACTGATAATATTGCTATGTTTCTTATGTCCTTGGTTTTCTTTTTATTGGTGGAGTTGATATTGATGTACACTGTTAAAATTACATATTTATGAACAATCCTACATTAGTCATTAGGCAAGGATACTTTAAAGGAAAGACATAATCTGTTGATATCTGAGGATTTACAAGCATACACACATCTATCTATATTTTATAGACCAATTCAGGTTAGATATCAGATGAAAAAAATGTTGTTTTGTTTTTCTGTCTAGAGAAAATCCTTGTAACTGAGTGGAAGGTGTTTTGCAGATTAACTATATTTTATCGTTTGAGGAGATCACTCTCAAGTTTATTAGCGTAAGCGAACAGGTAAATACAATACCATTCGTGTTTTTAGCTTCATGAAGATGTAATATTATTGATCAAATTGATTTCACAACATTTTACGTTTTATCATCATCTCTGTGATGAATAATCCATGCTAGTTCCACATCCAGTCCATCAATGCCTTGTTATTTTTATTTATGTACACATCATACTGGAACTGAACTTCAGTCGGATTTGGACTGCTTAAGAGGTCCAATCTTGTGAATTCACACACTATTAAACAAAATATAGAATAATCATTAAACAATATCCTTGACCTAGTTTATACATTTTAACTATTGCTTACTAGTTATCATTATTGGGAAATACGTGCAGTATTCATATTTAATTTTGTTGTTATTGTTCAAGACAATTATATAAAGCTCTTCATTTTGATTGTAGGTCTACGCACGACAAAGAGTACTTCTATATTGAAGTTCTTTTGAATTCTTCTTATACATTTATAAATTTTGTTTTGAACTCTCAAAAAAATATTGGAATTGAATTATGTATTTGTGACTTTTGAATTTTGATTGCAATGCTTTCAATTTGAATTTGGACACTTAGAGTATAAACTTACACAAATTTGAACAGTAAATTGCAAATTTATACTGTTTTTTGTTTACTCGCAGGACGCTTTGAGAACCTTCTTATTGCGGAAGCTTGATAATCTTGCAAAGGATGACAAATGCCAAATAACAATGATTTCCACATGGGCAACAGAATTGTACTTGGACAAGGTTTTTTGCTTCTTTTTATGCCTTACTCGTGGATGATTAACGTGGCTACTCTTTGCCCTCCTGTACAATGCTAGATGAGTAGATGATTACATAAAATTGAATGAATAGTGCAAATTGGAATGATAATTTCTTTGGATCATATAATCTTAAGTTTCCAGCCTCACAGCTTGTTGTTGAACATCATTTTATGCCTTCTACATTCCACAAACCTCCCAGAGTAAAATCATAAGAAAATGGAAAAATTGAATGCAAAACTGTTTCTTGGATCATGGTTGTTTTGAGAACAATTTTCTTGACAGTTTTAGTTAAACGAGTTTTTTTGTCTAATATTGACAGTATTTTGAGAATAATAAAATATTTTGGAAATGGGGAATTAAGTATGTCTTTAGATTTCAATTTGTTCCACCTGTATTTTTGTGTGAAAATGCTTTTGCCTCTTTATGTAAGAAGCAGTAAAGTAGCAATATATATATTACCATTTTATTATGTTAATGCTAGAATTTATGTTCCAACTTTTTAGATAAACCGGCTACTTTTGGAAGATGACACTGCTTTGGAGAATCGTAGTTCAGAGTACCAATTAATTATTAGAGAGTTTCGTGCTTTCCTGAGTGACTGCAAGGATGTATTGGATGAGGCAACCACAATGAAACTTTTAGAAAGGTAATTAAATAGCAATATGTTGACCATGTTCACTGCCAATTTTATCAGTGGATCAATATGTTGACATGTCATTATGTTTTCGAATTCTGTCAAATGAACTACCAAACATTTACCAACAGCAAATGCCACTTCCTTCAATTCTCATGTAACAAATAGGCCCTTTTACTTGCTCATTCTAACACATGGATTTGGGAGGTTGTTTTCCTTCTAATGCATCTGGTGATTTGCAATGTATGCTAATTTTAGCTCTCCTATTTTTCAACCATTTAGTTTGATGCTCTGTGAGACTTATACTGAAGGAAAAATATCCATTTCTTATGCATCTCTTTTTGCCTTTAATTTTCATTTGTCAATCAAAAGTACCTTAAACATTTTTTTCTTTAAACAATATTCTGCAGCTATGGTAGGGTTGAAGAGCTGGTATTTTTTGCTAGTCTGAAGGAGCAGCATGAAATTGTAGTTCACTACTATATTCAGGTACATTTTGTTTCCATTTTAATTTCCTTGTGGAATTCTATCCTCATCATCCCATGTTCTGCTCCTTGTAGATCCTCTATACTTGATAATTTTTGTGTGTTTTTCCTTGTCTAACAATGGTCAAGCTTTGGACGTATTTTCTTTTCTTTCCTTTCTAACGTTTTGCTAAAAAGGTAATAATGATGCAGATTTTTTTGGTTGTTGGATAAGCTTTCTTTACTGTGTAATGGACGATAACATGTGCTTTTGTCCATCTATCTTTCCCTTTGGACTGGTAGTAGATTTTTTCAAGACAAGAGAGGAGCTAATTTGGTACAAGAGAAAGTCATTTGTATGATTGATTGGAGATTAAGATGATTCAAAACTAATTTATTCATGGTTAAGGAATAAAATTTTCTGTTTCTTGGTCCATTTATTGATTTGGCTTGAAGATTTTTTTTCATTTATTTCCTTGTGTATTTTGTTTCTTTCAGCAAGGAGAAGCGAAGAAAGCATTGGAAGTACTTCGAAAACCAGCTGTCCCAATAGAACTTCAGGTAGACCAAAATCTAGAATATCAATATTGCAAGTTCTTCCTACTGTGTTTCTTCATTATACTAGAATCACCAGTGATTTATCTTTATCTTTACCATATGAGGACCTGTATTGTTTGTCAGAGACCACAGCATCTATTGTTGGTCTATTATTCTTGAAAAGGGCAATTACTGATGTTCTGTGTACTTTGCAGTACAAATTTGCACCAGATCTTATCGTGCTTGATGCATATGAAACTGTGGAGTCATGGATGACCACAAACAACCTAAACCCAAGGAAACTGATTCCTGCAATGATGCGCTATTCCAGTGAACCTCATGCAAAGTAATCTACAGCCTGCTATTTGCGTATTTATCTGTTAAAGCTTTCTTTAACGTCAATAAGATTTGAGTTCATGAAGTTTCATGTGATAATATTCTTTTTGCCTGGTTAAACATTGCTTCTGCCCCTCATTCAAAGCAGTTGCTGCTGGTTTAAAAACAGTGTATGATATGCTATCACTTGGGCCCACTCCTGTGTTTCCATACCCTTGGGATTTTCATGGAGTTCATCATTTTAGAGATTTGCAGCTATGCATGTTTTGTAGTTAGAAAAGTTCAGTGTTAGTCATTTTATAAATGCTAAAGTTATGAGGAAAAAATTGTTAAAATATGTTTATGTTTATGTTTTGTCACTAACATGGAACAGATGTTGGAATAATTTTTTTTTCTAGTCTAGGCAATAGGTTTTGGCAGTATTTATGTGTTACCTGTTTGTTTTTTCTAATTTGTAACTTATGGAGGCATTCATACTGCCAGCAACATTATAACTTTGATATATTGGATTTTATTTTTCAAATTTGAAATTTATGAATTTATTTATCTATTCTGCTGCTCATTAAAATGCAGGAACGAAACTCATGAAGTCATCAAATATTTAGAGTTCTGTGTTCATCGCTTGCATAATGAGGATCCCGGAGTTCACAATTTGCTGCTTTCTTTGTATGCCAAGCAGGTTGAGATGCTTATTTAGAAATTGCTTTTGAAACAACACTACTAAAGTGTTTTAGTTGTATTATGTGTTCCGCATGCTTTATCACATAATATAATTGTACTGATTTCATTGTTACCATTATTTTCTATTCATATGTGATGGATCAGTGTCTGGCTGTTGAAAAACATACTCGTGATATTTATTCTGAACATTCTTACCTGGAATTTTAACATTGTTTTCTGTGAACTATCTGAGATAAATTATGACATTGTATGGCATTGTTTCTGTTCTATGGTATGTTTAAATGCTAGTACATTTCTTTGATGGAAACATTTAGATTCTTTAACGAGGAACTCTGAAAAATGTTTTAGTAATATCCGAAATATATTTGACTTTATATCTTGTGCGTGCGAATATATGATTATATTCATGTGTGTGATCATATAATCATATACCTATTGAAGATGATGTGACACTGTAGAAGTCATATTAGCTTGATCCGATTGGAATGATGCAAAGCTATATTCTTATTATTTGTGTTTGTTGTTAAAGCTTTTTAATGCTCTAAGTTGTCATGAATTTGATTCTGATTTGCCTTCTCATATTATAATTAGGAAGATGATAGTGCCCTTTTGCGCTTCCTACAATGCAAATTTGGGAAAGGACGAGAAAATGGCCCTGAGTTCTTCTATGATCCCAAGTATGCCTTGCGTCTTTGCCTCAAGGAGAAGCGAATGCGTGCTTGTGTTCATATATACAGCATGATGTCTATGCATGAAGAAGCAGTTGCACTTGCTTTACAGGTGATATGTTATTTTAATATTCTTGTAGTTCCTTTTTATATCACATGTATCATGGTTCTCAGTTTGTTTGTTCTTAGCTGTTTTACAATAGTCCTATCATTCTACATATAATTTTGCTAGTATATAATGTAATTGTTGCGGTAATTTTGACTTAAACCAACTTGAGTTCAAATCATATACTTACTATTTCAGATAGATGAATGTCATTCTGAAAATGCAGCACATCTGCGATGTCTATGTATGAAGATATTTACACTTATCCTTTTGATTATTAGGTTGACCCCGAGCTAGCTATGGCTGAAGCTGACAAGGTTGAAGATGATGAAGACTTGAGGAAGAAGCTTTGGCTTATGGTTGCTAAGCATGTAATAGAACAGGAAAAGGGAACTAAGAGAGAGAATATCCGGAAGGCAATTGCATTTCTCAAGGAAACTGATGGACTTTTGAAAATTGAGGACATATTACCATTCTTTCCAGACTTTGCCTTGATTGATGACTTCAAAGTGAGATTCTATCAACTTAGGGTTTTGTTCATAGTGTTTGGTAATCCTATCCATAACTGTTTTGATTGGTATACTTCAGCCATTCTTGACATATTTATATATATATATATATATAGTGTGTGTGTGTGTGTGTAACAAATATAACAGTTATTTTAATACTCAAATATTTTCCTAGTTTGTTCAAAGAACATATTTAATCTGTTTCCTTTTGGTAATTTATATATACAATCTTTCTGAAATTTGTTCTTCCATCAAAATTGAGGAAGCTAACATTTTTATGTGTGTGAAGGAAGCAATTTGCTCATCACTGGAGGATTATAACAAGCAAATTGAACAGCTTAAGCAAGAGATGAATGATGCAACACATGGTGCTGACAACATCAGAAATGATATCAGTGCACTTGCTCAAAGATATGCTGTCATTGAACAAGACGAGGAATGCGGGGTATTTGTCATCCTACTATTCAGTTTTATTTGATACTTTGGATTAATGAAGTTGTACTTCATGCTCTATTCAAATTTAAGCTTTGGTCTAGTAACGTGTTTCAAATGGAACTAAACCAATATAATAGTCAACTTGTTTCACCTCTGAAGTTGCTTCACTTAGTTTGCTATGAGCTCTGGATTTGTATCGTCCGTGATTTTCACATTCTTCCCTGTTAGTCTAATTACCATTTTGTTTTACATGAGTTCCCGAAAAATTATAAGTGAAACTCATATTGATTTCTTTTCGGATTTTTATATTCCTTTCTGTTATACTTTCAGGTAATTCAATCCCATTATTTAAGTTCATGCCTATATTTCGATCATGACACCTTTACTCTGTAAATCATTAGGTTTGCAGGCGTAAGATCTTGATTGTGGGTGAGCAATATCGCATGGCTCGGAGCTATACATCATTAGGGCCAGTTGCACCTTTCTATGTATTTCCCTGCGGACATGCCTTTCATACACAATGCCTGATTGCCCATGTGACTCGGTGCACTAATGAAACTCAAGTAAGTAGTGGTGATATCTTTTTAATCTTATAGGTTATAAGTGGAACTGTTCAGGGAGGAATACTTTGCCTTCCGGATGGTTTCTCACTAGCCATACAAAAGATGTTACAATTTTGGGGACATTCAAATTTGTGGTAAAACTATCAATCAATAGTTTCCCATTGTGGTACTTTTGTGTTAAGCTAATTTATAAATAATGCATCAGAAAGTAAAATGTACTGCAGATAAGAATGGGACTCTTAACTTGGTATGTCAATTTTAATCACCCAAACATGGTCAAGACAATGGCCTGTCACCATGATCATCACTTTCATTCTTCTTTTGTGTTGGTTTTTTTTTTTTTTTTTGTTCCTGAAGATGGATAGAAGGAAACAAAAAAATAGCAAATTTTGATGCTGGCACAAGCATGATCAATATATGCTGAGACAAAAATTTTGCTACTGACTTAGTCTTATAGAATTTCTGCAGTAGGAATTTAGTCAATACAACTACTTGGCAATAGCTGTATATACTGCAAACTTTTTGAATAAGATGGCATGATTAACTTCATAAGTCTGTATATAAGCATTTTTCATGTTTGAAGTTAGTAATTTCTACAATCCCTGAAATGGAAAATTATGAAAAAACTGATTGATTTTGTTAGGACTGTGCATATTTTGTCAAAGAAAAGAAAAAAAAATGTCATCTTCCCTGGCAGAAAACAATCTGGTATTAATGATGTAAATGTGCTATCAATCCATGAGCAAGTTGTGGTTATGCATTCTGCAACCTGATGATGCACTTGCCATTGAGAAACTCGTATGAATGGGTTGTGCCTTCGTACAAAAAAGAAGCTAAAACCTATTTCTCCGTCTCTTATGGTCTGAGTGTCACTACTATGCTTAAGATAAAGTATCAGTGCATATGAAGCATAATTTGTTGACATTGTGATTTCCCATATACATTTTGGAGATGATTAATCTTTCTCATAATTGGTTCCTCATAAGATCATACATCATGCAAGCTTTGTTGTATGTGTTATAACATTAAAGTAATAAATATAATGTGTTGGTTGATTCAATGATGCCCATGCATTTGGAATAAATATATTTTTATTAAGAACTATAATCAAGTTATAGGATCATTCTGCTCATTTCAAGTTTTTCTCTTCCTCTTTTGCATGGTTTTCTGAAAAACAAAAATGTTGCAGGCAGAATACATACTGGATCTGCAGAAACAACTAACTTTACTGGGTAGTGAAGCCAGGAAGGATTCCAATGGTGTCACAACTGAGGAGTCCATAACTAGCATGACCCCGACAGATAAGGTTTGTTTTCTCATTCCTAAGCTGCATTTGGGTAAGCATACATTACTGAATGTGAAAAGCCACTTGGAGTAAGACTCTTCATTGCTATATTGCCTATGATGTTACATTGACTAATTTATTTTGAGACAACCATTAATGTGCAGTTTAAATTTTTTAATATCATTTACTCAAATTTTTTGCATTGTATTATGGGTTTTCAGCACACTAGTGATCTTTTCGTGCTTCTAGTCGAATGAAATCTAGATTCAATGACTTTTTATTTCTGAATTGACGGCCAGCTTCGATCCCAATTAGATGATGCAATCGCCAGTGAGTGCCCATTTTGTGGTGAGCTTATGATCCGTGAGATCTCTTTGCCCTTTATTACTCCTGAGGAAGCGCATCAGGTTTCTTCCTGGGAGATAAAGCCACGTAACCTTGGAAACCAGAGGACTCTGTCTTTACCCGTATGATCAGTTTCCCCGTGTGCATATATCAAGTTGCAAGTTTGCATTGTGTTGCTTGGGGGACCAAGTATGGTAGCTCAATCATCTCTCACATTGTGCGTAACATTAAAATTTTTTACTGTCACGAGCAATACATGCTCACCGTTTTAGTTTTAATTTTTTTTTACCCTTTTTATCTCCTTAATCGTGCTCCCTCAATTTATGCAAAATATATATTTACATGGAGGGTGGCCTTTTTTTTTTCAAGTTTATTTCTTGTTTTTATTTTTCCAGCTTTGTAATGAAGGACATTTAGTTTTTGCGGTATTGTTTAACGCCCCATAATTTATTTTATTTACTCTTTACACCACACAATTGTATTATAAATAAGTCAAAAAAACAGATTATTAAGTTAGGCGTACTGTGGGGACCCTAACAGTTTATAGCACTGGAAGAAGTCAAAAAGTAAAGAACTTCAATGATGGAGGGTTCATTGTTTACCGATCGATGCTCTAAATTACATGGGAGTAGATTTGTTCTTGAATGATAACTTTATCGTGTCTGTAAATCAATTGTACTAACTTTATCGTTCGTACTGATTAATGATCATAAATCATACGTGATAAATCGCCTTGAAAGCTTAAACAAAATGAAAAGGCAATCGCTAAATTGAAGTAACAATTACGGTGTCAGATACATTACACCATGTTATATATCTTCTGTACAATTATTAAGAGAACAAAGAAGGATCCAAACCCTCCACGGCTACTTACAATCTTTCTTGCAACTCAACGTTTCGATTTCCAGTCAAATCCGGCCTCAAGTCACTATTCTCTTCGACTAGATGGCGAGTTAACGAAACTTCAAGTTCCCTGCACGCTTTTAATTGAATCATCTCAACCCTGACCCCAGCAGTTCAAGTACATGACTTGCCGGAGAGACGCGTCAGATTGAGTCTCACGGCTCCCTGTACCTCCTGATACATCGGATCCGACCAATCTGGAAAGCGGCCGGAAGTCGGAGGAATCTTTGGAAGATAAGAACCTTTTCTTGCAGTGATGAAGAGACGTAAGACCGGACTTCATTTTGTAACCTTGGTCAGTGTGGCTTTGCACCACAGCCACCGTAGCCGCCATCCATACACGGTTCAGGTAACCCATTTTTCGGCAAAATTCCGGTTTCTCTTTAACAAGACATGTTGTTCCCTAGTTTTGAACCTGTGATTGTGGGAAGATGGCAGCGAGAGTGGAATTTATAGAAGGGAATTGGGGAAAGAGAGAGAGAAAAGCAGTATTGTGAAAAGTGAAAACCAAAAACCAATGGCTGTTTTGGTTAATGATTGGAGGGCCCAATGCCCGTGGTATTTTTGTTTTTTTCCCTATCTTGGATGCGTGTGTTATTTATCCACAGGAGATCTTATCACGAATTCTTACAGCACGGATATCGCGAAATGAAAAACATGGACAAGAGAAGACAGGTAGAATAGACGAGATATCAGTGCAGTTTGTCATGTGTGCGAGAATGAGATGGTGCAGCAGATACAATATCACGATATATCACTGCAGTCTGTCGTGTATGCGAGAGTGAGATGTTGTAGCAGGTGCGGGGGGCAGGTGGCAGCCTTATCCAAAACGATGTGATAACTCATCTCATTATAACCAATGGAATCCTGACAGCGTTTTAGCGGGCCCCGCAACGAATTCTTTTAATCCTTTGTGAAATTCTGTTTGGAATTGTTTTAATCGCCGGTAAGTGTTGTCGTATTCAGGACAAGCTAAGTGAAAGAGACTACACGTGGCTGGGACTATGATTCTGCCACCGTGGCTCTTTACCAATGGGGTTTGCATTAGGAACACCACATGGGCATCACGTGCTGCTGGACTGATTCTTCTTCGCTTGCAATCCGTTGCACTGATTTTGATGGACTTCGGGGAGCAACGAGTGTTTATCCGTCTTGCTCGACACATTATTTTTCTTTTGTTATATGGTTTTCAATAATTTATTGGTTTAATAATATTGCACCATATCGGCATTGTTAAAATGATCGGTGCGATGGGATGGGACGGGTTAGAGACATTGGGTAAAAATGGAAATTAGCAGGGGAATGAATGCACAAAATAATGGTCTCCAATAAAAGAAACAGAAGAGCCAGTGATTAAAGGGTTGTTGTATAAGGCGCGGACTCGCGCTAAAGCCTAGGTAGGTGGAATCATAAATAATCGGCAAAAACCCACCGACTCCTTGAATTGTTGAGGCCCAAGACAGAGAGAACTGCCGTGCTAATTCCCACTTTGAGATCAAATTTTAAATTCCATATACAACGTAATCAAGATGTCTTTGTTGCTTTGCTTTTTACATGTCTCCAATTGTGGTCTCTATACTGAGATCCACCTAACAAGCCATATATTTTGTTGCATTAGTCAATTCAAAGGTTCATAAATGATCAAGCCATATGCTACATCAAAGATGATAAACCTAAGATTCAACTTACAGTTTCTCTTCAAATAATGAAAAATAAACAACAACAATAATAACAATGGTAAAGAAGAAAGGAAGCGAAAACATAATCATTGACTGGATAAGTTGCACAAGGAAGAGAGCAAGCAGATGCACAGTTGAATCAAAGCTTTAATAATAATTATTATAATACTCCCCACATCAGGGTCTAGAAAGTGGTTGATATCTTTACCATTGGCTATCATCCCATCCCAACCCACTTGCCTTATTAATCTGTTTCTTTGTAAAAGTATCATCTACGTGCTTTAGTTCCAAAGGTAAGGACTTGTTTGTATATCTTGCAGGAGTATAATTTAAAAAATGGTTTCCAAACACAACAAAGGGAATGTATTTCCACAGTCCAGACATGCCATACTGCTTTATAATTATTTAATCAGTATATGAACATGATAGTTACATAATGTAAGTTAAGATGTTAAAATAGGATATGTGGACAAGAAGAATCAGAACCAAATCCAAAATTCAGATCTCAAGAAGCATTTTTAATTGACAAATTAAACAAATTATTTTTCATGTAGCCAAATCTCTAGCTAAGCATCCTACAGATCTTCTTTTCAGCTATTAAGGCAACAAAATGGAAGCAACAATAATTATACCAATAAGAACAAATCTAGCTTTTAATTAATTTCCTATTTAATTTATTAATCTAAAGGTATAGGGTTGGCCAAGCCAGCAGGGGTTTGGCCTTATCCATATATCTCAAAATGCAACAAGTAATATACAGGGAATCTCGTTATGGCATAACTGCTGTAAGTTTTATTATTATTTTTTTTTGTTTTTCAATGCAAAATGTCACTTCTAAATATTATTAGTTATATTTCAGAGCTTAAAAATATATAAAAGTTGGTACAAGGGTGGAAATTTTCAGGTTTAACAAAATTCAACACCCAGAAAAACAAACTTAACACTTGTGCCAAGCATACTCTCCAATTCTCACAGACTAAATCATAAGGGCAGTTCACAAAGATACGCAGAAAAGCAGAGATACACAAAGCAGAAGAGACTTTGATCTGCCAAAATCAACAAATTCCATTCTAATCAAAACCCTTCTACAAGTAGTAGGGGTACCAGCCCTGAATCAGATTCCTTGTACCAAATAAAGTTCCATGTAAATGCAACTCATCTCACATCTAACAACAACAAACAAGCTTTTCATTTTACCTTTTCTGAGAGTCCCTCTTGATTGCTTGGATATCTTCTGGATAACAGAAGGCCAGAGAATACAATTTTGCATAATGGGAATTTCAGCTCCAGAAAAATAAGTGCTTGAAACAAGTGGAAAACACTTTTTTACACAGAATCAACCCCTTTGATCTGTTGCCGGGCCAGGTATCTTTCCCTTCGTTCTTTCTGTCAAGGAAATTGGACCAAGAAAAGTTAGAAAATGTACAAGGATTATTTAGTGTTTGCTGAACTCCATCAAGTTTGATCTCTCACCCATTCATCTATAACAAGCCCTTCCCCAACAATACGGGGTCCAGTGTCTTCTGGAGGCTTCTTGCGTGCCTCAAGCGCAGCCTCTGCCTGAGCCAATTGTCCTTTAAGTTTATCCAGTGCCTTGGCAGAAACAAACTCAACAATTTATTGAGTGATTATGAAACATTTCTGAATAATGCATGGGAGGAGCAAGTAAATAAATACTCATCGAAGCAGGGGCATGACATATGAGAAACGTTTGATTCTACTCACGGGGCTAGGGTGCTCTGGGTCAAGGAAAACAACCCGTAAAATTTGCTCAACTGCCACCTGATCCTTTTGTTCATCAAACTGTGCAAACATTGTTACAATACATCTTGTCAGCATTATAGTTCACCAGAAAGAAATTTCTAATGAGGAAAAAAAAAAAAAGAAATCATGAGGAGCATTCATATCATCAAGCTTTCCATGACCGATCATAAGAGACCTCATCAATTTTAAATCCTGTACAGAGTTAATTTCTTTTACATGAATGTGTATTTCTATTAGAATTAATAGCTAATTTGTGAATTTGTACATTGCACAGAGCAACTGATTCTAGTGGCCAAAGTTCCTATATTTAAGTTCTGTACAACATGGTAGGAAACATTTGCATGGCGAAATAGATAAAATCTTCAGTCCATAATGAAAGCCTAACTCTATTATAGATGCATAAACCATCCAGCAGTGTTAGCTGCACCTCACAATTCAGCATAAGAAAAAGAAACTCCCGTATTCATTCAAATTGTAGGTGTGTCCTGAGAATGGGCTTCCAAACATGAATACAGTCTGAAGGTGCCCTTAATTATGTGATGCAAAGAATGATGCAAAAGTGGAATTAATAGCAATGTACTTCAAAAACCATAAAGACAATAATATATTTGATTTGCTATAATTTCAACCACAAATCTAGAGAAGGTAACGAACCTTGTTTTAGAAAGACGAAAATGTAGAAAAAAATTAATTGTTACATATGCAACATCATGAATGATCAAGTTATAATGCTTTTACCAATACTTCTAAGCTTAATGCTCCATGATGCAGCACAAGTGATATCCTACTGCCAATAGTTTAGTGATTTCAACGACAATAACTTTGACTGTAGAAAGGAGAATAATATTCTTGAGAACATAAGAACTTCCATGCAAGTTCACCAAATCAAATAGACATGAAAAGAAACATTCAATGATAAAGATTGAAACTATAGGCTTGCACAATGTACCATTTCTGGAACATAGTCCATTTCGCCTTTCACTTTTAAGCTTATGATCTTAAACTTGACCTTGTACTTCTGATCTACTGGTCTCTCGTTGTTCTCAGGAGGTTCCACAAACTTGAATACTGTCAGTCAAGTTACCAATTCAGAGAACCCACTAAAATGTAAATTGACTACAGGTTATTGTCTATCAGAAATGCAGGAAACAAAAAAAAAAAAAAAAAAAAACAGAATGCATTTGAATAGAGGATGGGACAAGTAAAGGCTAGATCTGAAAGATGAATTACCTGTTGCAATAAGACTTTCACCAGGAGCAAGTATACCCCCTGGAGGGCGCATGTAGCAACTCTTTGGTGCAGTTGTTTGAAACTGCAATGACAAATATGTAGTCAATGAGAGTTATATTAGGCATTTGGTGTGAATGAAAAATAACTTAGCAACAGAAGTAACAAGAAGTTTATACAAAAAAAGTGGATATAAGTTAAACGTAAACTTGGTTTAT
The DNA here is from genome assembly GCA_032401905.1 of Swietenia macrophylla. Classification (NCBI taxonomy): domain Eukaryota; kingdom Viridiplantae; phylum Streptophyta; class Magnoliopsida; order Sapindales; family Meliaceae; genus Swietenia; species Swietenia macrophylla. The sequence goes on along the minus strand of CP135559.1, from coordinate 11,118,606 downwards.
TCTTCAAATTCGAGTATTCCACAGCACCAGCTTGGATCAAATTTGTCTTGATTTGAATTTAAATTTCCAACCTGATAAATTTTCTGAAATACAAAACCTTTTACTTTTCAAATGAACTGTTTAATTTTTTTTTATTTTTCTTTCTTGTAATATAATTTATTGAAGTTATTAGAGCAGCCCAACTGTGAAAGGTTCTACCTTCTGGGAATAACTTTCAGATTCAAGCCAAACATAAAACTGTCAATTTTCACATGAATGCTATCCAAACTTGATCATGAGTGCCAGAAAAATTGAATTTGATAAATTAATCATGCCTTGTTGCAAATTTAACTCCACAGGCAAAGATATTTTTTAACAATTAAAAATAAGCATCAGAAGGCTATGTATGAGACAAATCATACATCAACATCAAAAGCAGTGAACAAAGAAATAGATTGACAAATGCATTTTTCATACCTTGAAAGCTACATGGGACCTGCTTGTGTTTTTAATGGAAATGGCGCTCCTAACCTGCTTACCGGGCTCATCTTCAAATGTAACAGAGTTTAAACAAATTAGTGGGCTCGAAAAAGACATATCTAGCTTGCAAACATCAAGGGAAAAAGAAACTTGATCAACATTGTTGCTTATAATCATTGACCAAATTTCTAAAGGAAACCTGAATAGAGAAAATAGAGAAAACACAATAAAAATAAAAACCTCAACTTAAATGACGGCCACAGGCCTCAGAAGCCCGATCAACTTACAAATGCTGAAGTAACTAAGATATGAAATCAATGAAAACTTTCCTCTGCTTAGAGTAATTAAACGCAGCTGACCTGCTGAACCTAACCAGCTCAAAAAAAAGCATCTTTTACTACTTTGAACACAAAACATCAACAAGCCAAAGAATGAGGAATTTCATTTCCAGCGCCAGAAGAACGCTTGGCATGGTTGATCTAAGAAAAACAAAAAATCGTGTAGTGGAAACCATTTTTGAAAAAATAAAGATTCTACGTATAGAGACAGGATAGATTAGCAAAACCACATATTGAACCGCAAATCTATCAAACCACAATGTATAATACTCTTTCTGGAAAAATAAGCAGGTCCTGCAACACAAGGAACCAAAGGAAGAAGTGTTTTAATTCAAGAGACTGGATGAATTAATGAAAGTCGACTTAGCAAGAAAGCAGAGAAAACAACTTTCAACTCAAAAGAACTCGTATCGTATAACAAAGGCCAAAAGAACAAAAGATCTTAATTCAAAAACTAAACGACAGAAGCCACATCAGCCAGTAGCAATTGAAACTGTTGAACCCAGTCCAAAGCAATCAAATCAGCAAAGAACAATTAGAACTACAGCAATCCAGAAAATGACCAAATTAATGGAACATCAGAAAGAGCTAAAGAAGTTAAAACAACAATAATAGACTTCAGACCTAGATCACCAATTGCCAAAACAACAGAAAATCTCTTTTCCAGTGAATGTAACCAGAATACCCAGATCAAAAACCAGCTAACTGAGCAACAAACATGTTCAATATGTATTAAAGCATCCAAAAACGAAAAGGAACGCACAATAGAAATTCAAAAAAAATAAGAATTTGAAAAAAATAACACATACAAACAAGAATCTTACAAGGAAAGTAGAGCTTATTAGAAGGATCAAGCCTGAATCTCCTCCTAGTAGGAAGCAAGGACATGGCCATAGAAGAAACATTTGAAGAATTAACAATTGATCTCCCCATCACTTGTTGACTCTGGTTCTGATGATTAACATTATTATTATTATTATTATTATTATTATTATTATTATGCATAGAAGAGGAAGAAGAAGAAGAAGAAGAAGAAGAAGAAGAGCTGTTGGTTGATTGCCAAAATGGCATTTTACAGAGACTCCAAACCTTGCCTTCCGCCCCTGATTTCTGCCCGTCAACAGCCATTTTATCTGTTTGTCTTTTTTCCTTTTTATTTTTTTTGGGCTTAAAAGTTACAAATATCCAAATATGTATGTAACGTTATTTTCTGTTGCTTTTCTGCGTGCGTCTGTGTTGGTGAAAGCTCTTTATCGGATCATATATGGCTATGTTATATGTGTATGGTTATTGCACTGTGTGACCTTTTGCTGGCTTGCAGTTTTGCCTTCCTTGATTGTTCAAGCTGGCGGTGGTTTAGATTTACTCGTTCTGATGGATGGATCTCAAAGTTTGCGACTTTTTCCTATTTGATTTGTGGGTTTCAGGTCCGATTTCAGATTGATTCCCGGGCTTTTTACAGTTGCTTCCTTCCTTCTACTGTTACCATTAAGCTTTCTTTCTTGTCAATTTTGACATCCTTCTGCGACTCTGTCCGCTGCAATCTTAGAAATTACGTACTTAATAATTCAGAATTATTGAAATTTAAAATTAAATTATGTAATTACCGGTAGAGAGAGAGAGAGAGATCGCAGCCACAAGGGCATGTATAAATTAATGGGTTGGAGTATGACGAATGATGTGAGAACATGTTCTTGGTGATGTGTGACAATTAAAATTAGCAACAAAATTCGGAGGGATAGAAGAGAATAGGCAGCGATTCCCCCATGCGGGGCCTCTTGCATAAAAGCATCTCTTCTTCTTTTGCATCCATTCCTTCCCTGTACAACAATTAAACACAACAACAACAACAACAACAAATAGGCCAAGGAGTAAATTGTTTGGGAATAATCCAACACTCTTCGCGTAAAGTCACTTTCTCTTCTCCCATCTTTGACGCTAGTCAATCAATTTCGGACTCACCCCACCCCCTTCCCTTCGTTACATTGCTTCGTATTTGTGATCTTACCATTACCCTTTTAATTATTACAGTTATCTAATCCAATAGGTTGGGATTCGGATTCTCCTTTCTATCCATTCCTTCACAGTGCCGTTTTTTTGTTAAGTTTTGGAGAATTTTAAATACAAGGACATGGCTTGAGGACAAGTGCGCACAAGTTGGATCTTAGGTTTGTTCAGAAAGGGAACACAGTTCCAACACACTCTTTGTAGAAAGGGGTGGTGGCATTGGTATTTCACATACTGCATGCAACAGCTCTAGTTGGGTCCACAGCAAATCAAGTACATAATTTTCCTGAGTGATTCTTCTGATTGATCAAGATTTTCTTGCTTTCCTTTCTTCTTTAATATCATTTTTAAAGAAGATGAGGAGGGAACATGCACTCGAGTAGAGAGACTGGCCCTTTTTCTCAATGGATATTTGTTGGTGGTGCAAAGATTCTAAGCTAGAATTACATGCGCATAATTTCTTAGTTCAGTTCCTCCAAATTTGCAACAGTGCCTGCAAATGCCTCGGCTTTGCCCTTCCAACTTACGTTTTTTCTTCTCTTTTGATTGGTATCATACCGCTACTCTGCGAGAGTTTACCTTGCCGATTAACCTTCTTATACTGAGCTGGTGAGAACAGAGAGCAGTCAAATCGTCTAACCAGCAGCCCTTCTTGGTTGCTTTTTAGCCCAGAATATGAAGAAACAGATTCGATCGTTTTGTTTTTTGGCGAATAATTTACTCGTTCAGATCTGGTCCATAGGATTGGTGGCCCAATACTTTAAATAAAAGCCCATCCCGGCCCAAAACAGAGGGATAGTTTGATCATCGTCAACTTCTATGAATGATTGAGATGATGAAGCAAAAATTATCAGAAGAGAGCAATTCTCAATTTTTTTTTTTTTTTTGGTAATTAGTAAGTGATAGAGCGATTGCTCCTCTTACAATTGACAGCTCACAAATTGGAATCATTTGGCAATACTACAAATATCTACCACTGCCATCTGATCAATCTATAACTACCCCCGCAATAACAATCTCGAATTTATGGTCTTCTTGAGGACGATGACGATGACGATGATGATGAGCTGCGTTTGGGTTTAGTTAGGACCCCAACAGCTCAAATACATAACTGTCCTTAAAGACTCTTCCGATTGCTTTGCCTTTTGTTGTTCTCTCATCACTTTGTTTGAAACCACAGCCGAAGACGAAGAAGAAAGCTTCTTGGACGATTGAGAAACCGACCTGATGTTGTTCTTGGCATGCTGGTGCAATGATCTTATTGTATAGTTCCATCTGCAGAATCCCTGATCTTTCAAGGCTTCAACTGCTGCGACACTTGCTGCTACAACCCAAGCTCTGCTCGTTGAACTCATCTTAATATTTATATTTTTTCAGACAACTCTTCTCTTTGCTTTTTGTTTACTCTACGGAGAACTGATGTTTTGATGAAGAACATGCAACGGGGAATTCTTATTTATATGATCAGAGGATGAAGTAAAGGCCACGAGTACCGGGAACAAAACCAGTGGGCAGTATCTGTTACCTTTTTAATTTTGCTGGTGGTATTAGGAAAAGCAAAAGCCCATGGAATTCATCGGTTGGTAGTCGGCGTGGGGGTAATATGACTTTAATGTCCTTGTAAGACCAAGCGGTGAGATCAATTAAAGGGGGACAAAATGGGTATTTGAGTACATCACGACAAAGAAATCCTGGCAACGCGCACCTGGTTTTCCTTATTAAAACCCATGGAAGCGAAGCCCGGAGTATGGGAGCAGAACAACGGTTTGAAAACGCGGTATTATTAACTGTATTTCATTGATGCACCAAACATCTTGGGTTAGGTCATCTTGATTCGGCATCGTCGTAAGAAAGTTGCCGGCATTATTCTGGTAGATAATCGATAATTAATAATTAATATGATTGAATTTTTTATTTTATTAATTAAATAATTTTATTATTTATAAATTATATTAATATAATAAAATTATTTTAATTATTTAATGATATTAGCAAAATTCATCATAGATATAATAAACAACAGTATTCATAGACCGCATTTGTTTCCCATTTTCTTTTCTCCGCAGCCCATAGCCCTTAAAAATCATCCCCTCGCTGGCCTTACCATGCCCATAATACATAGATTGACACTGTAATTATAAAGGTCTGTGCGTATGTTAATGGTACTCGGCGTTTTCTCTTTGGGTTTTCTCTTCTCAAGGGACTGTTGAATGAAATGAAACAAGTTACTTCCGTAGGGTGACTTCACTCGTTCAACAGCTAGCTAGTTGAGAATTGTGCAGCAACAACTGCTCAACTAATCAATATGGGGGCACAAATATATGGGGCGCAGTTTGATGAAATGGCATTATTCGCAGCAATAAGCAAACATATCATTAAAAAAAAAAAAGAACACAGATTTTCTCAAAATTAAGTTCTTGAATCAGTTTATATGGCGATTGCTCTTACAATGTACAATTTACAAATCAGAATCACTTGTCAGCAAATTATCTACAATCTCAAATCTATATAAGCAAGCTACTATTGAAGACAGAGAAAAGCTATACAACTTGAATTCAACCTGTTTGTTTGCTAAGAAAATCAGATAGAAAGTGACAGAAGCAGAGAGAGAGAGTATTCTTTTCTCATATCTTTGACGCTATTCGATCAACTTCGGATCCGGCCCACCCCTTTCCCTTCATTATATTGCTTCATATTTGTAATCATACCATTCCCCTTTTAATTATTATAGTTATCTGATCCAATAGATTGTGGATTCGGATTCTCCTTTTTGTCCTAAAACAATCCACAATGCCGTATTTTGGTAAGAATTGCTTGATGTATTGTGTCATGGAGGCCTAATTTAGGAACAATTGAAACCCATTTCATATTTTTATAATTTTTAAGTTTTGGTGAATTCTAAATACAAGGATATGGCTCGAGGACTCGAGCTTACAGCTTGGATCTTTGGTGTGTTCGATAAAGGAACACAGTTCCAACACACTCTTTATTCTTCGTAGAAAAGGTGGTGGCACTGACATTTCTTTTACTGCATATAACAAATCTATCCACAGCAAATCAAGTACATATTTTCCTGAGTGATTCTTCCTATTGATCAAGGTTTTCTTGCTTCCCTTTCTTCCTTGATATCATTTTTCAAGAAGATGATGATGGAATCTGCACTCTAGTCGAGACTGGCCCTTTTTCTTAATGGATTGTTGTTGGTGGTGCAAAGACTCTAATAGAATTACGTGCGCACAATTTCTTAGATTTCAGTTCCTCCAAAGCTGCAACAGTGCCTGCAAATGCCCGGGATCTGCACTTCCTAATCATGTTTTTTCTTTTCTTTTGATTGATGTTATACTCCCTACTTTGCGAGAGTTTAGCTTGCAGAGTATGGTTTGTGATTACTCCCTACTTTGTGATTACTGATGAGAGCAGGGGGCATTTACACTTCCAGAGTATGGTTTTTGCCAAACAGAGGGTTGGTTCCGTGTAACCAGCTGCCATTCTTGGTTGCTTTTTAGCCCAGAATATAAGGAAACAGTTTCGATCGTTTTGTTTTTCGGTGGGTAATTTACTCATTTAGATCTTGTCCATAGGCTTGGTGGTCCAGCACTTCCATAAAAGCCAATTCCAGCCCAGAATAAAGTGATGGTGTGATCGTAAACTTTTTTAACTATAGGAAGAAGCAAAAATTATCATAAGACGGCAATTCTCAAATTTTTTTTTGGAATTAGTATGTGATAGACCGATTGGTCCTCTTACAATTTACCAATAATAAATTGAAATCATTTGGCACCACTACAAATATCTACCACTGTCATCTGATCAATAACTAATCCCCAGCAATGAAAATTTCGAGTTCTACGGTCTTCTTGATGATGATGATGAGGAGTTGCCTTTGGGTTTAGTTAGGACCCCAACAGCTCAAATACATAACTGTCCTTAAAGACTCTTCTGATGGCTTTGCCTTTTGTTGTTCTCTCATCACTTTGTTTGAAACCACGGCGGAAGATGAAGAAGAAAGCCTCTTGGACAACTGAGAAACCGACCTAATATTATTCTTGGCATGCTGATGTAATGATCTTATGGTGTAGTTCCATCTGCAGAATCCCTGATCTTTCAAGGCTTCAACTGCTGCAACACTTGCTGCTACAACCCAGGCTCTGCTTGTTGTACTCATCTTTACCTTTATATTTTTCAGATAACTCTTCTCTTTGCTTCTGTACTCTGGAGAATTGACGTTTTGATGAAGAAAATTGCACGGGGAATTCTAACTTATGTAATCAGGTGATGAAGTAAAGGCCAAAAGTACTGGAAACAAAACCGGTGGGCAGTAGCTGTTACCTTTTTAACTTGCTGGTGGTTTTAGGAGAATATGGATTTGCACGGTTGGTAGGTGGCATTGATATAATGACTTTAATGTCCTTATAGGACTACACGGTGAGATTGATTAAAATGGGACAAAATGGGTATTTGAGAACAACAGAAAAAAGAAATCCTGGCAACGCGGCACCTGGTTTTCCTTGTTAAAATCCATTAAAGCCCGGAGTATGGGAGCAAAGCAACACCGCCTGGTTTATTTGAAAACTTGGGGAAAAGTTTCCTTGCCATTAAGTTATTAAATATAGTTCGTTCGTGCACCAAACATTTGGGTAGACCATCGTGATTCGGCATGATCATAAGCAATTATTTTAATGATTTTAGTTAAGCCCAATAAGAGTCTCTAAAGAACTGTATTCGCAGACCGGTTTGCATTCAATCTCTTTTCTCCATAGCCCACAGACCTAAAAGATCACTCCTTGCTAGCTTTACCATGCTCATACTTAGATTGATACTGTAATTAGAAGATCAGATTTTAAAGTCTGCTGCATATATTGATGGTATTTCGCGTTTTATCTTTGGTTTTCTCCTCATGGGACCAATGGAAGAAATTAACTATGTTACTTCTGTATAGTTACGACTTCACTCATTCAGCAGTCAGCTTGTTTGGAATTGTGAAGCAACAACTACTTAACTAATTAACATGGAGCACAAATATACGAGGGCAGATTGATGAAATTACATTATTCTGAGGAATAAGCAAACATGTCATTGAAAAAAGTTCCCAAATTTTCCCAAAATTAAGTTTTTGAATTAATATGATTGAGCGATTGCTCTTACAATGTACAATTTACAAATCAGAATCACTTGGCACCAAAATATCTACCATCTCAATCTATAAGCAAGCTAATGTCGATGAATGAGAAACTTGAATTCATGATCTTCGTTCTCCTCGTTCAAAATCGAGTTGGTGCCTAGTTAGGACCCCAGCAGCTCAAGTACATGACTGTCCTTAGAGACTCCTCTGATTGCTTGGCTTTGTGTTCTCTCATCACTTTGCTTGAAACAACAGCAGAAGACGAAGAAGAAAACTTCATGGACGATTGAGAAACCGATCTGACACTGTTCTTGGCATGTTGGTGTAACGATCTTATGGTGTAGTTCCATCTACAGAACCCTTGATCTTTCATGGCTTCAACAGCCGCAACACTTGCTGCTACAATCCAAGCTCTGTTGGTGGAACTCATCTTGATACTTATGTTCTTCAGATGTTTTTCTTCCCTTTGCTATTTCTATGAACTCTTTAGAAATCAATGCTTTGATGATGGAGTAAACGGCATGGAGGTTATTTATAGGGCGGGATGGTTTCGTTGAGCACACAGATGGAGAAAAGGCCAAGAGCTCTGGAAAAAATAAGACCACTGGCTGGCTCTGGCCAGTGGATTTTGTCGGTGTGTGGAAAGGTCGGGTAGTAGATAAAATGACTTTAATGTACCTTCAAAACCACTTGCTAGATTAATTAAAAGGGGACAAAATGGGGTTTTACGCACATCACAACAAAGCAATTCTGGCTGCTGAGCACGCGGTTTTCCTTGCGAAAACCATTATAAGCCCGGAATCAGGGAGCGAAAACCTCCTGTTTTCTGAAACGTGGGGAGTAGAGAACGGTTCCCTGCAGTTATGATATTTTCTTACAGTATATATAGTCAACGCGCCACATATGTGAATAGTTTTCCAGGATCAAATGGCCCTCCTTCATGGACAACTCTTCTTTTTGTTTTCTAGATTCATAATTTTCCATTTCTTTTGACAGCAAGGATGTGCCATATGAGTGCACTCTGCACTTACTCGATGATTCATGGCCCAAGAAATTAACCTGAGACTAACTGTCCTCGGCTGGTCGCCGCAACAATCTTATCGAATAGGTGGTATCAGTTTGGCAACATGTCCTGCGTTGGACTTGCGAATTGATCAAAGCTTGTGTCAGAATTGGATGTATCCAGATAATAATTTTGCGGTTAAAACTGTAGGTATCATTCATACACATAATTCGAAAGGTCCATCAATTTGACTCTCCACAGGTAGAAGATATGAATGTTGTAACATTATACAGCCATTTTCCATAAACTATATATGAATCTCAACGATATAGATCAATATGGCTCCGGATTAACATCTCATTTGAGTGATCGTGTAAAACTGATAGGCTTTCACTGCGTCCTTCAGCCTTCGTTCTCCTTCCGATCATGATTTATGTATCTCTTTATGCCGAAGCTATTCCCGCAAGTACTCGTGATATATGTTGTTATCTTGCAGTAGGGTTTAATACGGACCCCAAGAACTCAAGTAGATGACTTTCCTCATAGACTCTTCTGATTGCTTTGCCTTCTGCTTTGAAACTAAAGCAGAAGGTGAAGATGAAAGCTTCTTGGCTTGAGAGACTGACCTGAGATTGTTCTTGGCATGTTGGTGTATCGATCTCATGGTGTAGTTCCATCTGCAGAACCCTTGATCCTTCAAGGCCTCTACTGCCGCAATACTTGCTGCTACCATCCAAGATCTGCTTGTTGAACTCATTTTCTATTAATTTATCTCAATTTCTTCAACACTCGAGTGTTCTTCCAAATTTCGGACGAGGATAGGAAAGAAGTGATTAATGAGTTGAATATTTTGCTCTGATGAAATAAATGGTGGGGATGGTTTCCTATATATACAGAGGAAGGTGTTGTGTGTTAACTCAAGGCCGGGAGTATCCACAAAACCAGAGGCTTAAGCCTAGGGTTTTGGCAGGTGGTTTTTAAGGATGATTTAGACGTTTCTGCCCTCAGTGGATAAGCTGTCACTATCACGTTCCCATCAAATTATGAAGGCAAATTTTGGATTTTTGAGTAAATCTTGCATAAGACAGTAAAGATAAGATCACTTGCCACATCAGTTTTGCTGGTAAGCACGAGGTTTTCCGTTTCTAAAATCCATTTCCGCATCCGGAATGTGGGAGCTGTGAGCTAAACTAATTGTTTTCTTGAAGATTGCGGCGAAAAGAGAGGCGCCATCGCCTTTCTTTTCGGCACGATATGCCAGAAGCGATGGGAAATATATACGTCATTCGTTGAGCTTAACAGTCAAGAATGTGTCAGCCTGTCAAGAGTTTTTGTCTTTTTCCCATGAAACGAGATTGTGACATGATTATACTTATCCTACTTCTTTGTTTCTATTGATTTCCCTGCCTTTGAGGGAGAGAACTGCAGTTGAGCTTTATTTTTTATTTAAAACGATGAGAAGTCAAATATTTTCTAGGCTCATGAACTCCAAGCTATGTTCTGTCGGCCTGGATTTTGGATGCCCCCGCATAATCCCTGATGCCCTCTTTGGGATGAATTTATTGGGCCTTGCCTATCATCCTTTGGTAGACCACGGAACGATCCAATGAATTAGGCCCATGAGTTTTCGTCATGTACATTTGGACATTGACTCGTTTATTACATTTACAGGTGGGCCTTTGTTTTCGCTGTAAAACCGAGTATTAACGCAGAGTGGATTCAAGCAATCAAAGCTATAACTACAGCCAATGCCCCGAAGAAGCATCAACAAGCAGAACCAGCACCCGATAAGATCTTCAAAGCCATTCAAACAGAAAAAGCACACAGAGCAGAATACCAAAGAAGAAGACCACCAATAAATACAGGGGGTTGGGGTGTTTAATAGACCAGTACACTGCATATATTATGGGTTACAACTCTCAATGGAACGATTATTTTAAATCTCGTTAAACACGCTACTTGGGTCATCTCCTTTGATTAGTTAAATTTCAGGAAAAATCAATGACCAACTCCAGTTAACAAATGGCTTTGTTATGGATATACAGAGTAGACATGTAACCTGATCGCATTCAGTTATACATTTGGTCTAGAATGGGTAGTCCCTACAACTCTTAAAAGATAACTAATATGATATGCTTTGATAAAGCACGGACAGAATGATTAGCCCGAAGCTGGTCTGATTATCCAGAAGCGGGTCCAGTTCCTTAAAGCCTTTAATGCATTCCCATCAATCAAGGAGCTAAATGAGATTAAATTAGACCAATAAATTAATAAGTAAACGAAGTAGATATTCAAAGAAAGGAAGACAATTCCATCATTTGATCAACTATTGATCTTCAAATGAGGAAACTTTCATTATTCAAGTGACATTAACCATTTTGTTCTTGATATACATGCGTATGTCTTATGCTACGGAGAAGTACGCATTTCTCATCATCTTCTATAGCTCCACCGCAGAAAACAACCACCTCAACTCTAGTTCTAGTGCCTTGGATTTGATGCTGTTACGTCAAAACAAGCTCGACAAAAATCATGGGAATGAACTGATGATTGTTGGAAGATATTCAGTTAACTCTAGCTTCAAACTCATGTCAATTAGGACCCCAACAGCTCAAGTACATGACTGTCCTAAGAGAGTCTTCGGATTCTTTCATTGTCTCATCTCTCAATTTACTCAAAGCCATCGCAGAAGATGAAGAAAGATTCTTGGCTCGGGCCAACGATCGCAGATTGGTCTCCACATGCTGTTTCAGTGACCTCAAAGGATAGTTCCACCTAGTGAAGCCTTGATCTTTCACAACCACAACAGCTACAATACTTGCTGCCACGATCCAAGCTTTGCCTTTCGCACTCATTTTGAAAGTAGATATCTGTCTTCTGAGTTCTCTTCTTCTCTTCTTTAGCTTCAGATTCCTGATAAGATGATTATGCTTGGGAGTCGTAAGTTGTGAGATATATATAGGGAAGAACCAATTTCATGGTGCCCGCAATTGGTTTGGTGAAATCAAGCGGCAAGCTTTGTCCGTTTCTGAGCGATAATAGATGCTCAAAGAAGTGGTTTTATCAGTTTCTGAAGGAAGAAACAAAGTCGAATGGTCCCAGTGGTGTACAATTTTGGATCGGATGTATTTGAATTTTTTTCTAATTTTTTTTGGATTAAAATTTTAAAATATAATTTAAATTATTTATTATTAAGTATATAACATATTATTATTTTATTAAATTAAAAAAAATTGAGAACAGATCTAAATGCAGATTATTACCTCTAACTGCTCCTGTATCTGCAATCTTTCTCATGGTTTTTCCGCTGAGAGCATTTTTCAGATTGCCATGCAATGGTGCTGCCTTCAACTGTCTCCATGTTGCATCTTGCATGTTCTTTTATGCAACACCTGTAACCTTTTTCAGTGCTGATTATATACAGATGTTGAAAGAAATAACTGCAGCGTAGTGTTGTCTAAGATATATTATAAGACCTTAAGAATTGCCGGACCGAAGCTGACGCTGTCTGGTGGATGCACACCGTACAAGAGCTGATTCTGTCTTGTAAGTCTTTGACTTGGTGAGTTTCATAATTCAATCAAGCGTCCCCTAAGTCTGTTGAATTAATTTACTGGCAACAAAATCAAGCACCAAAGAAGTTACTGATTTTGGACTTTCAATTTTGTATTAATCTGTAAAAATATAGAGAAAATGGTGTCTATTTTATCGAACATTCGTTACTGATACCAACAACCAGAATGTTAATGGGTGTTACCATAAGCTTTTTGCAACTTTCTAAAAGTGTTCAACGAAATTCCCCGGCGAAGACAGCACGGTGAAGAAAAGACTCCATGAACGTTGTTGGCTTGAGCAACGAGCAATTGGTCCCATATAATTTCTGATAAAGATTGAGATATTAGCTTGATCATATGTCCACTTTCTGTTTGATTCTCGGGAAAATCCTGGTTAGAGGATTAGATTTAAGGGTGCGTGAAGCAAAATATTTGGCTTACCCTGGGATAATATAGGCGTTATTTTTTTCAGTTAGCATGTGCTCTGACTGCTTCATTTTGTGAGAAGCGAGATACTTTCAAGCAAGAAGGGTTGCATGATTCACTTGTGTGGCTCTTCAACAGGTAGATACTTGAAAGACTTGGTATTAATGACCGCTGTTATGTATAGATTTTACAGGATAGCACAATTTCCAAGAAAAATTAGCTTCTCATTGACCTCAAACTGAACACCATCCTAAGGATTATTAATGTTGGGTAAGTTTAACCATTCAAAAGGAATGCGCTTTGCTGGAATGACTCAGACATTAATCACTCACTTACCTCCTGTTTACATTCATCAAGATGATAATTCTTGTATTAATACAGATGAAGGAAGATATTCAAGGCAATTAAAACCCAATGAACATGCTAATCGGGTAGTTCTATGTACAGTAAGCTGCTTCCACGTGCTTTATCGACGTGCAGCTCCAGATGGCACACAAAATTTACATGGAAAACTGGGATCAAAGATCAATTAGGACCCCAGCAACTAAGGTACATCACAGTTCTGAGAGATTCCTCAGCTTGCTTAAGCTTTTTATCCTCATTACCTTTAGCAACTCTGTTACAATTTCTGGGATTAGAAGCTTCTGAAAATCTTTTCTCTTGCTTAGAAGAACCAGCTGTTGAACAAGAAGAGTCATTGACGGATTTGATGGCTGAATCACTTTTAGGAGCTTGGTCCCTGATGCCTCGGAAGTATTCCCTGCTCATGTTCCGAATCATCTCCACTTTCAGAAACCAATTTTAGTGCTTTTCTTCAGGTTTCTAGTGTGTGTGTTTGTTTTAGAAAGAGGGATGAAGAACTTGGTCAGGAGTTTGTGGCTCTGTGGTTAACTTGAAACTGCAGTACTCATTTATATAGGAAATGAACAGCCCGGGAAAAGAATGGTGGTTTTGTTAAGTTGATTCCGGCTTTCATAAAGTGCTTTCGGAAAGTAGCTTCTCTAGACACGAATTATCCATTGAAAGATCTTATTTATCCACTTGGCAAAATCTATTCCATGTAAGTTTAATATTCTGCTGCCTCCGACCCTGCTCAACTACCATGGAGTTAATCAAGGACAACGAAATAAAAATATAGATCGGGTACATTGCTCTAATTGGAGACTGCTAATTTTATATTTTGATCAATGAACACGTATTACAGTCTTTACCATCCTATTTATAGGCAGTTTCAGCTATGAGCTCTAGATGCTATGCAATTATTCTCAGTGGCATCCCCTGTCACATGCAATTTCACCTTAATGTCTCCTCTCTAGTACACTTAGTGGCTAGATTCAGTCAAAAAAATGCAGTAATTGAATATTGAATGACAGAGACATCTTTGCTTTATCCTTCTCAAATATTTTCTTGCAAAGTTTACATGGCAGACCTTAGCTTTCTTTTCCCAGAAATTAAAAAATATATACATTTTTTCCTGTTCCTTGCCATCATTTCTCCTTCATACTCTACGCTAAATAAACAACACTACTTAGCACTTAAGAGTACGGTAGATTTAGAAAGATACTGAGCACGTTGCTTCCATAGACATTGGATGACAGGGCACAAATCCATGTGAAGAGATGGATGCCATGGACACGTTTGACGTTTGCACGAACCATTCGGATAAGAACGACACATAACCGTGCTTGCAACTTGTATTTTCCTTTTTCTTCATTTTCTTTTTGCAGGTGATTTCTGTCAACAACGCCATTGCTGCTACATATTAATTTCCTTACTGGATATCCCAGGGCATTTCCTGGAAACCCTGCTGTTACTTTTCAATGCAACATGACGTTTTTGATAGCCCCAATACTCATCAATACGTCACCTTTGTCGTCCTCTCCTTCGAGTGATTTATCACGGAGTGTTGTGAAATGGACATACCACCTATAAACTTCTGTAATATTCGTTCCCTTGTAAATACATTTGTGGCCGTGTCTATAGACCTCTAATATTGATGATTTTGCCTTTATTTGAGGGCTGTTTTATTCGATAGCGTACCTCTGGATATATTAGGCGAGTGTAGTAAGAAATTCGGAGATGCAAACTACTGTTTCTGAATAGATTATTAAGTACTGGTGCTGGTTGTTCGGAAGCTAACCTCGTAATAAACTGAGGAAGAAATGCATAATCTCCGGAGGTGTTGTAGCAGGGGTCAAACGAGCTGGGCCGTTCATAATCCCAGCTGGTCTCGGCCTGCCCTTTTCTCTGTGTTGTCGTACCAGAAACCCTAACGAACGAGTATTGCTATAAATACCCTACCTATATTTTCATTGTACCCTTTCTTTTAGTTGCATGAAGGCAGCTCTCTCGAGAATTAAATGGGGTGTGTCCATTAGTATTCTACGGCACCGTTTTGGGAAATTATTGGCCCACTAGTAGCTTTCCCTTCCAAGTAACCTTAACCACAAAGCAAGCAAGATCTAACAAATCAGATATCGGCATCACCAGAAAAGCCACGTGTCCAAAACTTAGCTTCTTCGCATGAAAATCACATAAAATCAGCATTTTTATGCACTTGGATAAGCCTGGGCTACTTTCTTAGCCTTGCTTTCTCTCACTTTCCCGAGAAAAAAAAAATTCAAGGAACAAAATCAAATACAAACCTCTTTACATTAAGACACGGAAACATATATATACATATATATAGTACTAAAATGGCGTCTGTTACTTCTGTGGCGTTTACAGCAATCGGTCAATCGTCTTGTGACAGGAAAGTCAACGTTCCGTCGACTTGTTATTTTGCTTCTAATTTTGAAAGTTTACGTTTCCGTACGAGCGTATTGTGTCAGTGTGTCGGCGTTAGAGCTTCCAGTTCAACTTCCCGGATGGTTATTCACTGCGTGTCTACTGCTACTGGTAAGCTTTCACTTGCTTCTCCTTTTTAATTTGAAATTGTGATTTCAATTTTATGTTTGTTAGGACTGAATGAGTTATACAAATTTGTTCAATTCAATAATCTGATTTTTATTGTTTGTAAAATTAAAATTATTTTTTCCCTCTTAATCAGAAAGGCAAAGAATCTTGATTACAGCTTACTTGTATTTGCAATGCTGGAGCACAGCACTGCATAAATTTTACTTTTAAACCGGTTGCTGTCACCTGTTTGTTTCTGTTGTAGGTAATTAATGAAATCAAATATGCATATGAGTTAACAGCTCCTTGCATCTTCTTGTTCCATAATATTGCTGAGCAAGATTCTACAAACAATTAACATCTGGAATCTAGTGGCGGATTGTGTAATTTACTGGTGCATATAAGTGGAGTTTTAATCAAACTGAATGAGCTCGGCTTTGCTTGATTCCAGGCCCGTTTACTTATCAAGGTCAAACTTGAAAACCATAAAATTCAACTTTGTCACTTGATAAAAGTATTATTTGATATGCTACGTGCAATTTTTCAATATATATATAAATTTCAGATTTCATTTTTTTGCCCTTGATTTTAAGATCAAATTCAAGGCTCATGCTTGAATTTCTTTCTTCTTTAAATCCGGCTTGATGAACAGAATGTTTGGCTTAACTTGGTGCCTTATCAACCCTAGTTGTGGTTGGCATGGCAGTGAAGTTTTGAATCTGCCTTACCTTTTTAGTAAGCATATATGCAGTCATTTTCTTTTTTTCGTAGTGAGCAATAATCAGTTGCTGCACTATAGCTCAAGTTAGTCAAGAACTGCGTTATGTTTGAAGTACATTTGGTCCCGGTTTGATTGAATTATATGTCATACAGTGCTAATTTTCCCACTTCCAATCTTATCTTTTGCTTTGTTTGTCATGATTTATTTATTAACATGATCTTCAGATGTACCGCCCACTGTGTCTGAGACAAAATTGAATTTTCTAAAGGCATATAAGAGACCAATCCCCAGCATCTACAATACTGTTCTGCAGGAATTGATTGTCCAGCAACATTTAATGAGGTACAAAAGAACATACCGTTATGATCCTGTGTTTGCCCTTGGTTTTGTCACTGTATATGATCGACTCATGGAAGGCTACCCAAGTGATGAGGATCGAGAGGCCATCTTCCAAGCATATGTAAAAGCACTGGAGGAGAACCCAGAGCAGTACAGGTTTGTCTACTTCAACGCCTGTCCTTTTTAGGAACTCTTTTGAATTCTTTTTTCTATATGATTTGAAAATCTCCTCGACGCTCTCTGAGTTTTGTTGAAAATTAAAGAAAAATGACCAAATTCTTAGTGATAGATGAATTATATGAACTATGTATTACAACCAAAAAGGTTTCAGCTGAAGGGTAAAAGGCTAAGCAAAGTGGGTCCTGCTTGAGAATCTCAGTTAGATCCTTTGGAAAATTGGAGATATGCATACTAAAATTCTTACTATGTTTATTTCAGCTTCTTAACTCTTCAAAAGATGGAATTTTGAAATTTTTATCACATGTTTAGCTAAATTAGAAATGTTTCTTGTTCCTCAAGGACATTAGTAGCCAATTGAACTGAATATATATTTTATAACTCTAGAATTGATGCACAAAAGCTAGAGGAATGGGCTCGGACTCAGACTTCCAGTTCATTAGTTGAGTTCTCTTCTAGAGAAGGTGAAGTTGAGGGGATATTAAAGGACATTGCAGAAAGAGCAGGGGGCAATGGAAGTTTCAGCTACAGCCGTTTCTTTGCAGTTGGACTGTTTCGCCTTCTTGAGCTGGCAAATGCAACTGAACCCACAGTGTTAGAGAAGGTTAGGCCGCCTGCGCTTTCTATGATAACATTGTGATGTCTGTTGTACCTGTTGAAGATTCATTTAGTTCATAAATGTTCAATTAGTAATTGCATGAACCCTGCCTGACTGTAGCATCAAAAGGTTATACCAAATTGTACTCTGAAATGGATGAGTAGGTTCAAACAGATATAAGCACCGTGACGATTTGCTGAAAAGTGCAAATAAAAAAATTTGGGAAGGTGGGAAGTTCTAACTTCAAGTGTATTCTGATTTGGCAGTTATATGCAAGATTCCATTGTCTATTTTTACAAAGAATTCTACATTTGTTTTTGCATTCAATTTAATTAATTCAATTACAATTGCCACTACGGCACTACCTGCCTGAATGAGCATGTATTATGTATTTTCTCTTTAATTTTTCCTTTGTTAGACAATATGGGGGATGAGTAGGCTGATGTGTGGTAAACTACCATTTATGTGTTCATATCCTTTCCAAGTTGAAACTTGACAATTTTGACAAGATATGACGCTCAAGTTCCCATCATATCTTCGCTGAAGTACATATTCATCAAAGCCACTCAAGTTCTGATGAAAGATATCTCGCAAAACATTCTTTCAATTGGTTAAAATATTTGTTATCTTGATAACTTATGCAAAGGAATATGCATTTCTTTTCATGAATTTCCCTTAAAAAGTAGAAATGTTTTGACCAATAATTTGAGCCTATCTTGTGGTTGTTATGCAACAGCTTTGTGCAGTCTTAAATGTTAGCAAAAGAAGTGTGGATCGGGACCTTGATGTATATCGCAATTTGCTATCCAAGCTGCTCCAAGCTAAAGAGTTGCTGAAGGAGTATGTGGATAGGTAAAAGGAAAAATCCTCTGCTCTTAGTTCTCTTCTTCTCTAATATCTTGCATGGTATTCGGTTTTATTTGATTATTGTTCGACATGTGATATATTAACGTGACAATTGTACATCTTTTCTGAGTGAAGCTATTAAACTGTAAAATCTTTTAAAAAAAAGAAATTAAAGAAAATCAAACTATAACCTATGCAATTTATTACTTGTCTTCCTGGTTGCCACACTTGCTATAAATTCAAAAATGGTTTTCCGAATTTTATATCAATTTAATCCTCTGGATCTTAAACCTGATCAACTGGGAACTTTCTGCGCCTCCTACATTCAATTCATTGATTTATTGCTCGTGAACTTTGTGGCATTCATCTACTGCTTTCTACTAGCTCCATCTTTCATGCTGAACTGTTTGGTAAAATGCTCTGGGCTTTCAGGGAGAAGAAGAAGAGAGAAGAAAGGGCAGAATCACAAACAGCTAATGAAGCCATTACAAAATGTGTGGGAGAATTCCAATATGTTCGTCAGTAGTTTATCTCTTGCGAAGCTTCAATCGTATTTTTGTTTGGTTTGAGGTAAAGTTGAGCCTTCATGGTTCAGGCACCATGCTTTAAGCATGCAGGTTATGCTTATTTTAGTGTACTCTTTTTCAATATGATGATTAACATACATCCAGTCTTCACAATGCGCAAGATTCTTTTGCTTTTGCCAAAAGAATGTATTGTTCTGTTCATAAATTCTATCTCAAGATGCATACTAATCGGCATTACCCTTTATTTAGCTTGTGCGTTTGTACATTGTCTGTGTAGTGTAATTAATATGTTCGTTGAGATACACCCAGTCTTTACCATGCTTATTTTCACGATTATTTTGCTTTCGCCAAATCCTCCTCTCTCTCGGCTACTCCTTGAAACCTCCGCCCCACATATTTTTCTTCTCTCGTAATCATACTTTTCCCATTTAAGGGTGGAAAAAAAGTATTAAAATTCCTGTCGTCAGACATCGTAATCCTTTCCGTTTCAGTCAAGTTTTCTATCAACAGCACGATAATAAGAACAGTAATTTGTATTCTTCAATTATTTCAACTCAATTATGTCGAGATATTATAAAACACAGGAAGTAACCAGAATAAGCATTCGGTTTTCTATCCATTTCCCTCTTATGGCCTGTTACGTTGCCACCCATCGTGCTTCGACTCATGACCACCAATTATAGATGGGACAGCATTTAAATTGGGGTCCAGACTCAATTAATATCGAATCTCCGAGTCCAAAAGATAAAAAATAGCGAAAGCAAATGAGATAGATATACAAGGACTTCTTAACTAATATGAGAAATATCAACCTCTTCAGGGATCCTGAATGTTTCTGCGGCACCAAATTTCCTGTGCTCTTCATCCCCTCGTGAAGAGTCGTCTTCGTCACTAAAATGTTCCTCGCTGCCATGGTGGCTTGGCGATGATGATGGCTCTTGCACGCTCTTAGACCGACAGTCGTGGGTGGCAAGCATGTTCACTTGACCAAGGTGAGAGATTTCAACCACGACAGTATCATCGTCCACTGGCAGTGGTTGCTTCCACGGTTCCCCATCAATCCTCATGAATGTATGATCAGAAGCTCCTTTGTGAAATTCAAAGAGAATCCGACGTGCCTGATTCCATAGAAACCCAAAGATAAGAAGAGCACTTCGTGAAACCCATTTACACAAACTAAAATCAATTACAAGATCACACAACAACAATGTTATGTTGTGAAAGCATGAGACTATTTTAAAGTACTTGGTTGTTTTGCAGTCATGCATTTCTAAAGCATAGTTCTTTTTTGCACGTGACTTGAGTTATGATGTAAAACTATGATAAGTTGGTATCTTAAAACATGACTTTCACCTGTGCAAGACGAGTCCCATGTCCATTTGGAGCAAACAGAACAAGCCCATGCCAAGCATCTCTAAATCCAACCACCTCTAGGAGACCATCATCAACATATGGCGGGGTGAAGTGTTTCTGCGTGTCAATTAGGAAAGGTAGTGCATCAAGTTTGAGAGAACAAAAGCAATTTACATCAAGACTTGTTTAACTCTATAACAGATAAACTAGTGACATATATGGAACCTACATCTTGGACTCTCCTGCTGTTTGGCTTTCCCCACGGGTTCAACCCACCAGAAAAGCTGGGCAAGTTAAGACATACAATTGACCTGATGCTGTTTACAGAAGAAAGAGAAGTCTATTAAATGCAATTGAATTTATTTTTCTTTTCCACTTTTCTGGAGTTATTTATGAAAAAAAAAAACAGCAATCTAGCAGATAAAACCAAGATAATTGATAGATAATATACAATTCAGAAGCAGTAGAGACAGAATGCAGGATTGAGAAATGCACTTGCTAAAAGTACAGCAGAACCAAAGTGAAATATAGAGGGATTCCGCAAATTGGCAATAAACAGAAGATGAAGATTAATGCAGTGCTTTAAATGTCAAACGCATGCCAGTATGAAAGTTATTCATGAGAAGCATAGGATGGCTGCACAAATAAAAGTGTCAACTGTAGATGGCATTTCTCTTGATGCTCAAGCACAGATTAAAGTAGAAATTGTCACTTGGAAGTAAATTTTTAACTTGACATATCAATTATGGAATGGTTCCCTACCCATAGAAAATCACAAATCCTTTTTTTTTTTTGGGAAAAGAAAAATATAAATTCATGAGGAATAATGTGGGCAAAATCATAGTTTACATTTGTGGTTTAGTGTCCTTTTCATTTTCAATCTCATGTGTAACCGTCATTTTGAGAAAAATCCGATTTTCCTTGATTAGCTAAGATAATTTAAATCATGCAAAGATGAAAATTTTATCCTTTAAGGCACTAAGAAGTAGTTTGAGATCCACTGAAGCACTGATATATTACCTGGTGGGTATTTCAAGAGCTTGCCATTGACCATGTTTCTTCATGACCTTCACCTTTGCAAGATGAGCTATGTTGCTGTAACAAAGATCATTTCCATTACAACCTAACCAGAAAATCAAGTCCTGTTTTATAAGATCCAGCAAAATTTATGCACTAGGTGCACAATGCATTTCTCTAACAGGATTGAAATTCAAGCATTAGACCGCCAATGGGCATGTTAAATGAATAAGAAGATGCATGGTGCGGTACAGAAAGAAAAATATAATATGCATGTATATGGTTCTTGTGGATACAAATTTTCATTAATTTTCTCTTTGTTTTCTTACTTTTCACATTATTAACTCCAAGAGCTTCTTAGTTAGTAGTTCATAGTAATAACTATTCATGAAGAACAAAAAGAAACCCATGGGAGCTAACTGTACCATGCGTTTCAACAGTTACATCCTCTAAATGATATAATCATAAAAGATTTCTAACTTCAGCAGAAATGTTAATTAAAAAGGAAAAGGGTAAGCTGGTGCATCTTTTGACAGTACAGAACACTCACTGAGAAGAAGGATGCATAAGAGAAGCACAAAACCATCCTTGAGTACAACCAAGCTTCGCATAAGTGCTCTGATTGATTTTAAAAGACATGGAAAAACAGGATAAAAATAACAATTAGCATTTCTTTTTAAAAGAAATTCCATGATATAAATAAGCAAGAATCTGGTAAATAAAAGGGGACAAAACAAAAAAAAAAACAAATGATGTAACGAACAAATCCAAGCCATTGAACATTTCCAAATTTTAGGTCAAGATATGTTATGCTACACCAAAAACTACACTCAGTACTAATTCATCTAAAAACAAAAATCACGTACTGCAATGGAGAAAAGTTATACATCCATTTTTCAGCAAAAGCTTAAAATCTTTTCTTTGAAGATAAAAGACATGAGAACAAGCTAACACAATACCATCAAGCATTACAACCACCAAAAGGTTGCTAGACATGGCATGAGACTATGTGAATAATATTTTTCACATCATTTTTATTGACAATTAAAATAACATTTTAAGAATGGCTAGAGTAGTCTTGGTGTTACAACTCCATGAATAGCAGTAAGCCAGCATTAGACCAATGCTTGACATTTTACTCTCAAAGCTTAAAGAGAGCAACTCTATCTTGAAATTACCCAATTCAATTATCAAAACTCCATGTAGTAATGTACATGGCAAACAATGAATATAATTAAAACAAAACAGAGAGTGCAACAATACCTGATTAACTAACTGATTTTTAAATTTTTCAGGATGCAACTTTCGTTCAGAATGAAATGCATATGATATTTGGGCATCCATTCCTGTATACAACAGAAAACATACTAGCAGTTCAGATCTCAGCAAATTCGTTGAAATGAAACCAGATAGACAGAAGCCAAAAGCCACAAAATCTTTCTAGATCTAAGAACAAAACATGTTTATAAAAGATAAAACCAACAAAGCTATAAATAAAAATTAAGAAATTATACATCCCAATTCCTCATTTTCAGTTGTAAGCTAATAGATTTCCAAAAAATTTGAACTTAAATCAAGGAACTTAACAAGAGTTTCAATGGGAATTTGAATATATGCACACAACAGAATTTTAGATTTCCTTCATTGCACTAATCCGTATACTTTTTGTGCAGAACTAATATCTGGACCCCGTACGCATTCAGTATATCCTCCACCTATCACGTATAACTTTGGTCAAAAGAAGATGAGACAACTTCTTGAACAAAATGAAAACAGCAAATAAATGTAAAATATAAAATTTCATCTTATGATTTACAAAGGATTACCAATTGCAGTGTGTTTGAAAGGTAGTAGTAATTAGAAGAAAAAAAATATCAAAACTTGACCAGAATCAATAGATCTGCAATGTAGTGTATACTTGTGCAAGAAATACTTACCCATACTGAAGTAATTCCAGAATCCTCCACGAAATGTGTGGTAACCCTCCTGAGATGAACATTTGTTCATAAAATGAAAATGAAGTACACGCTTAAAAGAGAACTTTCATACATGACAGAATTCAATGAACTATTTCTACTTACGGATATTAATCAAATAAATTAGATATTGATATATTCACTTATTACATCTTCAGCAGAGAATGTTGCACACACTCAATACATATAAGTCAATAATGAGGTTCTCAGTAGAATTCATCCTATTTAATCATGAAAGTTCAATATTTATTAGTCAAATTAGAAATCGGGCCTTTGGTTTGTTGCAGTTTAAGGTCTCTGTAAACCTGGAAAAAATGATTTCCAAAATGAAATACCAAAACTTCTGGCTGTTTTTGAGGTTCTGCAGTCACTTCGAAGAATATGCACAACTTCATGCGCACAGTCAAAATTTGCTGAGGAATGCTAATGAAATCTTTAGCTATGCTGCAGCATGAAACTATTTCTATCTCAGAACTAGCCAAGATAGATGCATCAGTCATGGAATAATATGGAAAATTTTGGTGAGAAGAAACTCAAAAGGATGATCATCAAATATTAAAAGTGAACAAAACTTAAGATTCTTGACTTGATATGGCACTGGGTGGGCCCTTACCTTCAAGCTTAAATTTTTAGGTTAAGTGGCTAATTAACATGGTATCAGAGCTGGCTTAAACTAAAAGTCTACTGTCCGAACTGTCATTATAAGTTGAACACTGGTGAGTCATTATAAGTTAACAGAGTTCAGTATAGGACCCTATCTTACCTTGTTCAGCTCGTCAGTTGCAGAGACACGACGAAATGCATGTAAAGAATGTGGTAGCTCAAGAGGTGCAATAGGATCACAAGAACCTTCTTTTGGAGCCCTCATCCTCATGAAAAGATGCCAACTAAAATAAATAAATCAACAAATATAACTAACTAAATTAGATTAAAAATAAAAAGAAGAACAAAAACTATTGATCAAACATTGTGTAAATTACCCTTGTAAAATCATATATTATGAGACCATACAACACGACAGTATAGTGATATAGTTGTGCAGTGATACTATTCAGAAGTCACAATACAAAACCAATAAAGATCACCAAAATAACAACGTTCGATTGGAATATGATGAATCTGGAGAGGGGAGCATGTAGTTTTACATCACAATTGGTTGAAGATTTTTAAGCCAAAAAAGACATTTCTACAAAGCAAATTAAATGCCCTTGCTCTAAGAAACATCAATTGACACCCATAAGCACCAACTTAATTAATTCCATTTTCTACTGGCAATATTTTGGTAGAATACCTCATAGTTAATAACCAATACTTCCAAAAACTTAAAATAAGTCTCAATGAAGGTGACAGAGAAAAAATCGTCAACAAATGATATAAGAATTGAACTGTGTCATCTAAGCAGCACATCATTGCATGTATGTCAAGTTTTTTAAGAACAGGCACACAGACATGCACGTACACACACAGAGAGATCATGTCAATGCCATTACTTGTCAATTTTCATTTCCTTTGCTTTCATTACTTGATCCAGGAATTGCTCCACAGAGTTACGATCAGTCCCAGGATTCTTCTTACCCTGTAAATTAATAAATTACATGTAAATAATACCCAACTTCAAATTGTCTATACGCATGAGTTAGACTAGATTGGTATTCAAAAATCAACTGCTAGCAGATAGATACTCATCAGACTGAAATGAAGAAAAATCTAGTGGCATGCACATTTAAATGCATAGAGACATTACATACATGAAAAACATTAGGTTTCAAATATGGCACATAAGCTTAAGCAAAATATGTTGAATCACAATTTTTTAAAAAAAAAAAGCAAAATATGTTGAATCAACATTAAAAAATAAATATCTTTGGTTTGGAGAAGACAACAAGAAATTAAAGAAATGTTCCCAAAATCTACTGAATCATCATCTGTACTGTCTGCAATTTTCTTGATTAATAAATGCACTGATGTAATTATCAATTTCTAAAAGATACTGAAGTGTGGAATAGATAGATAAAAAGAAAAAACACAAAGAAAAGCAATCATGCAAGAAAATTGAAATGAAAATTACTTGTTCATGTCTAACTCACAACATATTGTGATTGAAAAATGAAGATCACTCAGTCTGACAGGTAGCAAAAAGCCACAAAGAAAGTAATGAAAGAGACAAGCAAGTCCTCACCCAACCAAACGCAAAAGGAAGGTTGTTTCCAGTTCCCAAGGGCACTGTGGCAACTGGCGGAGGATGAGATAATTTGAGATCACAAACAACTCCAAGGAGCCAGCCAGCTGTTCCATCGCCACCTGCAACCTAAAATGCAAACTAACGTTTCAGATTCATTATATTTATACTACCGTAGGTGATCTTTGCACTTAATGACCAAAAAAACAGAAAACTCAAATAGAGAAAAGATACGCTAATAAATCATCAATTATACCCAATCATTTCTTTACTCACAATTATTCTTAATCTCTCCTGAAGATTTACAGCAAATTCATCTCCATTAGCTTTGAGCTTTTCTAAATTTAGATAAACTCTTCGCAGCGCCTTATCAGGAGCTTCTTCCCCCAAGTCAAACACCTGAAAATGACCAAATCAGAACCTTAAATAACCACAGCAATAGTATTTCAATAAGTTGCCGCATTAAATTAACAAACCAGAGATACCTGATTTTTATTCAGAAGCGAACGATACGTAACCAGAAGATCTCCGCCAAGCTGACCACCGCTCCTGGAGTTGATAAACACTAGAACCGGACACTTAGGCACTTCAGGAATCCTGACAAACTCCGATTCAGGTACCAATATATAATTAGGAATGTAGAATTCTCTCAAGACACACGATTTTGAATGAGACTCTTCCATAGTCGCACTTAACTGCACTATACACAACTCATTTAGTACCATCATATTTACATTTAGATCATAAAAATCGAAGCTCAAGATGTAAAGAGATTACCGGAAAATTAAAATTTCTCGGAAAATTCAAATGTCAGAGAGATCTGATAAGTGTTTGTTATACTCGGCACGTTATTTTGGATCTTAAAAAAAAAAAATCTTAATTGCGTTTAAACAGGAGTCGGAGAAGCAGAAGGGAGGGTCAGTTGACCGACTGGTTCTTTAGTAAATAATTGTATACAGTATATAGCAAGTAAGCAACGGGAAGCGCGTGAACTCGAGAGTATAAGTGGAAATTACAACATAGCATCGCGAAGATTATGAATGCGAACGATTAAGGGGGAAATTACAAGGTATCTTCCTTTGATTCGTTATGAGGTGGAGAAGTGGGGACAGGGGATCTTCTGTTTCTACGATCGTGTGCTCTAATAATAATAACGCTCCGCACTATTAGAGGAGATATTTTAAGCTGACGTCAGATTCCACTTGGCAGAAAATGGTGGATCCGTCAGTTATAACGTGGTGCACGATGGGCTAGCCGATATTTTATAGCCTTTACTAGTCCTGAAGTCATTTGGTTTTGGGCCAGCCGTTTTTCTGTCTGTCGTTGATGCTGAGTGCATCCCGATAGGTTTGAAGCAATATCTAAGTGATCTGCAGTTCCGACGATCGTGTGCACGAATTATCATAAGGCTGCGCACTATGGAGGAGGTATTCTAAGCTGACGTCACATTCCACTTGGCGGACAATGGGGGTCCGTCAGTTATATAGTGGCGCGTTGACAACTAAAATGATTCTTTTGTCTTTACGAATCCTGAAGTCAGTTGATGCTAAGTGCATCCCGAAAAGTTAAAAAGAGTTTACTAAGTACATCCACATAAAGAGGCCTAGGCAATCAAATGACTAATGTAACCTAACTGCTCTGAATTATCCGACAAGAAGATGGATTAAGTGGACTCACAAAGACAAATTCAATCCAAAACTTGGTGCTGCTGCAAATGTGCTGTACTTATTGGGATTGAAGGAATAGGATAATTTGAATGAGAGGACAGAGGTTGGTAAGCAGTAGAATAAATAAAAGAATTTTAAAACTCTTAACCTTACCTGAATCGAACGAAAGCACCAGAATCTGCTTGGTTTCTGCCGACGTTTCTTCTGCGAATTATTGCGGTTTGATGGAGGAGTATTTCCCATGCTGATTGATTCTAGAGAAGTTGTCTACTTTGAAAACACCTCGCTGCCTTTAGAGAGAGGTCACACATACATACAGATTAGAAATCTCATCAATTCAAGAAAAGTAGGAGGATTGGTGTGTACAGCCGATTCAAAGGGCATGCCCCTTTATTTAAGATCTGCTTTTTAAATTGCTTCCGTTAACTATTTACTTTTACATTCAATCTTGGATGTGCATTTTTATTTAATAGAAGCCTAATTTAGAAGCTTCATTTAAGTCTAGTACAGTATCTAGATGTAATATCGCTGTTCGTTGAATTTTAGGTTGAAATAAACTGGATTTAAATGCCTAATTATCATGAGTTTAAGAATGAAAAATATAATAACACATTCAAGTTAAAACCTTAAGTTTTGGGCTCGTCTTTGAAAGTCGAAGAACAAGCCTAGTTCACTGGAAAGACCCATTTGGAGAACAGCCCAGCCTGAGTACAATTGGTGTGAGAGCCAGCGAGTGCATCACAGTGTCATCGAATTGTTGGCCTGTGTGTAACATTGTTACAGTCCACAACGGGGAGACAACAGAGAAGTAACCGCGGCTCATGGATATTCACACTTGCTCAAAAACAAACAAATAAATAAATATATAAAAAGATTTCACTATCAAGCGAACCACTTGGAAAATGATTCCATGCGTTTATCTCATTTTCCTCTGTCGAATCGGCTGCTTGCACATTGTGTTGAGAAGATAAAACGCTAAATGTTATAGATGGTTACATCTAAACCATAAAAATAAATTACAAAAAACTCAGACATTTGTATGATTGAGCATTGTTTTACGTTTTTATAATAAATACCATTTGTCTGAAGTGGACAAAAGATGTCGTGATTGACCTGCCGGCTAACATTTCTAATAGAAAGAAAATGGAGAGTTGAGGAAATTATCAGTAAATAAAAGAACATGTTTCCTCAATTGTGGATCTCCGTAATTGGTCCGAGTTTTTGGATTCGTGAAGTTTGTTGGAGCTCTTACTAAATACCTTCTAAGAAAATTTGACGACAATATTTGGAAAACCGATAGATTTGAGTCAGGTAATTTTCTCAAGTTAGTACAGAACAATTTGTCACCTGTATCAAATTTGTAAACATGCTGTTTTAGAAGAAGAAATCTCGGCGGTGATGATGCTTAAACATCCTACTTGCTGTAGTCTGACAGTATCAGCTCACCGTTAACTGGATATTGAATTCAACTCTTGCTTGGTCAATCAGGGCATTGAAGAATTCCAATTTGTCTCGACCAAATACAAAGCCGATCTCAATCACACCTTCATCATCTCTACATTCATTGAGAGAAAAAGCTCCGAAAGCACCAATATGAGCCACCTCGCTCTTTTTCGGTCTGCCCCACCCGAAATCAGTCTCATACACACGTAATTTTGGCGACCCAGCAGCCGAAACTATACGTCCCGGTACTTGGATAATTTCTATCAAATCTGCTATCCACTTTTCTGCCCCTACTAATGGTCCTTTCCCCAATTTGTAAATCGCTCTCCCAATAGCTTTAGCAGCTGCGACAATCCCATTTTCTCCCATTAGCTCACTTCGTTTAGCTGATGCAAAAAAAAATGCTAGGCAGTTGCCAAAATATGCTGCTGGTATTGGTAATTCGGAAAAGCGTTCTCTGCAGTCTGCTACGGAAACGAAGTGGTAAAGTGAGTCATCGTTTAAGTGACCACTAGTTTCACTCTCTTGTAACTTCATCAAATTAACCCACATGAAAGCACAAGTTACCGTATATGTTGATATGTGTACTGGCCCCAGTTCGTTATTGTCGCTGTTCTGAGTTGTGACTCTCTCTTTCAGCTTCTCAATTTGGTCACGGTTCAGCACCAGTGTAACCCGGACGTTGTCTTCAAGAACAGGATCAGTTCCGTTAGAGACCGAATTCTTTATAAAACTCCACCAATCATTCAAGAAAATAGAAGAGAGTCCATCTGAGTCCTTGATCACATCCCTGTTATGGAGAGGCAGCGAAAGAGAAGTTAAGTCTGAACCTCCTGATTTATAAATGGACGCCCAAGATTTCATGAAATGATTTAAACCCCTTCCATCACTTGACGCGTGGTTGAACGTGATACCGATGGACATTCCCGACTTTGGAAATACAGTGAATTGCATGGCCATAATAGGCACTACATGGGTTTTGTCTGACGATAAGCTTGCCATAGGCAATTCTGGGAGTAGAGACTGAAACGATCTATTGTCTCGGGCATGGTTAGCTGTAAGATTGTTAAAATCGGCGTCAGATTCAGCGAGGGTGACCGGAATAGAGTCCCCTTCTTTGTAAAGGACATATGGCTTGTTGAGTGGCGGAGGGCACGTAAGACTCCCAGCAAAAGGAAAGAAATGACGGAGAGTAAGGGAAAGAGAACATTTAAGATTGGGAAATATATTTCGCGTGAAATCAATAGTAGGGTAAGGGAATTCATAGAAGAAGATGCGTTGCATGGGTCTACCAAAAAGCAATGCTATGTCGAAGAACGTGAGAGGAAAAGTGGTGGTGGATACAGAGCCCGGAGGCGGAGCAACATGGCTTTGTTCAAGAACCTTGACAATGACTGCGTATGGTTGAGCCATTACCGAGAAGGAGAAGATTGGCTGCAAATTAGTCTGAGAGATTTGTTGCTTGTTATTAAGGAAGTAATTCTGCAAGCACAACCAAAAGAGAAGGGTTCCAAAAAGACAACAGAATAGGCAAAAGCTTGTGCCACGCGAAATGTGGTACCAAGTAAACAAACAGTTTATTAATTTTACATGTCGTTGATTTCAATAACAGAGGCCGGACAACCATTGCTTGTCGTCGTTGAAACACATCGCATGCATGCAAACAGGATTGTATTTTTCTAAAAAGTGTTCTAAATATTTCTATTATAAAAAGTTTATTATCTAACGAGTAAAATATCATAAAATAAACAGAAATAATTCTAGACAAGGTTTAATTTTTTACTTATTAAAAAATAATAAAAATAAAATTTTAAATTTAATCTTTTTTATAGTTATATATCACTAAATTTTTAACTATATTTATATATCAAAACGTTAGATTCTTGTTAATTTTATCGATTCTTGCGCCTTTTTTTTTTCGTGTCCGATTTCTTGTCTTAGTTTCAATCTTTGATTCAACATTTTTACAGGTATTTAACGAAACATCATGTAAGGATGGGAAGATGCGCTGCATGTGACAACGGAAAAGCCATGATACGTCGAGAAAAATGAGAGGAAGCGTGGTTGTGTATACAGAGCCTGGTGGCGGAGCAACATCACACAGAGAAAGCGATATAAAGCTTGATTGGCTAGGGGTGGTGGCCATGCCAATTCCTTCGCTGGTTGAATCAGATGAACTAAATAAAAGAATTATAACAAGCCACTCCGGGGCGTTCTCATCTTCAAAATTGTTCGGCCGTTGTTTAACGGATTGGACTCAAAAATGACTACCTGGAGGTGGGAAGCACGGGCTCCAGGGGAAGAGGGTAACAGAAGATGAGTCAGGTCAGCAGCTTCACTTTTCACTAAATTGGACCGGAGTCCACAAGGGTTCTTGATCTCCATGCCCATTAAATTTTGAAAAGCAGACCTCTCATCTTTGGGGGTCGTATCAAAGAGGTCCAAGAGAGGAAATTAATACAGGTTTTTCTAATAACCATTACGTTGTAGTAAGAGCATTCATTATAACATACCTCATTTGTCCTTTAAAATTATTTGGAGTGTCTTTATCCTTTAATCGATGGACCTATGGATCATCCATTTATACCAAATAAATTTCTCTCCCAAATTGCTAGGCTACGGTTACTATTCCACTCATCAACAAACATGTATCAATGGCGCCAACGCAAAGGTCCATTGACGCCAGCTTGTCTACCAATATCATCTACGTGTAATATTATAGCCATTCACAGCACTCACTGACGCCACAATGTTACGCCACGTGTCCTGATAGTGGTTGCACAATCCAACAACTGAGACACAACCAGAGGCAGGTTCGTCTTCTATCCCAATTAAAATAATATAAGTTACTTGTGTATGTCGCAGAATTTCCACTACAACTTCTCCAGATACGATATCCAGCATACGCTCTTCATAAAATGTCCACGAAATTGTATTGAAAATTAGGGTTTCTGATAATAAAACTCCCAAGTGTGACCTCAGTCAGAATGATAGCTTGGGAAGGTTAATCAAAACCCCATGATTATTCAAAGTTTGTTGGGGCTCTCAGCCATCTCCCAACAATAATTTAACTACATTTGTATAACTACCGTACTTCTAAAATCCATCTAAGTCAACCCCATAGAGGACGACGGCGGCTATATTGGGTAAGCCATGCACAAGTACATGCCCTAGATTTGTGACAGGTAATCGTCCAAGAGTATGTAAGCAAACACCTAAACGGAAAATCAGAATCGTAATCTATATGATCAGAACTATAAACCATTTCATTATTTGCCAAATGCACGTACGTGTCGTCATGATAAAGTTTTCTAAATCCTTGTTTCATTATCTTTATCTAGACAGCAAGGAGGGGGACAAGAGATATTAAGATCTTGGTTTATCTATTGTAACACTTAGATATAACACATGTAAATCATTCATAACCTGTGGTTTATGGTAATGTTAATTAAAGTCGTGGACAGTCGCCATCTATGTACGTGTTCATGTTCTTCTAGCGAGTTTCTTGTAAAGACACGCAAAAAAATAAAGGTGAAAATGTAGTGGAAGCAGGATGAGAGACGCTAAGGGTTTTGACATTGGATGAAATTCCTTGGTAGATAAATACAAAAGCATTTGACGAATGACTATATATTCTATTGTTAGATAGAGGTTGGATGAAATAAACACCAGATTTAAATGACTTTGAATAGAGTTTTCTTCCCCAGATCGAAAGATGGCTAGCTTAGTTGGCTGCCCAGCTGGCCCTGTGTGCATATGCTTCCGCAGAGATGAAGCAAAATGTTCTTTTCCCACAAGGGACAATTGTCAAATTAAGACATCATCGTAGATCAAAGAGAAGAATATGGTTGAGTTTATTGTCGGAGTAGAGAGGACACCTGGCGTTGCATGCTACATGGTGTGATTCCTGTGGTTAACTTGGATGGTTTCCCTCCTAGAAGTAGAAAAACACGTGTTCCAGAGGATCTAAAAGCGCACCATCGTGTTCACTTAATTAAGAAATAATAATAATAATAGATTTAATTAACACGAACTTTTCTAATTAAGAACCATTTTGACCATTTCTAACCTATGGAAAGTAAAAGATTTAGCCTCTTAGATCAATCAAAAGTCCAATACTTGTAGTACATTCAAATTCTTGTAATCATTCGTAATTAATACATATAATTGTAATACATTTGAACGGCTAAATCAAAATGAATGTTTATTAAAGAAATTTAGTAGTTATTTTAAATTTTTTTAAAAAATTAACTAACTTTATATACAAGTAAGTTTTATTGACGAATTACCAGTGCTTTGGTTATGCAGTAGTCATAATTCGATGATGCTTATAATTTTCAAATGGATGGCAGGTAAAAAAGATAAACAGTTGATGGCAATTGGCAAATAATTTCAAGTTTTGTGGGGTGTATATGACTGGAAAACCTTGACATGGTTGATGGAGGGACCAACCTACCCTACCTTACCGTCCAATTATGCTCATTTTTGGATTTTGACGTAAAAAAGGTCAACCCAAGAACACAGTTGTCGCTGTATTTACACTCTTTTATCTTATTACATTTAGCTTCCTTTCCAAATCTACACTGAAACAAGACCAAATGGACATTTGTTAACTGCTAAAGTAGGGCCTGGGTGGGGGACCTCATGCCCACAAAATTTCAAGTCAATTATGAAGAGCAATGCTACATTTTCATCGTGAATGAAGAAGAAATGTTACACATGAATGGATCGCGTTTAACACAAAAGATTGCATTGATGATGTATAAGTATGTCACAAGAGAGAGGACACCTGTCACAAGGCCGGCGCCAAATCCTTTAGACTTCCAAATAAAATACATACGCTTCTTTCTCAACTGTATATAAGGAGGTCATCTGCTCCACTAGGATCAACAAGTAGACTTTCAGTTTTCAGAGCCCCCAATTCAGTTCCACCTTCCGCAAACTCTTACATATTTTTCACAAATTCCACCATTTGCGTGCTACCTTTAGCAAATAACAGAATGGGAAGAGCTCCTTGCTGTGATAAAAATGGACTGAAGAAAGGTCCTTGGACTCCGGAGGAAGATCATAAGCTCATCAGTTATATTCAATTGCATGGCCCTGGAAACTGGCGCAACCTGCCAAAGAACGCAGGTAGAGAGATCTTTCTCTTTCTAGTTCATACAACTATCACGATATGAAGAGATTTTTAGTTTCTTTGATGGATTCTTGATATTGTTTTGTTCTAATTTTTACCTTTATTCGATGGTACAGGTCTTCAAAGATGTGGAAAGAGCTGCCGTCTTCGATGGACTAATTACCTGAGACCTGACATCAAGAGAGGAAGATTTTCGTTCGAAGAAGAAGAGTCGATAATCCAATTACACAGTCTTCTCGGAAACAAGTATGTCCATGGTTCTTTCGCATCATTTCTTACTAGAAGAAATTAAATAA
Source organism: Swietenia macrophylla (assembly GCA_032401905.1). Lineage (NCBI taxonomy): Eukaryota > Viridiplantae > Streptophyta > Magnoliopsida > Sapindales > Meliaceae > Swietenia > Swietenia macrophylla. Next base: position 11,084,526 of record CP135559.1, on the reverse strand, counting down.
GCATGGTAGGTTATCAACTATGCAGAAATGACCATTTTGGATCTAACATGCATTTTTTTTCCCTTCAATATTAGGTGGTCAGCCATTGCTGCTCGCTTGCCTGGAAGGACTGACAATGAAATCAAGAATTACTGGAACACCCATATCAGAAAAAGGCTTCTTAGAAACGGAATTGATCCTGTGACTCATTCTCCTCGCCTTGATCTTCTTGATCTTTCCACTATTCTCAGATCAACTCTATGCAATTCATCTTCACTTCTAAACGTGCCAAACCTGTTAGGTACTCAAGCTCTCCTAAATCCAGATCTGTTCAGGCTAGCTTCTACTCTTTTATCATTAAAACAAGAAAACCCAGGAACATCGTCGCAATATCTTCAGCAAAACCAGCTTTTCAATTCTCAAATGCAAAACCAGATCCCAGCATCTCAACTAAACCAGTTTCAAACTCCAGTTTCTGATGGTCCAACTTGCACCACATCTGGTACTACTTATACACCACTTTTAGATCAAACACAGTTCACGCAAGCTAATTTGGAAGAATTATTGTCTAACTTGACAAACTTCAACGGCCAAAATTCTCAAGAAAATTTGATATCGTCAAGTTTGACTGAAACTTACCTTACACAGGCACTTCAGGGGCCTGAAGGCTCAAATCCTTCGGTTCCTGTTTCTGTTCCATCTGAAAGTTCAAGTTTCCAGTCATTAAACAATAATAGTAATCAGAATTTTAGCTTTGATTCTGTACTGTCAACGCCATTATCCAGCTCGACTCCGTTGAATTCAACATCTCCATATATCAATGGCTGCACTGAAGATGAGAGAGAAAGCTACTGCAGCAGATTGTTGAAGTTCGAAATTCCAGAGAGTTTGGACATTGATGATTTTATGTAAATTATGTATTTGTGTGAGAGTTGTAGTGAATTATCGTTGTGTTTCAGGTTCTCTTTTGTTTTTTCAGTTGTTGATACATATTATATGTAGGAATTCTTTGTTCTTCTTTTATGTTAACGACAACCTTTACCAGAGCAATCATACCCTATTATTCTACCGTACGTCGACGAAAAATAGTGATTCTTTCAGTAGAATTATGCTCATCGTCTTCATTGTTTCAGTCGATAACTCAATGCACAAATTTTGAAAATCAATGCTATTGTATGAAAGACAAGAATGGACTTTCTAATTTAGATCATGATAGTCGTGCCATTTTAGCAAGAGAGAAGTAGTGTACAACTTTCAATTCTCTTACCATTTTAATTTGTTTTGAACTATCAAAACCACCCAATATCAGATTCAATTTGTCATTGACTGGAAAGACAGGTTGCTTATAAGGTTCTTCTGGGTGAAGAAATGAGTTCTTACAGAGTTGTAGTAGGGATTACATTTTATTCTAATTATAAGGTTCCATTACATTTATTGACAATATGATTAATTTTAATGACCAATGCTCTTGGCTAGTTGAACACTGAATTGCTTCTAATTGAAGTACCTTATTTGAACACTGCCATTTTTTTTCTTTTCACTTTACCAACTAATTTTATTGTGCTTTGCTCTCATTTGAAACTCGATGAACTTAAACTGAAGTACCAAATTTGACTGTTCAAGAAAGATTTGTGAGTTTTTATATGGAAGAAGTTGCTTCACCCAATGGATTAGTCTTTTGAACTCGATACTTGCTCTTACAATTGATATTAGAGTTAATCTAAGATATCACTGTGAAAATCATTTATTTCAAATAAGAATGGCGCTTTTATTCATCGAGCTTTGTTTAATTGAGTTTAAATTAAGTCCCAAATCGATTATTAGGAGAAGTTCTTTTGAGCTGAATACTCGTGTGTCTTCCAATCCTGTCCGTTTACTTTCAATTGCAACGTGATTTCGTAATTTCGATAAACAAGGCACCTCTTTTTCTTTTTTTTTTATGGAAATTCAATTTAGTTGCGCAATTTTACCCATCAGCATGTCTTCATTATCAATCTCTTCTTCTTTTCTTCTCTTTTCTTCATGTTGCGACCGACCAACCAAAAGAAAAGGGATTGTTGCTCACAAACAGCTTTTCTTCAAAAGTATGTCACATAATTTCAAAGCACGAAAGTGTTTTCTTGTCCTTGCATGCGTTAACGATTCATCCTCTCTTAATAAATAGCTGCTGAGTGTTCAGACATGTGGGAATATAATTACTTTTACACTGTCTATTTCCTCATCTGAGAAAGAGATCAATTTTCCCATTAACTACGTAGTTTCCTCGAGCTTTTGTTTTTTGTATTTCGGACACACACGTCGCCGCCAGTCAAAACACGAAAGAAGCTTTCATTCGGTGGTGCAAACTGCCAAAAAGTGCTCAACCAGATATATATGGATCACCAACCAGGTGACGCATGTCAATGTATGGTAGCTCTACAGAAATTTGAGGCCATTTTCGATCAAAAGATGATTTGCTTTTATTAAACGTCAAGGAGATTATATCATTTCAAGTGCATCATTGCCCATGAGATTAAACTCACAGAGAAAAAAGAAGACAAAGGAAGCATTCAGAAGCAAGAGAAATTAAAAACCCTGTTGAAAATTTGGAAATTAGTTCTTGTTGGCTACTGAAATTGGAAAAGTTTTACGTCTCTGTTGGGTCAAAAAGTGCAATTGATTTCAATTACTTGTTTTATCAAAGTTGGCTGTACAATTTTTCCATGGCTGGCTTAGTTGCCCTCTTTTCACTTTTATTTCTGGTCAAAACACGAATACTAGGTGAACACTCAACGGGCAAAATGATAGGCATCACCGGAGCTAGTGATTGAGACTTTCTTGTTGCTTTACGTCCAAGTACGAGGGAACATTGAATTTGACTCCAATGTGGAACCCCGACTTCTTTATTTGGATCACACATTTCACCATAGCCCATGCGGCCATACCTATAGCCTATATTAACCGGACAACTCCTTGGGCTCCCTAATATAGCCCACTTAAATCAGCAATGCATTTCTGAAGGGCATATTTACTTGGGGATTGTACAATTTACGCATGATTATATGCATTTATATGCCGAGTATTCCTCCTACCTCTCTTATCACCCTGTTAGTTGATTATTGTAATGTAAGAGAAAGTTTATAGCTGTAAAAGCTTTTAAAGATACCTTTGAAATAGAGGCATAAAGGGAGAATCAGGATTAGCATTGCATCTTTTACTTTTTTTCTTCAAAGATAACATACTTGGTTTGCTTTAACCCGAAAAAGAAAAATGTTAACATCGTTTTTATGATGATTACTTTACACCCCTTTTGGCTTTGGCCTTTCGCAAATTCAAATTTGCGGTCCTTTAACTTGAAACTTAGCATCATTATTGTCTAAGTGATAGTCTTAAATGCAAGTCAAGATCTCATCTTCGGTATTGCTTTTCTTGATTAATTTAGTGCTGTGTTTGGTAAGTGCAATAGTATGAAACTAGCTTCTGCAATTGCTTTCAAACCCTGGAATTAGCACTAAACCTTGCTTTGTACTCATTTAAGACATCAAACAAATCAGTGGGTAACGCCCTTTATTGAGTGATTAATTTATTCATTAGTTATAATCGTGGATTAGGTATCAGTGATGAAATCAAACACCAGGGCCCTCTTTTTTAATTCTTTATTATTCCTTTGATAATGCTGCTTCTTTGTAGAGAACTTTTTGAAATTGTTTAGAAACTAAAACGGAGCACAAAATCACCAGACTGAAAAGTTACTCGATATTAAATGATTTGTGCCTATAATTAATCTAAGCCTAAGTGTTTCAACAATAACTTTTTTGCTTTCATTAATCAACATTCTTACAGAGGAGAGGCCATTGAGAGCTCATCTCTGTGTTTTTCTGAAGTGAGGTATGCGGTTTCTTGCCAAAATATAGAATTGCAATGTTTGCTTGAGTGCTAAACTGCTGATTCTATCAAATTTGGAGTGGTTAACAGACAGCTTCTTTAATTTGTTTAATCCTGCAGGCATGCTTTGAAAAGTTACCAACTCCAGTGAAAGTCCATTATGCAGACTTTCTTATGGGATACTTCCCTTGAATGATTTCCAAATCATTTTGCTTTTTAGCATTATTGATTGATGCTTTTAAGTTTTCTATAAGTACTGCGAAATAGCATCAAAAGCTTCTGTCCTACCAAACGCATTTTCATTTTCTCTACCGAGGAGAGATTATAACGTAGTGTTGCTGTTCCTTCTTAGGAACCTCTGGTTACTGCAGCAATTACGATGCTGATGTCGAAGATTTCAGCTTCAGCATTGGGGTTGTTACCATGTATTTTTCATGGTTGTTGCAAGTTCTTTCTGGAAAGATAAGACAGGATTTCATCAAAAGTGATATTAACATAACCTGGACCACTTTCCTTTCAGTTTTGACTCGTCATATAGTAAATTGTCTTTTTATCACTGCTATTCTTGGAGAACAAACGCAACTGTTGGATCCTCTTCAATTATTTGAAAATGAGTTTGAAAAAGTGGGCTAAATATGAAATACTTTTGCAGCAGAAATGTTTCGAAAAAGAAGCCAGTCCAGAGAGTCAGATTCAACCACTCACTCAGCTGTCACCATGCGCCATGCCCTCTGCGTCTACGGCTCACCAAACCAAAATCACCCCGCAGTCGTACACATGGAAGATTTATCACGATCCTTCTACCCTGATTCACAGCTCATGATTAATCTTTCCGTTTTTTTTTTTTTCCTGCAACCTTTCAAGATCAATTTACCAATGTCTTTGAAACTCTTAATCCCCTTTTTATCTTTTCATTTTTTCTTTTTCTTTTCGTGAGTTTTCAATTAATTATCCAAGCTGACATAAGAAAAACAAAGCTATTCCTTTTTTGGTGTAACGATTACCGAAACTAAGGGACCCAGACCAGAACCCAAAGTTAAAGGAGCAAAAAATGAAAAAGAGAATGGAAGCCTGTACTATAGCCATAGGTATTCGAGACATGTAAACTATTTGCAAAGGGAACTTTTTGTTGGAATAATTTTGCTTGATTGACGCCGTCTGATTGTCTTTGAGCCAAATACTCCTCTCTCTCCGTGTTACTATTTCTTTTGAATTTGCTTCTGTCGTGGAACCTCCTCCTGCACATGTGTTTGCATGTGCTTTTCTGTCGTTTTTAGAAATGGAACATGCATAGAATTAAGGATTGGCTTCGCTTGAAAATGGAGAATGTTGGTGGGTTTGAGCCATATATGCTTTGCATACAATAAAAAATAGAATTGTGACGTTTGTTGAAAAATGGAAGGAAATTCCATGTGAATTCGAGATTCAAAATTTGTACGCATTCTGTCCAGGTAATCACACTACATTACTTTATATTATCTGTAAAAGCTAGCGAATTGGTAGATAAAAAAGGATTCCCTGCTTTTAATTGGCTGTCACGCCCGACTCGTCTCAAGACTGAGGTCAAGTGAGAGACAGAGAGAGGCAGGTGACGTTCAGTCCCTTTGGTTTCATGCAGATATGGCCGCTGCGGATCGGAAGAGTGCAGCACAGAAATCAGAAATGTAAACAAAATGTCGAGGGTATTATGGATAATTGAGTGATGGAGCCGTGAGAAAACAAAGGATATCTCAATCGGAGATGAGGAAGAAAGAAGAGTGGAAAATCTAGTCAGCAAGAGTTGCCTTTTTCTTTTTTCTGTATGATTGAGTACCAGATATAGCAGGGGAAGGATGGTGGACCCGTGTTATTTGGCTCTCATATCACATCACATCAGACCATGTACGGTTCCTGATTAGAAAATGAAAATGGTCCCACTTTTATTTTTGTTCCGGAATATTTTTCACGACCGTGTGATTTGTGCGGATTTTGATGGACGATTATCACGACCCTTTCTCTTTCTCTTTAAGAGCGAGTACGAGTTGGCAACAAAACACTAGCAAGTAAGCAGACACGCATAAAGCAGAAACCCGTGCGTTGCGTATCATATCACATTCACAGAGTAGAAAGAAGAAAGGCAATGAAAACGAAAATAACACCGCAAACTGCCAAATCCTCGGACAGCCTTTCCTGTCAAACCCCAAGCCTCTTCTCTCTCGTCTTTCCCATCTGAATTCTGATTCCCCTCTTCCCCCTCCCAACCAAGCGAATCTCTTCTGTTTCTTTTTTTCTTCATGGACCCCTTCACTCATCCCTCTCTTCCCCACTTCCATTAAAATAAACAATACAACCCAGAAAGCAACACAATATTGTAATATAAAAAATCAGTGAACTTGAAGAGCCTTTAGCTCTTAGTATTCGGCAGTTAACCACAACCTGTCATTTCTTAGTTAGAGAGAGAGAGAGAGAGAGAAACTCCTTCCAAGTTTCAGAAGTTCAAAACATTTTCATCTTCGTGCTTTGCATACTGCTACTTCTACTTTGAATCTTTCCTGAATCTGCTTTTGGAAAACATTATTTTAAAGCAGACTCTTTTCCCTCCAGTTTCCAAGTAACCCTTCAACTTTTCTAATCTTTTCTCGCTCACTGCAAAAACCAAAACCAGACGTCAACGTTGAAACCCCAGCGAATTCATTTCTTGTTTTAGTCGTAAAAATGCCACCACTTACCTTTATTTTCACGTTAACCGTTCTACTGTCTACTTTTCATCAATCATTTTCCGGTTTACTAGCTGAACCGGTTTCCGGCAACGACCAACCATTAAAACCGAGAGAATACACATCCACCAACACGGTTCCGGCATTCCCGGTCCAGACCGAGGCTGCGACCTGCAGTCTAGACCTTTCCGCGGAACTTTTCGGCGGCGTGAACGACGCCTGCAGCCGTGACCTAGACCGGAGTCGGTGCTGTCCCGTACTTGCTGCTTGGCTCTTCGCCGCTCATGCCCGGTACGCTCTCCAGATCCCGGCAGCGGCTCCAGCTGCCAATCCGGACCTCCCAATAATGCCTGACGACTCGCAGAAGTGTGTGAACTCGCTGCAAAGCGCGTTGTTGAGCAAGAACGTGAAGATTCAGCAACCCAACACGAGTTGTGATGCGATTCTGTGTTTTTGTGGGATCAGGCTGCATCAAATCAGCTCGCTGAGCTGCCCAGCTGCGTTTAATGTGACGGCTGGGTTTCGGAACGTGACACCGACTGCTGCGGTCAAGAATTTGGAGAAGAACTGCAGAAATTCCTCGTACTCTGGCTGTACTAAATGCCTTGGTGCACTTCAAAAGGTAGGATTTTCTCTTCAATCTTTGATTGCATTTATTAGTGGGTTCTTGCGAAATTTAATATTACTCAATTAAATTCACTTATTTTTCTTACTGCGAACAGGACTATAATGGAAATCTTGTTCTTGAGTCTGTGTTTGATTTGTAAATAATTGCTTCGTGATGAATTGGGTGAGCTTTCCTCTCATAGTGGTGATTCACTCTTGGCCGTTGAACCTTATCTTCAGAATTATTTGGCCAATGTAATTTTTGTCGCAATAATTCTCAGAAGGAAATTATTTTTAGAAACTGTGGAATAACAATAATGAACAATACCAAAACAGAAACTTGTCTTCTTGATATTTGGTTGGGAAATCTTTGTTAACATTTGCAAGCTTTTCCTTACTTTGCTTTTGGTATTAAATTAATGTACATTACCTAACGACAATGGCATAAGGATCGGCACTGACATGAAAGTGAAGTGGGTGACACTTCAGGTTGGTTTGCCGTTTTCTGAAACCAACCAACGTCGTTCTGGTAGACCCTGGAAAACGACGTCGCCATGTGCATACTAGTAAATATATACTAGCCCCTGAGCTCCTTTAACATTGAACAGAAGAGAATATGAACGATCCTGTCACTAAGATTTCATTCCTATTGATCTTTCCTCTTTTACAAATTACTTTTATGCGACTAAAATGTCCTCGCTTGCGTTTGATAATTACAGCTAAAGGGCGGGAACAAGAATGAGACGGAACACGAAGACAACAGGGCAACCAAGATGTTCAACAGAGACTGCCAGCTCATGGGACTGACTTGGCTTTTGGCACGCAATAAAACGGCGCACATCCCCACCGTTTCAGCCGTTTTACGAGCCATTATGTACAGTGCGCACCCGCCGCACGAGTCCAAGTGCAGTCCTGATCAAGAGAACATGCCACTAGCTGTTGATTCTCTACAGTTCGATAAATACCAATCTTCATCGTCTTCCCCATCAACGGCTCAAAACGTTCATGCCTTTTCGCTTCGATTATTACCCCTAATCATGATGATTTCTCTGTTTGTTTAGAGTGGTCAACGGTTGTGGCGGTGGCCTTGGCTGGTCTGGCCTCTGTGCATAATTATTATTATTATTATTTTCTTTTTGCGTCTCTGTCTGGGGTCCCGTGAAGCTAGGAGACAAAAGGGCTATGCAGGTTGTTTTTGTCAATTTTCCCACTGTAAATTTCAGGCTCCTACTGACATGTACGTTAACAATTTAACTGGCTAGTCTCGTCGAGAAAGCTAACCTAGGGTCGTGAAACGAATCCCCAAGACTGCGTATGTTGGTCGCGTGAAAATGATAATTGTTTATTTGAAAATAATTTCGCTGGGTTTAAGCATTAGCTTATTATAGTATAGTTTGCCCATTGGATGATACCATTTAATGAATAAAAATTTGCAGGATGTCACATGTTCAAGGGAGAGAATTGCAGTTGCACGTTTGTCGTTTGCGGTTCCCTTCACACATGGATGGCAATTCCTTCTCCCTCTTGCGGATTTTTAGTTCAGTCATGGGCAGAGGGAAACGACACATTGCTTGAGATCAATCCTGATGCTCGGTTCACTCTTTCAACCGATTAAAGTTCGGTTTGGCCATAAATATTATGACCCACCACTTCACAGAACTGTACAATTTAAACAGTAAACATCGATGCTAGCTAGCAAGCCTTGGCCAATATTTCTACCAAGTTACTCTTTTGCTAGTTAAAAATGTACTCTTGTCTTCTAAAATGGAACAGAAAAAATTTCCCATCTTGAAATCAGCAAGAAACAAACGTTACCATCCTTTGCCTATGAGCCACAACCAATCTCGTGTAAAGCTAGCGAAGAGGCCTCCTACAAGGAACAACACAAGCAGATTCCCCAGTGCATTTTGCTCCGGTCCCTGTAAGAATTAAAACAATATAATAGTTACTTCTCAAAAATGGATAAAAACTTCAATGAAATAGATACTTTCAAACATTGTGTGGCGGAGAAACCTTACAGCCTTTAGGTGCAGTAGTGAGGACATAGACAGTGAGGTAAACATTACTTAAACCCAGGAAAGTTGTTAGCATCATCATCCAGCCCTGGTCACCATATTTGGCTGTAAAATAGAATGCTGGGACAAGTAAGAAACGAGAAAGAATTGTTACCATGAGACCTTTTCTTGATTCTAACTTCAAGAATTTCACAAGTGGAATGTATCTCCCAATGACATCCCCCACATTATACATTGCTATCAAAATGACTGCATGCCCGAGAAGTCAACACACGTAAGAATGTCACAATCAACCTTCAGATGCAGAGAAATTGACATGGACGAATACGCATTCTCTGGCGAATGAGCATCAAAAGATTTGTATATGTTTACAGAAGATAACATTTAACACAATAAACTATTAATGCTGTCTTCAATGAAGATTTACCATGTACCCAAACTCTGCGATCCAGTAGCTTTAGATAAGAATCCAGGAAAAATTGATATTGTCAGGGCATAAATAAGAAACATATCAAGTGCATAGTCGATATTCAGAAGTAACAATTCTTTGTTGCTCAGCCTCTCTAAGTGCTTCTCAGCCTGCATGAAATTGCAAGGAAAAATCAATTATTTAATTGTGTATTACAATGCACTTTTATGCTTATTAGTAGAGAGGAACCTACTTCTTCATCGCATAATGTTTGGATGCCACCAGCAGCAAGGTCAGCTGCGATGGTTTTGGATCCTTCTGAGGCTGCCTTAGCACGTAGTACTTCACAATAGGTAGCTTTGGAAAGGCACACGCATAAAGAACAATGCAAAGAAACTCAAAAAATGTTGAGATGGCAAAGAATAAAACTGCAAGAAACACTAAAGTAATGAATACATTTGTTACTTTTATTAGCCATTAGTTAATCACAACCAAATGATAGGACTACAGTTGAATATAACAGCATAATGCCCCTTTAGGGGAGAGCAGAATTTGGTATAGTTGGTCCTTTGTACCAACTGGTTTACTGCTAAAGCATCAACTATAATAGAGCGATAAAAGTTCAGTATTCACCCATATACTAAAGTAAGGCCATGGCCATCAAAGTAATATATTTCGGATGTTGGTTTTGGTTTGTCAGGAAATCATTGAGATAGAGTTGTATCTCCTGGTAACAATTCTTAACAGAGGTCAATAAATCTATGCCGCCAGTTATGAAGCACAAACTGACTATTAATGCTTATAATGTATGCAATGAACATGCAAATGCAGCAGAAGCACACAACTTGGAGTAATAAGGGCTGCCCAATTACCAAACTGATCATTCTCCTTTAAAAAGATCCAACTAAAGATATGACAGACATGTAAGAATATTAAAAGAAAATGAGAGAGAACACGATTACTCCTAGGGATATCAGTTAAATTTACAGAAGCAGTAAAGAAATTATGTTCCTTTTCCTTCTCTATTTCTGATATGAAACAAAAGCAACAGGACATTTGAACATACTAGCCCCCTTGTGAAGACCATCCCTAGAGTTCTCAAAAGCTGCTTTAGTGATTAGCCCCAAACCAGAGGTTAAAACTCCTGATGCAGCCAAACCAACGAGGAAAGACTGAAGTTTTCCAAATGAGAGAGGATGTTAATTTAAATCAGAAAAGAAAGATATTAAAAACAGAAAAAGTTAATATACTGACTTGAATTATTTCTGGCGTCATGAAGGAAAGGTCTCCAACCATTCCTCCCTGCACATGAGCATCAGCAATTCAAAAAGCACCACTAATGACACAAATTCCAATGAAAGTTCCAACTCCTCCTTTGCCAGATGTAGCCAAATCCAGCTACCATAGGAAGATGGAGAGAAAGGACCAACATGGTTCCAAGAGATACAACATGCAATTGAATTAATGGAATAAATTAGTAGAAGATATGAGGTAGAGGTTCATGAATATATTGGATGGTTTACTTTTAGCATTAAAGAATGGTACTTACAACCAAAACCATGAGAGAACTTAGGAAAAACAGGATGTATCCAAAGAGATTTCTTTTTCTAGTATTGATCTTTGCCTCATGGTATGCCAGAATGGCAAGTGATATGAGGCAAACGGCTGATACACAAGAGTGAGAACCCTTGATAGATGGTATTGCTGCAAAAAGGGAAGAAAACTAAAATCAATGACTTGCCAAAGCAATAAGAACAGCAGTAATGACAACTTGTAACATATGCATTTCGCTACAATATACACCAAAGTTAGAATCGCAGGTTCCAAAATTCATAATTCCACAGCTTGATTAGTATTAAATCCATTTGGAGAAGAATTCCAGAATGCATTTTGGTCGAGGCAAACTGATGCCTCTTAAAACACGGACAAACATCAAAATATGAAACAGAACAAAACCCAAAGCATTCAGTCGGAAATCAGAAATTATGCAGGGCAAATTGAACAATGTAAGCTTTGAAGTTAAAAGGATGGATTTCTTCTGAGCGAAAATGCGTACAAAGCGGCACCTATTCCACTGGAAATGGCAGAATTAGAGGGACAAAAGTTAAAATAAACAACTATATGTCTAAATGGTCAAATTCAATAAAAATCAGTAATTTATAAGTTCAATAACATGTTCTAAATAGTTAATATCTAGATAACTTAAACTGCAGAGTGTAAAACTCTTTCTAAGACAGATTTGGGTTTTTATTTTCTGATGTACAATAATTTTAAAATGGCGGGTTTTAGCTATTGCTCAGAACATTTTGCAATTCCTACCGATGAATACAAAGACTGGAAGTGAAAATTACTGGGAACAAGAAGACATAGTAATCTACTATTGTCAGCATCCTGCAACATGAAAAGAGGCACCCGTTTCCGAGAAGCCAGCACGCAACCATCGCGGTATACTTTCCCTAAATTGAATCGAATATACATCAGAAATAACTTTAACATATTTCTCCTCCAGTGAATTTCCAGGTAAAGGAATCAAAGGGTTTAATGACAAACCTCAAGCTTAGCTGGAGCCTCATCTGGTTTAACCATAACTACTTTCTTTCTAGCCCCTAAAACAATTGCAAAATTAGCATAGCCATACAGCTCAATGAAAACAAGTATGGAAACAAAGAAGAGGACATCGAAATCTGAGTACTGATATGAGGTTGCATAACTGATGCCATTGCAAAATCCTACTCCATGAAACAGCTGATCAAAAACCTTATTATCCTTGCAATTCATAGTATGAATTATTACATTAAAATCCCTTTAATCATTGCTAGTAAAGAATGCGGCCACAAAAGGTCGAATAATCATTAGACGAGCGCAAGAAATTTCAAAACAACAAGCCATTGCACACGAATGAAAGTGCCGACCTATTTTATATCTCAAGTCATAAATTATTTTAGCCAAGACCACTCAGGGCCAAAACTTCAGTTTTCTCATCAAGCACACACGAATAAAAACTGAACCAGGAACCTACAATTATTTATAGTAGAAAGAACTAGAGGGAAAGAGAAAATACCCAGAAAGCAACAAAATAAAAGCTGCCCTGTTATAGCGAAAAATAATTGAAAAGCAGTCAGAGTTCCATCAATGAACAGATAACACAGGATTTAACAGAAGAAAAAACAAAGGAAAAATAAAAGAGAGTGTTTGAGCATGCCTCTTTTCCAAGTAATAATTTTACATGCTAACGAGAGATAGGGAGATTCTTCGACTTCTTGATATGTAATGGAATCTACCGCGTGGAGTAAGATGGGATGGCCTCTTTTCAAAGTCGAAACAACTCCTTTTGTTCCTGGTTAATCCGATTCGGCAATAGAATATTCTAAGCCTATAAACTGGTGACAGGCTGGCAGACGCAGTTTGACTTTTAAGCAACACTGAAATTACATGTTTGGTCGTGGGTTTGGGCCTATCCTGTCTTGTTGTTGTCCAATGTATTTCATGTAACGCATTGCCCCCTTCATCCACGTTTTTCATACAATGAAACTTGTCACCTAATTTCAAGCACGTGATAGACTTTGTTAGACAAATTCTGATAGTTGAAACTGTCGCCAATAAGATTATTGATGATGAGTTAAGAGCACGGAAACACGTCGTCAATCAAGCACCAGTGGTCTAGTGGTAGAATAGTACCCTGCCACGGTACAGACCCGGGTTCGATTCCCGGCTGGTGCAAATTTTTTTTATTTTCAAAGTCATTGCTGTTCAGAGAGCTTCCATTTACGCCAGCCGGCTTAAGGGAATGAAGGATTCCGAATGCATGTTTTCATCCACTCTCTAATCACACTCCCAATCCCAGCTTTCAAATGCTGAACAACAGTCTAGTGTAGTTTATCTGTTTAGCTTCGTATTAGCAGGTTTTCAGCCTTCCAATCGTCACGGAAGTTACGTTGTGTTAATTAGCTTGGTGGCAGTGGCAACCCAGAACATGCAGCATGGGTTGTTGCTCGAATGGCAAGATTGGATATGGAAGCCAGAAACTACACTCACGAAAATATACATACAGCAAGGAATGGAATACGCAGGTGGAAGCATATTAAGTAGTTGCCATAGTGAGCTTCTTCTACCCTCCAATTGCCACCCTCGTTATCAACAAATGATGAGCATTAAATATTAATAAGCGTGTTTAAAATTGCAATAGAATATCACATAGTTTATGGCCATGCTACAATCGCTCTTGCTTTTACAATAATCAGTCTTCTACCTTTTTTTTTTTTTGGGTTGGTCCTTTACGTTATCTATTTGTTATCTAAACAAACAATGTTCTATTTCTTCATTGAGATTTGAGATCAAATGGCTTAAAATTATTATCCAAGAGACTATCATCGTGATTCATGCCTGAGTCTTTATATAATACTTAGTTAAAATATTATTCTCTTGTCATGTCTACATTATCATATATATAGTTTGGATCCCGTTTCGCTGATTTTGAGACCACTGGATCACATTAAGCCACACTACTTAATTAAACAAAATATGTACTTTTTAATAGGTAGAGTTAGTTCCATATATGTACGGCCGAAAAAGTGTTTCTGAGAAATGAAAGGCCGAACACTTGACAGCCATTACCATTATATGTAGAAAGAGAGAGCGTCTGCCTGAAGAAAATGCGTCTAAATCAAGAGGAACACCATGCCAATAACAACAAAGTTTTCTACAGATCCTTCCAGGGTGCAACCAGTCTGATCCAAAATCTCAGATACCCATTTGACGACTACCTACTCATCAAAATTAGAGACAGTGACCTTGACATTTGCTCCAAAATTGTCCTCCATGCCAAAATGTACATTGCATTATCAATACAGTATCTGTTTTCCAAGTCCAAACTGCACGTCGATTTTTGTGGTGCATGCTCCAGTTAGAATTCTTGAGAGTTAGCTGTAGGAATTTGAGATGAATGCTAAGTAGTGTATTGCTTAGCTCTGATCACTTTTATTTTAATATGAATTGAATGAATATACAAAGAACTACAAGCTGTATATATATACACTGTCTTAGGGAAAAGACAAACAACATTAAGAGGAAATGACACTTGCTTTTGAGTGTGGTTTATCATCCAGCGATTGAGGTTGAATCCATCTGTTTCAGCAGTGCACGGAATCAAGAAAAGAAGACAGGACTGATATAGAGTTGTTAAAATGGCGGGAAGAATTCTTGGATTCTACAAGTTTAGTTTTGGATGGACTTTGAGTGAGTTGGCCCAAGAGAAGACTTGCCCATCAACTTGTGTGTTTTAACTGCTCCACCATGTCCTTCATTTATGTAGAGCACGTTAATTCGCTAACTCTCAAAGTTACAACCCCACCACCTTAAATTTTCTTCCGTAAGAATCTCTCGAGTCTGAACTTTCTCCGCGACAAAACTTTGAAAATGTGTGGCCTTGGTTCACACTTGGCCGATTCCTGCCAGTTCAAGCCTTTAGATGCTAAAGAATTCAGAAAACAAGCTCATCAAATAGTAGATTTCATTGCTGGTTACTATCAAAATATTGAGTCCTACCCAGTTCTCAGCCAAGTTCAACCAGGCTACCTCCATTCGTGTTACCCGAATGATACTATAGTCGGCGGGGGATACATGCTGTCGTTTGCAGTGGGGGCCACGCTTACCAAGAGCGCCACGTGGGAGCTGAGGGGCCGCTTAAAGCTGATATATAAAGATTGAAAGTTTGGGAGAATAACAGATAGACCCCTGATTTCTAAACAAATATCAAAATGAAAACATACTTAATCATTTATAACGTATAAATTTATTTGTACGAGTCATATATTGAACAATATTCAAAGTATTTGATAGTTTGTGCATGTTTTCGTTGTACCATTTGATTCAAAGATGCATGACTAAATAAATTCCAAGTGATGATAATAAATTTTCATGGTCTTTTCAAAGAAATAAAAAATGTGAAATAACTATGCCTACATGTGGAAATTGTTAAGGTAAAGAAACTAATTGCATAGAATGAGTTAACATCATCACAGAGGCAAGGCAATGAATTACCCACCTCACCCTACAGAGGATTCTTGAAGATACAAAAAAATAAAATGGATAATGGAAAATTGTCAATATTACCAAGATTACAGGTGCCATAAATAAAAAATCAAGTAGCTTTACATGCGTAAGCTCCATTTCACAAAGCATGTTTCTATGATACAGGATGTTTAAGCAGGGTTGCAAAACAAACTGATGAGGTACAACTTGAATGTCTGAGTAGGGTACGAAAGCTCTTGAAGATGTTCAAGCCCACCATGGAGCGTCACCCGTTCTGAAATCTGTCTCAGTCCATGGAATAAACACTACCTTTCCATCTTCAATGTTGGCGTGAGCCAATGCCAATGACTGTACGAAAAAGTGTTCTTTGTTATCATCAATTATGAAATGGAAGCTAAGATATCAAAATTTTGATAAATGGATGTTGCACTTCATTGCCAACATTATGGGTAAAGAAATAGACACTTCACATATTATAATTGCTAATCTAACTCTAAGGTGATACAGAGGCAATCCTTTGTTCATGACTTCTGAGGAATAGTGGGCATGGCATGGAGTGCACTTCTAAACATTTTCGTAAGAATAACGTCCGGGCCTTAGTGAGCATCAGAATCAATTTTAAACACTTTTTCCTATGATCTTCTAACAAAGAAAGTTAAGGTGATATGGTGTCGCATGAGCATGTAAGTTGTAAGTTATGCTCCCATCTAAGGAGCTTGCGAAATAATGTTTCCACCAGCATATCAAAGCAACAAAGCGTAATCACATCGGTGACTATTACAAGTAATGTCAGTTTAGAAAGTGCTTTAGAATGTTTCCTTGGTATCCTTGTCTGATGGGAATGAGGGAACAACTGGAATAACAAAGCAAGTAGACATAGGTTATGTTTTTAACTCACCAATGGAGCAGGCCCTCTCACAACTCTTCCTTGGTTATTGTACTGGGACCCGTGGCAGGGGCAGATGAACTTGTTCTCAGCTGAATTCCACGGCACAACACACCCAAGATGTGTGCAGACTGCATTGATTCCATATGATGCAAGTGTTCGGTCTTTTTCCACGACAAGGTAGGTTGGATCTCCCTGAAAGCCATAATCAAATTTAAATCGTCTTTTGAAAAACTTATCATAATACAATCTCTCAATAATATAATGTTTAAACCAATGTCCTCATTTCCAGGCCTTCATACAGGAGAAAATCTACAAATCAACTAAATGAATGAACAAAAATTGGAGCTACAAAACAAGTTCAGAACTGGGAAAACAAGCTTCACATATAAACACAACCACAACCACAAATTTAGAGATTTTGGATAATAACTAAATACTAAGATGCTTTACTTATTTTTCTTTAAACCAGGAAGCAAGGGTCAAGGATTGATTAAAATAAGTTACTTGTTTAATACATCATGCGAAGAAAAACGAGATAATTTCCGAAAAAAACTATTTGTACCTTCAATCCTTGTGTGAGGGTTCTATCCCCAGGGCCATGGGTGCTAAGCCAATCGGCAGCAAAGACATCGTTACCAATGGCATCCTTGGCAATGGTACCGCCACCAGCACCTCCTAACCTGTTATCATGTTCCAACATAAGAAATTACAATTACAAAAACAGGATACCAGAGCAACAAAAGCAGCATCTTAGTGAATTATAGCAGATGGTCGACTATTTGAAGCCTAATCTACGTCTAATGCTTAGATCATTGCAACTCTTGAACAAGACAAGAAACTAGTGATAGATAACACAAACCCGGTCCAAATAAATAGTGGAAAAGAACTTTGAGGTTGCAGAAATTCAGGAAATAGCACCCAGTGGAAATTCAGTCCAAATAAATACTATAAGCTTATAAACAACAATCAAATCAGCTAATTACAAGTACAAATTTCGATTCATGAACCATATCCAAAACAATGAGTACGATAAAGAACAAGAAAGCTGAACTCACCCAGGTGGGACAAAGAAGGCGGCATAAGGAACTAACATAAATCCAGTGGGAAGAGAAATAGCACCCAAAAGAAGTAAATTCATGAGTTCCCTCTTGCCCATATCAGGAACTCTATCAGCTCGAATACTTGTAGCCTGGCACTTGATTTTCATTCCCTTTTGATCCTTTATCACCATCTGGGTCCTTGTGGGCTTCGCAAGCAGAGCTATTGATGGAGAGAACATGCCACTCTTGCTTGAGCATAGCTATTATCAAGAAACTTAGAAAACTTAGTGATAAATAATCTTATGCACATTGCTCATCATGATAATTTATGGGAATTTACCTGAGAAGGAGTTGCCGACGAAAGAGTGGAGGAAGCCATTGTGGAGAATTCTTGGAGGAAACTGGGTGGAAGTCTGTATTTCGGTTGATATTATTGAGATGGTTGAATAATAACGACCACAGCAGTAAAGTGGATAAGGGACGTTGCCACTTTGGTGCCACCGAGCCACATGTTTTAGAGATGATGATTTTGTCTCTCCTTCACGAACGGCTCATCCCCAATTTTGGGCCTTTTTAAAGTATTCTAAAGCCTGCTAATATTCAAGCTAACCCAATTGAGCCTTGAGAGTAAGGTTTCCCGCTTGGTAATAGTAGTGTTGGTTTAAGAATTAATTACTAAAAGAACTCTGGGCCCAAAATTTCTAGATCATATTCTGGGCCAACTAAATGTATCAAGGTTCCCGCAATCATCATCAAGACGAAACCGAAGACGATTTGTCCATCTAGCCAGGTTCTGTAAATTTCCATTAAATGAATAGATCATAAGAGCACGAACTTTTTCTGCTTGTGTTCGGGGGACATGGCATAAAGTCATAGGCTTAATCTTAATTTTAAAACGGAAAAGTTGTAAGAATTTAGTACTTTCTTTTGTAGCCCAACGATGAAGCTGTCTATGATAACAGAGGGAGGAAAAGGGAAAACCTATTGAGCAACTAGACCAATTCATTGACATTAATACAAATAAATATACACACATTCGTGTACCTTCTTACACAACTTAAAACTGTTATACATATATACGGTAGGATGGAAAGTAATGTTCAGATTCAACTTGGAATAGCATAGGATTAGGACTTTCTTTCCCCAGCCGAATTGGAAATGAAGGCTGAAGACTACCTACCTTTATCTCTTTTCTCTACTAGCCCTGCTATCTAGCTGGCAAGAAGACCACCGGCGTTGCCTTCTAAAGAACATAAATAATAATCATGTAGGTTTTTGATTTTGTCCGAAAGTAGGCAAAGGCCCACTCGCTAGCCTGTTTGTCTACATTCTATTATAAATAAATTGAGAATACACAATCATGCTGTTATCTGCATGGGTGTATGGCGTGAAATATGCATTCATCATGTGCTTCTTATATATCGCTCTAAGCGTGCAAGCCCTCCTTCTGATCATTCCCTGCCAGTCTCACTCTTTTATATATGCAAATATATGTAGAGAAATTTAAAAAGTAAAAGGGGTCTTGCAGTGTGGATGTCTTTAGTTTCTTTAGTTTACGCTTTCTCTTGCACCAATGCAGAGAAAGAGAATCCATCATCATCAAAGAAGAAGACACCCAACAAGTAAAGCGAAGGAAGAAAATAAAATAAAAGTTCAATGGCATAGTCTACACTGTACAGATATGAATGAAGGAGAGGTATACGAGATGTTGCAACCTTGAAGCAAAGCCCTAAAAATGGAACGTTCTTCAAAGGCATTTCGAAGTTATGAAAATTTAAAGCTGTTTGGCTTCTTGTGGTATCTCTGGCAGGCTTTTTGTCTCCCCCAGCTCAGTTCTTACTATTTAGATAAGTTTCCTTTTATTTAAGCATTGAATCAGGCTATAATTTATTCATCAAAAGTAAAGCGGTTGACTCGTTTATCTAGTAGAATCCTAAGGAGGTTTACCATTTTTTTTTTTCACACATGTTCATTCATGCACAGAATTTGAATCAGTTTGGCCTTTCTGTGCCTCTTTGCTATGCATTTGTATTACCATTTGGAAGGACAAACGTGCTAGCTTTAGTATACATATCGCAACTAGTTAACGAGCCTAGCCATCTACTCCATAATGATCCTCTTTGCAATTAAAGGCTGTGATCTTACCTTGGAATTTACACGCCATGATTTTGTTATATATATTTATGATATCAATGAGGTTGATGTGTTCTTTTTCTCTTGACGACACAGTAATTTTATAAATAGCAGTAAAGGTATCATACATTTGGCCACATGAATACGCTCTCTAATGAGAATACTCCTTTAAAATATAAAAGGGAAACAAGCTCCATGTGAGTTTCGAGTACTAAAGGCACAGGTCAAAGAATTCAATTGATTGGTGAATAATTTCAAAAGTAGGTGCATTCAAGTGTCATGTTGGGGGCCTTTTGCACTTAAAAATGACCACACATGATTGTTTTGGCTTATAAAGTGAGAATTCTGCTGTGTGTTCCCACTAGCTTTTCTAGTTTGCAGCAGAGACATTGAAATTCTGGGAAGCGAAATCGACCCACATTTTTTTCAGAAAGTTGCACAATATATTTCTCCTTGTGTTGTCCTTTGAACCGCAGGATTAGTCTTTTAAATCGCCTGCCATTATTACTAGTATGTTAAGCTTCTTCATCATGCATAAATTTAAAAAATGTGTTTAATTCATAGATCTTTCTACATGCACGGAATTTATAAAAATATGTGCGTATGTTGGCAGTGAATAATGCACGAATTCGTGCATAGATGTGTGCATCACATGTATATATATCCGTTGTTAAATTGGCATTCACAATTCAATGATCAAAATGGTCCCATTGCACGTTATAATTGGATTAAAGTTTACCCTAGTTGTAAGGGAAGTAGTTCTCACTAAATCCAATTCTTAATTAATGGCTGCTACACCAATGACAATTTGGTTGCAGGCCCACAGGACAACCCATCCAAGAAACATGAATCTTCATACTAGATTAACATTTTACTTAAAAATTCAACTGCAGTGCACCCACCCATTGAATTTCTACTCTCTGAAATGGGTTAATTAGTTCAGTCATAAACAATGCTAGGATAACTCTAGCCAAAGTATTTAGACATTTCCTCGTTGACTTCAATTTTAATCTATACCCATTAAAGAATATCAGTCCTAATATCATATAAAATCAATGTAATGTAATACTTTTCACATGCTTAGAATTGCTAAATTTGTTGTCTTATTGACACATGTCCATTTGTAAGCAGAGAAGGTTTCATTCAACACAAGCTGTCACTCTGCCACGACATAAAAAATAAATTAATGCCGAGATTGGAATATATTTGAAGTCTTTTAACCGCATAGAAAAAATGGCGGTAGTGGATGTTGAAGACTTTCACTTGGAGTTGTTACATGGTTTGGTGTGAAGAAGGCAACAATTCAAAGTTGTCATTGTCGTTGTATTTGTAGAATAACACGTGATCTAAGGATGTAGACCCACTTTTCCTCGACTGTATTTGATATTTTCAGCGACGTTGAGGGTTTCACAGGCAATTTTTGTCAAGAAATTACTTGTCTTGTCTATTTGCAAGAGGTATCCTAGCTATTTTAATTGGACTATGCATTTGATTCTTGCGTTTGATCCCTTATAGGTGTGGCATACGATGTCCCAGTTGCAATTTTTTTTCAAAATTTTCCCATATCAAGAGGCAATCAAACTTGGTGTGGATCTGGGAATACATGCATTTTCATTTGGGTTTAATACTTCTTAATACATCAGCGTACTTGTAGACTGAGATTGATTACATTTACACTGTGAAAGAGTAATGATGTCACATTCACTTACAGTGTTCGACTATTCAGACTCGGTGTGATTTTAATGTATATGCAACAGAGGCTTCAGTTTTTCTGGTGCAGAAAGTATGAACTCCACCTTGTGAGGGTGAGGTCTTATGTGAACTCAATTCATTTATGGATAACTAACTCTCTGAGAAAAATAAATTCTGAATAAGTACTGGGGGAAACACGTTGCAAAATCTAATTGGATTGAACTGACAAAGTCTTTAACAGTTAAAAATCTAAACTGGCATATTTTTCATCTCCAACCAATCTCTTTCTGACAAAGCTTGCAACCTCACAAATGGCTCTGACCCTATCTGATTGCTGCCCTTCCTGTTTTTCTTCCCAATAAAGGAGAGCATATGTCAACCCAAAGCACTACTGCAGGACTCAACAAACTACAGCTGCCTGCATTTGATAAGGAGTGAAGTTCAGGTCACCAACTCTCTCTCTCTCTCTGTCTATCTGCTGTCTTATCAAACTTCACTTTGTTCTTAACAAATGTATATGGCGCTCCACTGAGAGCTGAAACTGAATTAGACTTGTTCGATGGAGTTCAATCTTGAAAAACCTTTTACAAATTTCCAAGATTTCATCGACGATGGAAATGAAACAATAGAGTCCCTCTTTCTCATTGAATCTGATCACATGCCTTCAGAGAACTACATAAAGAGTCTCACAGCCAGAGACCTTGATATCTCTCTTCGACGACAGGTGATCTCTTCAATCTTACAGGTAAACATAGAGTTAATACTACTAGTTATTCGTGCTTTTTTCTGCTGTTTTCTCGTTGTTTTGGGGTCTTTGTTGTTTTGTGAGTTCTGATTTCTCTTTTTAGTTTGTTTTTTCAGTGTTCCCGCAAGTTTGATCCGTTTTTATCATATCTTGCTGTGAATTACCTGGATCGGTTTCTATCCAGCCTAGAAATGCAGGTAAAATGTCCTGAACCATGGTGACTTGTGGGAAACTTTTACTTTGTTCTGCTTGTTGGTGACTGCATGTTTTAAGATCTGACTGCATATCTTGATAATGTAGCAACCAAAGCCATGGATGCTGAGGCTTCTTGCAGTATCTTGCCTCTCTCTGGCGGCCAAGATGAGGAAAATGGAGTTCTCTCTCAATGATATTCAGGTAAAGTTCACGTTTTACATTTATGTTCATGTATAATATCATAACATTGTTGTTTAGAGAAATCTTATCTGAAACTCTTTGGGTAGGGTGATGGAGGTCTGATATTTGACACACAGACGTTACAGCGAATGGAATATCTAATCTTGGGAGGCCTGGAATGGAGAATGCGCTCAATTACTCCCTTCTCTTTTCTCTCTCCTTTCCATGCTCTGTTCAAGCTCAAAGACCCACCACTGAAACAAGCTCTTAAGACTCGAGCTACTGAAATTATTTTCGAGGCTCAAAATGGTAAATGCCCATAACACAACCAGAAAAGCATTATTGCTTATGTTTTTACCCTTGTAACTATTCGCTAATGTTCTCTGCTATATTTTGTACGTTCAGATGTTAGGCTTCTAGAGTTCAAGCCATCAGTAATTGCTGCATCGGCTCTTCTCTCTGCTTCTCGTGAACTAATTCCCTTGCAATTCTCTTGCTTTAAAGAGGCAATTTCCAACTGTTCATATATCAATAAGGTGAATCTTCTTTATCCACCCTAGGTTTATGTTCTTTCCCAAAGTTATTAAGTAGAATGGCTCATATTGAAGTATCTTCTATTTTTTTGACCTCAGGAGACTAGAACCCTTTGTATTTCCCCCTTCATTCTAGACTAAAAGCAAGAATAAAGTAACTTAACAGATGGTAATAGTACACATTATATTAGTTAACTATTAAAAATGTTGCAGGAAAACATGTTGCAATGCTACAATGCGATGCAAGACATAATATCGATGGAAGAATACGAGTCAGGATTTGATACGGTGTCAAGCTCGGACACGCCGGTCAATGTACTGGAGCAGCGTTTTTCAAGCTCAGAAAGTGATAAGACCAGTGTGACTGCTTCCACCACCACCATCACCACAACCAATACTGCTAGTACAACGCTTAGCCCTGAGAGAGATACGAAGAGAAGAAAAATGAGTGGCTATTGTAACGATCGCAGCATCCAGCTTTCCCAGTCCAACAGTGCTGATGACACTGTTTTTCTACAGAAATCAATCACTGTTCCTTCTGAGAGTGGCCCTAGCTAGCAAACTGCTTCAAATAATGAAGTTTGAAATAATATTATTATAGAACAAATGAGAAAAAAAAAAAGGAAGATAAAATGGGCAAGAAGTTGATGGTTCATGGACAAAAATCACGGCTACAAGATCTTAGTACGGCCCATTTACCGACTGTTAGCCAAAAAGCGAAGGCTAAGAAATGAAAAAGAGAAAAGACCTGTCTTTTGTTTCCTTTTGTTTTTTCTCATGGACCGAGCAGCAAACAAAGACAAAACATAACTTTGAATTGTAGGGGTTGAATTTCATTGTGTCACTGTTTTGGTTTTAGTGTGATTGTCTCTTAGTTTCTGGCAGAGGAATCACAATAATACACAATAATAATAATATTTATTTCCTGGAAAATGAAATTAATTGTTCCCTCCAATATTTTCTATGATTTGTTTTAACTGTTACTGCAAGAACAGTCAACGAGGGAAAATATTTTCAAGCAGATCCGGTTATCAATAAATTGAATGACCCTTTAGTTATCAGGCTTTTGGGGACTATTTTAGTGAAAAAGAGGATCTTCTATCATGTGATGCATACAGCGTTAGCCGTTTAATGGTCCCAGAAATTAGATAAATACATATGCTCTTTGTCCAAAGGTGGGTCCATGTTAAGATGTCCGTTCCAAGATGACGATAACTTTGCATAACAGGACCACCACCACCGGACGAACGATGAATCATTTCTGTTGTCCACCAACGTTAAAAGGAGGTTCCGTTTCATCTAATATATGTATGTATGTGTGTGCGTGTGTCGGTGATATAATGATCAATAATTTCACGTGTGAAAGATCACTATAGCACAGGCATAGAGGATAAACGAAACCCTTAAAATCGTGGACTAAGTCAAGCAGAGAGGAGTGAAAACTAGCCATGTTTGCTACTGTTGGAATGATACAGTCGTTGAAGTATCTGCTTCTTCCCCACCTCCTTAATTTACTCGTTCACTGTAATACACAGGTGTCCTGAGTTTTCAAACTTACCTAACAATTGATCTAGATATACATAATTAACGTAATTAAGAAAAAGGTTTAGGAGTTCCTAATATACATATCTACTGGAAAGGGAAGTGGGCAGATGTGATCAGTAGTGTTAGGATTTTAGGTGCGAGATATGACAGACGGGCTTAGTTGGATTAGATGCATGAGACAGAATAATGTGATTTAAGAGCTAAACGGACTAACACACCAAATAATCAATAATTCACGTCCCTTTTGTTGTTTGCACTTCCCATTTTGCTTCCACATCCTTTTTATTTACTGTTTCTCTACTTGTTTCCCAGCCAGTTTACTTTCATCTTTTATGGTCTTCATTTCCTACGGATAACTGAAAGCTCACACGAAATAAATAGTATGCGTAGAAGAAAGAGCAGAAGTCACTACTCAATGGTCAGTGAATGGTGCATAGAAAGTTTTCTGATTTCATTTGTCCAATTGTCTGGTTAGTTTGTTGTGTTTCCTTAGTACGCATTAAGTTCTAGCTCTGCAATACAAAATCACATGGAATCCAAGACACACGTACAGTGAACTCAACAGTTTTGAGCATTGATTGAAACAGAGCACCAATATATATATATATATATATATATGTCTAACACAATTTTGTTAGATGAATAAGCGTAATACTGCTACACCTATCTCACCCAAACTTAATAAATGTGAGCGTATGATAGGGTGGCGCATTGCCTACTTAGCAAGATTTAATGGAAGTCAATAAAAGCTCCAGGTTTACAGCTGCAATGGATCGTATTTTTTGTACATGCTTGAACAAAAATGAGCTGATTGGCAGTATCAGTATGGTTGCAGAAAATATTAGCAGTTAGGTGCGTAATAATGTTGGAGAAGACTAAGACTACTGAGCTGGCTACCCATTCCCACAGTGCGCGCGTTGGTTATGGTCGAGGATTGAATAAGGGCTTGCTATAAATGCTAACCACATATGAACAATCCATTGCTCGAGACAACGACAACTTGGAGCATCTATCTCTTCTTTTTCTTCCTCTTACGCGCATTTCACACACGCAATGACCTATAACGCACCGCATCACAAGCTTTGAAAAGTAAGAATCATTTCAACAAACGAACAATAACAATTTGGAAGTGATTGATACTAGTTATGTCAAATAACTTAAACGAAAAGAATACTGGTGTGTTTTGGTTATAAAGAGTAAATAAATCTGCATGGGTCTAGCTAATAACAGTGACTTGATTTCGACGTGAATATGGTATCGGATTTCTTCTAAGTGTGAAAGCCCAACTCTTGTGAGTCACGGTGGAATTCAGGCTTGCCCATTTTCAAACTTAAAGAATGCTTGTGAGCTGGGATTAAATTACTTGATTCTTTCTCCTATTCTCCTCTTTCAAAAATAAAAAATTCTTTAACTCCAAAGTCATCTATGTTACATTCAAGTCTGTCTTGATAATGTCCTGCCAATGGCCAAATTAATATGCAAAACTCAATGAATCTTATCTTTCAATTCAAAGGTTAACGGGATCATGTACGTTAAAAATAATATAGCCCAAGTTTTTAATGGCTGGATTGTTCACAATCACATACAAGACGATCATCAGACTGGACACGTATAAGGTTGAAAATCAATATCAAAATCCCGCTTAAGAAGAATACGAATGAATTTTAAATGAATATGTAGATATGCTTAATATT
Source organism: Swietenia macrophylla (assembly GCA_032401905.1). Classification (NCBI taxonomy): domain Eukaryota; kingdom Viridiplantae; phylum Streptophyta; class Magnoliopsida; order Sapindales; family Meliaceae; genus Swietenia; species Swietenia macrophylla. Next base: position 11,058,281 of record CP135559.1, on the reverse strand, counting down.
TGGTATCTTTATAATCAGAATAAATGATCGACTGACCAAAACACTGGACATATTGTCAAAGCACGTCCATAATGGAGCCAGTCGCTGAAGAGAGAGTGGTACTCAAGACTGAAAAATCGTTAAGATGCCATGCCATTTTGATCCACTGTAGGTGCGAGTACTACAGTTTCCATGCTTACTCTTAGAAACTCAGAAAATGGAGAATTGAGAAATGTTTCTATTGCTGATTTTCTGGAAATACTCAGATGATTGCAATGAAGAATGTTTTCTGTACATATATACACGAGATGAATTGGGGAACAAGAAAAGTAGCTAAATACAAATTGTATAGTGCATGACCGATTCTTAATGCATGATTGATAATGAGAATGTTTCTATCAATTAATAATTCTGCATTTGCTATAGTTGTATAAGAAAGAATCCTGATGCATAATGAAGAAAATTAGCCATATGATTACTACACTAATGGCTCTTTATATTTGGCTTGCGAAGGCTGCAAAGACGCTCGCGAGCCTCTTGATCCTACATGTAATTGAAGATTTCCAAAGTCGACAGTTCTAAGCTAGAGGAACAAGAAAACATTCGTTTCAGCTATTATTTCATGCGATATCCAGCAGTTCTTAGATCAGAAATCCAAGTACAAATGTCACGTATATGTTTAGATATTTAGCATATATACTAGGGAAAATCTATTCGTGGCAGTTCTTGTATCACCTGGTTGAACCAATCTGAATTATCGTCATAGCACGAACCACATGGGGATGCAAATCCCCCATCCAATATGGATGTCGAATAACTATCTTGGTCACAGGCGTTGTCTGATACAAATGGTTCGCTCCAGAAATCTCCAATGCTTTCTTCGAATGGTTCCCTTGACGCAAGATCAACATCAGTAACCCCATTGACGCCACATACTAGTGCATGATCAAAACTCGAAGGGGCGAATTCACCAGTAGATGTTGATGGAGTCAATGGAGAACTCTCTAATATTGGTGTATCGGCTAGGATACTTTGGCTTTCTGCCCCTAAAACTTGGTTGGTTTCCCATCGTGAAGTTCGCTCATCAGAATGTTCTTTCATGTGATCAGATGTTGGATCATTCCTCTTGCGCTTCTTCAAGCGGGTGTGCCAGTAGTTTTTAATTTCATTGTCCGTTCTTCCTGGTAATTTTTCAGCAATCAAGGACCATCTGCAAGTATACAAGTAATGTTATCTTAGGCATAAAGTCAGGAATTTGCATCATTAATAAAGTTAATCGTTATAGCATATCCTTTTTGTCAATACAGAAAGATCAAGCAACAAGCCAGATTACTTGCAAAAATGTTAAGTTTATCTTTGGAATGTTTGATATGAGTGTTTAATTTCTGCCCATTGAAAAAGGGAGAAGTCAGTTGATTCTTCCGAATAATCGGAAGCGAAGCGCTATGATGGGGCTGGGGAACGGGAAAGGAAACGGCTCCGAAGAAGGCGATGATCATCGCCCATTGGGGGTTTCCAATGCTTCTCCACTCCCAACGAGATGCGCCAACCTCGGGTTGGTTTACTCCCAAACCCACAAGGTTCGGAGACGGAGCTTAACCTGGGTCTCGGTTAGGAACGGCGATGATCTATTTCTTTAAATCATAGCCGTAAAATGAAAAACTGAATATAATCTTATCCACTGTTGCAAACATGAAAGAGTGGATATGTAGTTGCTTTTTTTTGTATCTAACTTCGATGGATCAACATCAACATAAACCAAACTAGCAAGTTCAATTTTTAAGAAGCTTAAAAAACAGGGATGCAGTACTTATGTCCATGTTCTTCAAGTAATTTGATGATAGTATCCTCTTCTTCTTTGGTGTAGTTTCCGTGTTTTAAATGAGGCCGGAGGTAGTTCATCCACCGCAGTCTGCAACTCTTGCCACACCTAGATAGACCTGTAAATCACAACCAATTAAGATCCATGGACATGATTTTATATATATATATATATATATATATATATTTATATATATAGCTCTGCATATCATACAATATATCTAATTTTCTAGTAATTGAGTAGATTTACTCTTATATCAGATTTCTGAAAATATTGTTCTCACCTGCAAACCTGGGTAGTTCACGCCAATTCCAGTGGCCGTATTTCAGAACATAAGCTCTTAACTTTTCATCTTCTTCTTTACTCCATGCACCTCTCTTCATTCCATTTTCATCATATGTTGGGGCTCTGACCATCTCTGATACACTCTCTCTCTTCTCTCTTCAAGATCTTAGCTCAAATAAGCATTCTCAGAAGGCAACTTCCTTTTATACCGTTAATGAATTTGAATATTTTCTTAGTGTCAGACAGCCATCGGCTTGTGGAAAACTGGTTCTGTTTGGTTTACACAGGCCTGCTTAGAATTATTAGCACACCAAGTCTACACTAATCGAAGACAAATCTTTCTGTTCACATTGAATCTGATGGCTACAATTGTTTGACTTGTGTTACATGCTAAATTTGTACATCTCCTCCGTTGTTTCCTGCCATATAAGTCAAGGTAAATATCCATTCTGATTAATTTTGTGAAAGAGTACTCCTATTCTTCCAAATATAATTTACAGTATGTACTTCACTAATTAAGATTCACTCGCCATTGACATGCATGCATATTATTATTGCCACACTTGGTCATTAGTTACGATATAAGAACAAAAGGTGATTACAACAGAAATGTATAAAGATTAACATGTTCAATATATATTATCCCATGTGATCTAAAGAAGTAATAGACAATTTAAGGGTTATTTTAATATTACTGGGCTGCGAATTTTCTTTCTTTGTCAAAGGGTTGAGGTGCTGAAGGATTTTAGGCCAACTGGATACTTCAGATGATGATAAGAGAATCAGATTTTGGCTGTAATGGTAACAATAATTACATCTGTGTAGATGTACTGTGGGTTTGTCAACGTCACTGCAGCAGACAACATGCAACCCACCTGCCTGCCTCTAAATTTGAGACCTAATCAGTGTAAGAAAGACAAAAAAAACAAATTCTAAGTTCAATGCACCTAGATCAGTAAATTATAAAAAAAATCCTATTGACAACGTTTTTGTTACCGAAATATAATTCATATAATAAATTATTTAATTAATAAAATAAAAAATTATTTATTAATAATAATTAAAAAATAAAAAATTATTATATAATTAATATAATAATTTTTTTTAATAATACAATAAATTAAAAAATTTATAAAAATTTTATTATATTAATTATATAATAATTTTTTATTTTTTAATTATTATTAATAAATAATTTTTTATTTTATTAATTAAATAATTTATTATATTAATTATATTAATACAATAAAATTATTTTACCAAAAAGTTTTTTTGATAAACTATGGACAACAAATATTTTTGTTTTCTCCCTCTTGTATTCACCGGCTTTTTCTCAGGCATGCCGCATGTGCCACGCCATCCTTCCCAAGTCATTGGAGAAGAGATGGCACTATCCGGGTGGGTCATTTATTAAAAAAAGGAAAATGATAAATCATAGATGGCAGAAACAAGTCAATAATACCTGATTTTTCTCGCTATCTTTTCATACTGACGGTGGGTTTTCAAATTATATCCTTCGTTCACGTGATGGTCCTGAAGTATCCATTTCTAGAGCACTAAATAACGAAAATGAAACAACCATACACTACATAGCCATAAGCTTGATAAGATGGGCAAGCATCGCATGAAGAACCCTAAACACTGATCGCTGAGTACCAGATTGGCTTTGCCCTCTTGTCCATAAAATTCCCATCCATGAAAGTGCAGATTCAGGAGTTCCTGCGTATAAGAATGAGCATTATACTTTGCCATATACCTTATATTTCTATATACGAGTTATATACGGTAACATCTTAAAGATTAGCTACGGTACATTATTTTTTTAAGTTTTTATAAGCCAAGTTATAAGTAACAAAAAATTTGTAAGTAAGGTGTATATAATGTGTCATAGCTAGACTCAACATCAGATGTTGATTGAGTTATTGTTTGTGCTTTCAACGAAGCTAACGTGCATGTGCATCACGTATCTATGCTGACGTACTTGCACGCATGCATGCATGATGCCACGGAAGGCAAGTGAAAATCAACTCTACCAAGGGTGTAGACAGCTCCTCCTCTCCATAAATAACCGACCAGCTTCTCTCTCCCGAGTTACACAAAAGTACGTCTATTCACACCTAATTAAATTAAATTAAATTTAAAAAAGAATTCGTAATTAACTCATCTGTACTACGTAACTGATGAATTAATACCCATCGCCGTGGATTAGACATAACGTTTCAATAATTTCTTCATTGATCAGCCCTCTGTCTGCTCTTTTCCTCTTGCCCGTGAAAAGCATGCAGCTAGCAGTCAGGAATTCGGAGGCTTAATTGGGTAGTTTGCAGGTCGCCATCACAATTATTTGTGGAATCTATTTGTATTTTTGTTTTTTTGTTCCGTCCTGATTCGTAAGTGATAAAGTTTGATTGAATGAATTCTACGGATCCACAGTAAAGCACAGATATCATATCACTAAATCCCAAATTATCTTTCTTTTTATTAATAAATAAAATACAATTTCATTCAGTGCAATCATATAATCTCATGGAAAGTAGCAAAATCATTCAACAATATTAATTGTCAATATTATATCTTCAAATTTAGAAACTCCTGATCATCAATTATATCTCCTTAAGATCATGTATTTGTTGTCATGGATTAGGGCTTGCATGTAGAGTAATAATTAACGGGATCCGATGAAGATAAACAAACAGAATTATTGAGCCAGGGCTATGTGCTATTTCAGCCCAAGTGAAAAGCTACCTGTAACAGCAATTGAAGCATAGAAGGGTTACCAGTTCTATTATCAGGATAAGAGAATTACTGTTACATCAGAGGAAAGTCCTTCCAAGCAGAAGCAACTCACGTAGAATACAGTAGAGTGGTTACATCATTTTTTTATTTTTTTATTTTGTTTATCTCTGAGTTGTTCGTTTATCATGATCATCTGGCATTCATTAACGACTCTCATTAGTTACAGCGCTCATGTTGCTATATTATTGATATAACTTATTAAATTCTATAGCCATAAGGTTTATCCATAGAGAAATGGAGAATGAGGAGATGCGTATCCTAGGATGGACAAGGGGGCTAGAAGATCATTGGAAATATACAAATTGCAGGAATTGTCCGCCTAGACTGGTTCTGTCCAGAAACTTCCACTAGGTTCAGAACATGGCTGGAAAAGAATATCATTGTTGTCTAGAATCCACTCGTGAGTGCTAGTCTGAAGTGAAGATTCTGTAGTTATGGGGGAAAGTTGATCACATAATGAAGATGGAGAGTTGTCAAGAATTGAGGGAGTGATGTCATTTAGGTGGTGGTGGACTGGTGGTCGTGTTTTGATTCTTTTTCTTGGCCATCAATGTTTGGTTTTGATTCTCCCTCTTGGTTGATTTCATCGTGAACAAGATCTTTTGGTTTTAGTTTTGCTTCATTTGGGATTGAAGTTTGTTTCAAGCGTTTCCTGAGGCCGGTATGCCAGTGGCTTTTGATCTCATTGTCACTTTTTCCCGGTAACTGTGCAGCAATCGCGGACCATCTGCGCAGAAAGGAATCGCATAATAGATCTCTTCCATCACATTACACGCTTATAAATGGTTTTACTACAGATCAAGGGGCTTGTACGCATGACACCTTTCTTCTCATCTCTCGTGAAGAGCGACAATCTAATGTTAGATATCTGGCCTCCGCTACCTGATTGCTTCGATCATTCCACTTTTAACAACCTAAGAATTTTACAATCTATAATACATACATACATACTTAGGTACATACATACATATACATATATATATATATATGTGTGTGTGTGTGTATTAAATGAAAGGAAAAAGTTTTATTAGTCAAAAGTTAATTTTTATGTTCAATTAATTTTGTTAATAAGAATTATATTTTTTTTTCTAAAACTCGAGGTTTTTTTCTTTTTTTATTTTTCGTAGTTTCTTTCTTTCTCTTTCTATTTCTCCTTAGCTACTTTTTTCTCTGTGCCACTCTTTTGCCTTTTATTTTTTATAAGTTAAGTTATAAATAATGTAATTAAGAGGACTAAACTCACTTCCTCGAAAATAAGTAAAAATAATCAATTTAAAAAATTTTCAAATAACAAATAAAATAAAATAAAATTATTTGTTTTATATAATAGATTGACTGAGTTTAGGTTTATAAATAAAAAAAAAATTTTTAACCAAAATTTTTTAACAGGTATTATAATTTGGGCCATATTTAAAGTTTACTGTTAAGTCAAATAAAAAAATAATGCACACCTAATCTTATATTTAAAAATTTAATTTCTTGAGGTCCGGCCCCAGTGTAGGATGTCCTCAAAGGTCACCCGTGATTGAATCATAATAGAAAATAATTATATTAAAAAAAAAAAGAAAAAGATAACACATGTAACACATTTTTGTTAGATACATCTATCTTTTTTAAACTTCATAAATGTGAGCGTATGATAGCAAGAAATTAATAGATGTCAATAAAAGCTCGAGGTCCACGGCTCCAATAAATGAGGTTGTTGGCTGTATCTGTACCTTTGCAGAAAATTTTAGCGATTAGGTAGTTAATAATATTGGAGAAGACTCAAGTCTCCTGAGCTGATGGCTATACATTTCTAGGTACTTTCCACATTGCGTACGATGGTCATGGTCGAGGATCGAGATAAGGGCTTGCTAAATGCTAATCACATATGCATTATCCATTGCTCGATATCTCTTCTCCTTCCCTCTTCGCGCAATTCACAGGCAAAGTACATGCGCTATCACGGACCACATGATAAGCTTAAGAAAGCAAGAAAACAAACAGATTAGGATAATTTGAAAGTGATTGATCCAAGTTATGCCAAATAACTTAAAAGCACAAACGAAAGAATATTAGTGTGTTTCTGTTATAGGAGGGAATAAATCTGCATTGGTCTGGCTAATTAGATTTGGACGTATCAGATTCTTTTCGGGCTTGACCATTTTTAAACTTCAAGAATGTTTGTAAACTGGGCTTAAATATACTAAACTCAATGAATCTCATTAACAAATAGTGGGTAGTCTTTCAATTCAAATGGTTAAGGGGATCATGTGGATGAAAAACAATTGAACTTAAAGTTTATTGTTAACATTCACATTCACATAGAAGACGATCATTAGTTGGGACACGTATAAGCTTTGTAAATTAATATTAAAATCCCGCATAAGAATTATGTGAATGAATTTTAAATCAATATGTATGAACATAGCTGCTACAAGTTATTATATTCATTTAAATTTGGATGTTCTCACGTTGGTGTGACAATCTTAAGCTTCTGCTTTATGATTTGCAGATTCATGACAGGAAGACTAAAGCAATCGTATTGACAGCACTGTTTGCATTTACATTGGGCCTTTTATCATCTGTCATTGTGGTGATTCTAGGTACATGCCAACCTCAAAATTTTTAACTTATTTTTATCCCTTGTGATTGTCTCTGTATTTACTTGTCTGACTTGCCGCAAATCATGGAGTATGTATGGACATACGCGGCTCTTGAGTTTGCATAATTGTCCACTTTTTCTCTACTGTGGTGAGTAAGCTATCTTGTACCTATTTCATTCATAATGTATATGCTGCATATTGTTGTGGACGTTCTCAATGATCTCTCTTCCTCTCTTGAAGAGTAGCTTGTTTCAAATTCCCAAGAAATAATTCGAAAGAAAAGAATCTTTGATGTTTAACATAAAGGAAGGATTTAGATTATAAGAACAATTGTACACAGGCAAATCAGGAGAATACTTAACAGCATCACAGCTCCTAAAAACGTTAACTACATAAGCAGAACATTGGAATGGCGGCACATAGTAAATGGCATTTTCACCTTAATATTCCATACCTCTATTATCATAATAAATGATCGAGCGACGACGAGACTGAACATTATTGTTAAAGCATGTCCACAGTGGAGCCAGTCGCTGAAGGAGGAGTGGTACTCAAGAAAAATAGTTAAGATTCCATGGCCTTTTGATCGACTCCCTGTATCATTGCTACAGTTCCACGCATACTATCTGAATAAAATACACTAACAATATTAATAATAAGAGCTGTGCTATGGCTTTTAAGAAAATACACAATTATCATGTTGTTATATCCAATATATATTCAATAAGTTTTGAAAAATTTTATAGTGCATATAACAGCTATTCATTGTTTATGCATGATTGATAATGTGAAAGTTTCTAACAGATCCGATCTATTTTGAAGTTAAGAATTCCTTTATATATATTCTGAATTATTTTATATTGAACTATCAATTAAAAGTTCTGCATTTGCTCAAGTTATATAAGAAAGAATCATGATCCATAATGAAGGAAATTAGCCGTATAATTATCACACTCATGACTCTTGATATTTTGGGGAGCAATGGTAGCAAAGACGCTCGCGAGCCTCTTATGATCGTGCATGTAATCGATGATTTAGGATATCCAAAGTCGGTAGTTCTATGCTAGGCGAACAAGAAAACATTCGTTTCAGTTATTATTTCATGGACATCAGGCAGTTATTGGCCCGGAAATCCAAGTACATCTATCACATATATGTTTAGCTGTTTAGGATATAATATAGTAGGGAAGATCTATTCCTGGCAGTTCCAGCATCACCTGGTTTCACCAATCTGAATTATCGTCATAGCACGAACCATCTAGCAATGCGAATATAAGGATGTGGAATAACTATCTTGGTTATAGGCGTTGTCTGATACAAATGGTTCGCTCCAGAAATCTCCACTGTTGTCTTTGAATCGTTCCCTTGAGGCAAGATCACCATCAGAACTCGAAGAGGCGAATTCACCAGCAAATGTTGATGGGGACAACGGAGAACTCTCGAAGATTGAAGTATCAGTTAGGATACTTTGGCTTTCTGCTTCTAAAATTTGATTGGCTACCCATCGTTATATTTGCTCATTAGAATAGTCTTTCATCTGATCAGATGTTAGATCATTCTTCTTGCGCTTCGTCAAGTGGGTGTGCCAGTAGTTTTTTATTTCATTGTCCGTTCTTCCAGGTAGTTTTTCAGCAATCAAGGACCATCTGCCAGTAAAGAAGTAATGTTACCTTAGGCCTACAGTCAGGAATTTGCATGACTAATAAAGTTAATCGTTATAGCATATCCTTCCTGTCAATAGAAAAAGATTAAGCAACAAGCGAGATTACTTGCAAAAATGCCAAGTTTGTCTTTGGAATGTTTGATATTAGTGTTTAATTTCCGCAAAAACTGAATATACTCTCTATCTGTTTTTGCAAAATGAAAAAGTGGATATATAAAGTTACTATTTCTGAATCTAGCTTAGATGGATCTACATCTACATAAACCAAGCTAGCAAGGTCAATTTTCAAGAAGCTTAAGAAGCAGGTGATGTGGTACTTGTTTCCATGTTCTCCATGTAATTTGATGATAGTATCCTCTTCTTGTTTGGTGTAGTTTCCGTGTTTTAAATGAGGCCGGAGGTAGTTCATCCAGCGCAGTCTGCAACTCTTGCCAGGCCTAGATAGACCTGTGAATCACCAACAAATTTAAATCCACAGACATGATCATATATATAGCTCTAGTAATTGAGTAGATTTATCTCCTCATATCAGATTTCTGAAAACAATATTCTCACCTGCAAACCTGAGCAGTTCACGCCAATTCCAGTGGCCGTATTTCAGAACTTAAGCTCTTAACTTGTCATCTTCTTCTTTACTCCATGCACCTTTCTTCATTCCATTTTCGTCATATGCTGGGGCTCTGACCTTCTCCGATCCACGCTCTCTCTTCTCTCTTCAAGCACCTGGCTCAAATTAACATTTTCAGAATGCAACATCCTTTTATACCGTAAATGAATTTGAATATATAAAACGTGTCAAAATTAGTCAAATAGACTCTTAGCCTTTAAAGAAGGATCCATTTATTACATTACAAATAATTTTGAGGGCTCTCTAAGAACGTGCAAAAATGAAAATGTCGCTTTGTGTCGAATAAAATGTCTATTGGATGATGTACAGTTGAACCAGGATCTGGGCATGCAGAAGTGCCACATATGATGGAATGAAAGGATCAACATTGCTTTGGCCAGTGTAACACTGAGATCTTTGATCTGCACCATCCATCAAGAATTTTGAACGTCTGTTTATAACTATCGCATAGCCAATGGTTAGTTTTCAAGTTAGAGCTTGCATATACTATACGGGTGCAAGTTCTGATTACACCGCAAATCGATTAACTCTGACGTGCTACTTTCTTAGTGTTGTTAGACAGCCATTGGCTTAAGGAAAACTTTTCCTGTATTTTTTACACAGACCTGCTTAGAGTTATTAGCATTCTACTTCTACCCACTCACAAAGACAAATCATCCTGGTGTTCACCTTGAATTTGATAGCTACAGTAGCGTGACTTGTTTTTCATTCTTAATTTTTATTTGTCCTCCATTCTTTACTGCTATATAAGTCGTCAGGGTAATATCGATTCTGATTAATTTAGTGAAAGAGACCCGTCCAAGCATAAGTGACAGTATATACCTCATTAATTAAGATTCACCCGCCATTGCAAGGCTTGATCATTATAGCGAAAAATATACAAATATAAGCGTATGTTATTGCTAACAAATAATATAATAATGAATTGAATATTTTTCTCATAAAAATTATCTATATAAATATCTAACTACTAATTTTTAACTACTTTTATTGTTATATGAACCAATTAAACACCGACTTTATGTACTAACTAAATTAATTACTAAATTAAAATAAAACAAAAACAAGAATTGTGATAAAAAAAATTTTAAAGTATTTAATTTCAGATAAAATAATTCAAATATAATTTATTATTCTTATTAACCGGCATCGAGTACATGATTAATAATAAAGAATTACTGAATATACCCATTGGCCTTTTTTACGATAATAAAAAAATTTCTAAATTATTAATTCATTATATTTCTATATAAATTTAAATAATAAGAGATTTATTAAACTCACAAATTTTATAGACAAATGATATTAAACATATAAGTATATCACTATATTACATAAATTTAATGATATTTATTTTAAAATTATAAATATACAATACCTTTTTTTTTAGTACAAACATGCAATCAAACCATTTAATCAATGACGAATTTTAATTAGAAGCATTAAGAACAAAATAGATACTCAACCAAATAATACAATCTTAATCAACTTAAATAAATAAATATTTAGTAGTCACGATTTGACTATATCTTAATCCTAGAATAATCAATTTAATTCATGATATAAGAAATTAAAAAAATTGAATGAATTGAGTATATTAAATAAAGAAAAACAAATGAAGCATGAAACTTAAATGAAATTATTCAAAAGTTTGAATTTTTCATCTCTATAATTTTTCTCACCTCTTTCTCTTTGATTTTATTCTCCTTTTCTAAATCTGTCGTTTTCCCTAAATAAATATTTTTTACTTTTATATTTATGAAGAAATAAAGAAAATTCTGAGAAAATTCTTGATGGACACCACAATTTAACGCTGTGGCATTGAGTCTTAATTTTTCTGACACCACAGTTTTTTAAAATCTCAATTTACTGTTCATTATTATAGCACACCACGACTTTAGGCCCTCTTACTACTATTCATTAACTTTATATTTTTTTACGAAAATTTCACTCATTCAATATTTGTTAACTCCAATACCTTTTTAAATGCTTGTTTTTTTATTAATTACTAAAATAAAACAAAAAAATATGTTAATGTTTCATAAAAATCACAAAAATATAGTTCAAAACATCAAGTGCAAGTTTTCATTTCATGCATATAAATACCTTTTATCAGTCATTACTCATTAGTTATGAGATAAGAACAAAAGGTGATTACAAAAGAACCATATAAAAATTAACCTATTCAATATATATTATCCTATGTGTGAAGGATGGTTAATTCATCAGTTAAAAGATTAGTTTGATAGTTAGAATGACAGTTAGGATCACGGCTGATGCAATTATCTTCTTACTCAAAAAAATAGAATTAGTTATTTTTGTTAATCAAGAATTGTTGAGTATAAATATAGTTGATGAATTCATTTAGAGGATGACTGATAACAATGATCTTCTTATATCCTATAATTCAAGAGAGCTGGTGATCAAGCTTGGGAGAGTTTCTTGACACTTAAAAGCTTGAGTAAGATCTGTATACTAAGGTTTGTGCTCCTGCAATTTTTGTACATATTGATTTCATGAAATGAAAGAGTTTTGCTGCTGTTTCTTACCATGGATGTAGGATGAGTGTTGAACCATATAATTCTTCTTGTTTCTGCATGCAATTGATGATTGCTCTGTGTTAATTAAACTATTCTTGATTGAATGCTTGTTTAACTCTTTATCTGGCAGAAGTGTTAAATTACTTACTGATCTTGATTGTTGACATCAGTATTAGTTCAAGTTTGATTAATTCTGTTAATAGATTAGTGAGTTGAGTACATTATCGATCTAACACTATGTGATCTAAGGAAGCAATAGACAATCTAAAGGTTATTTTGAATCTTAATAGGTTTGAATTCGTTGTTTCTTTGTCAAATGGTTGAGGTACTAAAAGACTTATGGCGAACTTAAGACTTTAAATGATGATAAGAGAATTAGATTTGGCTATAATGGTAACAATTTTTTGGGGTTGACGATGTCATTGCAACAGAAATGCTAATGCTAATCAAATATGAACACCATATATGTAAAAGAATTAGATGAACATTTTTGTAGTGCATTATTTTGAGCTACAACAATCAATAATAATGAATTCTATTACTCATCTTAATTAAATCCATCTCTGAATATGAGAACTAAACAGCATGAGAAAGACCAAAAAAAATTCTAAGACCGATACAGCTGAATCAGTAAACTATATATGGTAGAGATTTGGCGTTTTCCTCATCATGTGCCATTTCACATGTCCCTGGTCTTTGCTAGATTATAAATCCACGGGCTCTCATAAAAGTTCTATACAAACCCATTTTTTTTCTTGAAATTCGAATCTAAAATTCATATCTAATTAGAATCATAGTAGGTAGAAGTCATTAATATTTGACATTTTCGTGTGTTTTCACGTTGTATTTTTGTATTACCTATAATATGCAATATTTTATTCGAATCATAGATATACTTTTCCACTTTTTAGGTAATATATAAGAATGTTTTGCTTTCTAAAGCACTAAATAAAAAAAATTGAAAGGATCATACAGTACATGAATCATAAAATTCATATGATGGGCACATGTGAAGTACATTTGACATTTATAGCTGAATACCAGATGAAGTTTATACCTCACTAATTAAGATTCGCCCACCCTTGCAACACTTGGTCATTGTAGTGAAAAATATATAAATATAAACATATGTTATCGCCAATAAGTAATATAATGATGAGTTGAGTATCGTTCTCATAAAAACTATTTATATAAAAATTTAACTATTAATTTTTAACTGCTCTTATTATTATCTGAACAAATTGAACACCGACTTTATTTACTGATTAAACTAATTATTAAATTAAAATAAAATAAAAATAAAAATTGTGATAAAATAAAAAGAATTCTAAGGTATTCGATTTTATATAGACCAATTCAAATTTAATTTATTATTCTCATTAACTAGTATCTGAGTACATAGTTGATAATAAAAAATTATTGAATATATTCATCGATTTTTTTTAAGATGATAAGAAAATATTTCTAAATTATTTATTCACTATATTCCTACATAAATTTGAATAATAAGTAATTCATTAAACTCACAAATTGTATACACAAATTATATCAAACATATAAGTATATCATTATTTTATATAAATTTAATGGTATTTATCTAAAATTCATATTCAATTAAAATCATAGGAGGTAGAAGTCATCAATATCTTATATTTCGTGTGTTTTCACACTGTGTTTTTGTATTACCTATAATATACAGCATTTCATTTAGATGATAGATATACTTTTCTACTTTTTGAGTGATATATAAGAATGTTTCGCTTTCTAGAGCATTAAATAAAAAAAATGAAACGATCATACAGTACATGAATAATAAGATTCATATGATGGGCACACGTGAAGCACATTTGACATTTATAGCTGAATACTAGATGATCTTTACCCTTTGCCCTCTCGTCTGTATAATTCCCGTGCATGTAAGTGTGGATTAAGGAATTCCCAGAATGGATTAAAGAAGCTCTCAGGACATGTGATTACATCTTTAATTATTAATTAGGTGTCAATAATTATGATGAGGAGGAACGAATGGACACAATTCAATAGTCGACATTGACTCTCAATTCGTAAGATGGGTACATAACCAACTAACAATATCAAAGGCTACAGTTTCGATTTTAGATCACTTCATTGTACAATCGCTAAAAGTATGGGACGCTATCAACATTCTCGTAGTTCATCATTTTGAACCACAACAATTAATAATAAAGAATAGCATTACTCATCTTAATTATATCAACCTATATAAAAATGAGAACTATTCTTTATAGTGTATATCATTATTATTATATAAGCATGTTATATATTGTAATAGTTTGTACATTCTTGGACTTATTATCTTATATTATTTGTTTTGTTGTTCTTTCAACGAAGCTACCATGCTCATCCATGGCGCATCTAGAATGATTCCAGGGAAGGCATAACATAACCGTGTCTTCTAGCTGGGGGCACATGTTTTTAATTAAGTTAGGGTTTTGATAATTTCAAGATCAGCTCTTGCTTTGTTCTTCCCTTCTTACCCGTGAAAAGGATGTTGGTAGTAGATAGGAATTCGGTGCTTTTACATTGGGTGTAACCATCATAATTATTTGTTGACTTAATTTCTCTTCCTTGGTTTGTAAGTGATAAGGTTTGAGGTACGACATCTAGGGATCCACAATAAAACACACATGATATCTTCTCTTTTAAAGTCTACATGCTTGATAATCAAAAGGTCTATCTACCAATATGAGCATGCAAAAAATTACATCATGAAATATGCATAAATAACACCATAAACTATAACAAAATATTTACGTTATTATAGTTTTTGTTTATCGAGTATAAGTAAAAGTTATTTTATTTATATAAAATTATTTATCGTATAAATTTTATGAGAATACAAATGTACAAATATTTATTTTTAAATTTTTTATTTTAAAAAATAAATAATTAATAATTATATTTAAATTTCTAATAAAAATAATAATTAAGTTATATCATTCAAATTCATAAGTTCAGGTTTATTCATATATTAACCCAAAAAAATACTATCTAAATTAAGATAATTGTTTATCTAATTATCTTGTATGTTTCTTGTTATGATGAAATTTTATTGTAGAAAGTGTGCTCTTTAAATCAACACGCAATATAATATGATTGATATTAAGCTTGATCTAAGAGCCAACAGGCTGAGAAAGGCATGATATGGTTGATATTAAAGTAAACGAAAAGAAAAATCTCAAAAAAACAAAAGGAGATTGACGTTTGAATATCAGCTGTGACTTTCAAGTTTTGATAGCATTAGGACATTTAGTATCCATTCGCTCCAAGGACTTGCCTGTAGAGTAATAATTGAAGGATCCAACAAACAGAATTATTGGGCCATAGACTTGCAAAGAAGGGGTACCACTTTTATTATCAGGATAAGAGAATTACTGTTTACACCCGGCCCATTTAACATCATGGCAGAGTCCTACCAAGCAGAAGCCACTCACTGAGAATACAATAGTTGCATCAATTTTATTTCTCAAGAGTTGTGCCTCATGATCATCTGGCATTCATTACATGTTGCTATATTGCATAATACAACTTCATATATTCTATGGCCATAAGATTTCTCCATCGAGAAATGGAGAATGAGGAGATACGTATCCTGGGTCGGACAAGAGGGCTAGAAGATCATTGGAAATATATAAATTGCAGGAATTGTCCGCCAAGAATGGTTCTGTCCAGAAACTTCCACTAGGTTCAGCATATGGCTGGAAAAGAACATCATTATTCTCTAGAATCAACTCATGAGTGCCCGTTTGAACAGAAGCATCTGTAGTTATTGGGGAAAGTTGATCACTTGAGGAAAATGGAGAGCTTTCAAGAGTTACGGGAGTGATGTCATTTAGGTCGTGGTGGTTGTCTTTTGATTCTCCTTCTTGGCCATTAATGTTTGGTTTTGATTCTCCCTCTTGGTTGATTTCATCGTAAACAGGTTCTTTTGGTTTTTCTTTTGTTTCATTTGTGATTGAAGTTTGTTTCAAGCGTTTCTTGAGGCTGGTGTGCCAGTAATTTTTGATCTCATTATCAGTTCTTCCAGGTAACTGGGCAGCAATCGCGGACCATCTGCCGAGAAAGGAATTGCATGAGACATCTCTTCCATTATATTAAATGCTTATACATGGTTATACTACATATCAAATAGCTTACACTCATGACGCCTTTATTCTCGTCCCTCATGAAGAACTACGACATATGATAACATTCAATTTTGAGATTGTCGATAGCTTGCTTCCACTAGCTAATTTCTATTATCAGTTTGTTTTTAACTAAAACAATTTTGATGTATGAACAGGAAAATACTTTTCATTTCTAACAATCTAACAGTTTAACAATCCCTCTCTCTCTCTCTATATATATTTATACACGCATAACATATACATATATATATATATATGCATTAAATGAAACGGGGTAAGTTAGTAGCATATATATATTTACTTTTTTTTCCGAAAGATCATCATTTATTTGATTTTGATGTTCATTCATGTTTGCATTGATTTATTATAATATGACAATGTATTGAACTTCTCTCGAGCTTCACAAGTTAATTTTCGTATGTACCATGTTAATGAAAAGCTGTAATGGATTAAGGAATACCTGTTTCCAAGTGCCTCATGTAATCTCATGATCGTATCCTCTTCTTCTTTGGTATAATTCCCTCTTTTGATGTTAGGCCTCAAATAATTCATCCATCTCAATCTGCAGCTCTTTCCACACCTTGCTAGACCTGAATATGAAACAAAATTTGATGATCAGTAACTGTTTCAGAAACCTTGTAATGTAATTGCAATTTGCCATAGAACCCTCGACTTAATTGAATTAGAAGAAAGGCAAAATGAAAGGTGAAACAACTAAGAAGATGGTATATACAATATCTGACAAAATCTGGGAAAAATAAAGCTATTCTATCGAAGAAAGCTACTGAGTAGTTGAGACTTGTTATATATGTGAGCTATCACTGGATGCAAATGTAGCCATTGAAGGCGGCGGTTCAAACTGGGCGTGCAAAAAAAAAAAAAAGAAACATATGCACTGAATTCAAGGCAATAAATTAAACTAAGAGGGAGGATTTATTAAGAGCTTTCTCATGAATAGACGCATGTATATATCTTACACTCGTCTTACCTGCATACTTAGGAAGTTGGCGCCAGTTCCAGCAGCCATACCTAGTTATATAAGCCAGTAGTTTTCTATCTTCTTCTGGTGTCCACGTTCCCTTCTTCAGCCCAGTTTTATCACAGCAAGGTGTTCTCACCATTTTCTCTCCAGTCTGATCTTTTGTTTTCTTTCCTCTCTTTCTACTTCATAACGCCAGTCATGACTGCAAATTTGTATTATTTATACTCTACCATGACTTGGAAAATCGAAACGTGTTTCACACTTTTTATTTTATTTTCATTGGTTCTACGATACTACTACGTACCATTAGCATTTAAAAAATCAGGTCCATAATTCAAAGAAGATTCATTAGAAGTTCATATTTATTATATTTTTATGTACTCCTACGTTGCACTTATAAAAACGACAATGGGAGATCCAACATTGAGCTTCGAGGAAACGGGATCACTTCTCCCAACAATGCTTCGCCACATGTATGGCCAAAATTTTCTTGCAAAATTTTCTTTGGAATTGTTTGAATTTTTGGAAGTATCGTGATATTACATCACATAGGATCGCAATTAATGTGTTACATATGGAACAAGCTATTGGTTTTTTTGAATTTATTGTCAAAATGAGTTATGTTAGGAAATAAGGAAGGTTCATTTATTGTACAGCTAATAAAGGGGTCAAAGTCAAGCTTTTTCGTAGCCAAAATTTTCATGCCAGTCAACATGCTTTGTTTTCTATATGAACACAATTATTTCGTGCCTACTAATTTTGACAAGGATGATGCTTGTAAAAGCTAAATTGTGGCAACATAAACGGCCAATTTTGCAGCCATGACCCACTTTCGTTTCATCTATTTATGGCCTTGTAAAACAATAATAATGGTGACTAAGTCACCGAAATTTGTCCCTTACGGTGAACAAAGACACTTTGACAATCATAGCGACCAAGTCAGTTGCCATGGGTAACGTAAGATCACTGTTTGTTTAATTACAACTAGTAATCAAAATCACATACCTAACGCATACTTTAAAATGGGGTTTGACTTCACGTCTGAACTCTACCCTACTTTAATGGGTTTTTGAATCACGTGTATTCACCAGTCAACGAAGAATCTTTCAATCCCAACACCACGAGAAATCAGAACGAACCAACCAACCCTGTCACTAAAAACCAAAAACTTGTAATGGTAAATATTATGTCTGCAGTATTAACTACCAAGGATACTTTTAACTGGTTTCAACTATCTGGAACTGGTCAAGCTGAGCTCTTATTTAAAGCGATTGCGAATTTTTTAAAGGTAAGTCATTCAAGTTTTGAATGCTTTGAAAAAGGGTACTTAAAATGAGGCCATTTTGGAAAGTTAAGAAAAGATATGCATAAAGCTTGTTTAGTGCTAGACACGATAAAACAAGGTCTTCGTATTAGTGAAATTTGGGTTCACATTTTTGCATATTGACGTTCTAGATCAAAGCCATGAATGGTAATCAAATAGGGCAGAATCTAACAAACATTATGTTACTTCCAAGTCAAGGAAACCTGTATCTATGTGGCCGGAAGTGGCTGCTATTTGTGGTTGTGGGCGTGAATAGCCTGCACGCACTCCTGATGGACGTCTTAATCTGCGTAGTTCATGGATAAATTTGACAAATAATAGAAGTTGACTTAGTCATTCAAACGTCGAGAGACCCAATCATAGTGGGCAAACACTATTTATCGATTGTCAATCTAACCTTAGTCCAAAGTCTTGCCGAAAGCACTTGAAAGTTGTTTGACACATGTTTTCTAGCTGTCCCTGGTAACCAATGCTTACTTGGGCTTTTACTGAATTATTACTCATGGGCTTTGCACTTAAACCACGAGTACTAGTCTGGGCTACGTAATGACCCACTAACGACTGTTTTGAGACTCTCGGCTTTCCTTCCCCGTTCATCGAGGATCTTGTTAATTCGTCCTGAACTCATCTGTTCATAATTCTTGCATTTTTCTCTGTCGACGTGCCTGCTCATGTATTTATTTTTCAAGTATTTTCCATTGTTGAAAAGCAATTGCTAAGTAATAAGCACCATCGATTAACGAATTTATGCATGCCTTGACATCAAATACCACTCTTTGTCATTATTTAATTAGGTTTAGGAGTTAACAATATAGCTGGAGAATTAATATGAAAGCAATTACTAAACCATTTTGTTCCACACTTTCCTAGGATCTATTAGGGACAATGATTCCTCCCCAACTTTATCGTGTCATGTTTTGATATCATGCTAATGTCTAAAAGAAACACGAATGATTTAATATGCAATGTGTTCCATACACACATAATTTCTAGAGCTGTTTCTGTTTATGGCGGACCAATCTTTGGTTTCATTGTCCACTAATCTTATGCTATTTCTGATTAAACAAACATTATACCCAATTTAAAACATACACGGACCCAATTAGCAAGAAAACACTTGGACAAAACCTTTACATCTTTTTTTTTTTTATAAAAAAAGAAAAAATCACAGCTTTGATTGTATAATGTTTTGCTTTTCATCTTTACTTTTGGATATCACTATCACCTTTAATTTTCCTATAAATTAGTTAAAGCTCCACGATAATTAGAACTGAATACGGCGAAGCTAAATAAATAATTTTGGAGGGTTACACAGGGGGACAAAGTAAAGCATAATTATATAGGTAATGCATGCATTAGCGGATTTACTATATGTATGCAGAATTATTTAACATTCAGAAGACAGATAGGAACGCAAGATGCGATTTAGAACGCGGGATCAATGCTGAGAATCCATGCAAAGGGGCAGTATCATGTGTTATTTGTAATTGCGTTTGCCATTTTCAATGGAGACTTGGCTACAAAGTAATGTGAAAAGCATAATGACACTGTCCGGCTTTCGTCAAGTAGTAAACAATCATGCCACGAAATGTGGTTGGATGGTGTTGAATACTATAGCTCGTAAAAAATGAAATCGTTGAAAAGGTGAACATTCTTCAGGTGTAGTTTATTAGACCATCTAGTACGCGATGGGTTACAATCTTTTAATTCAAGAATCAGTAATTGGTATTATGAGATCATGAATGATCGATCGGCAACAGTTACTTTGGTATATGAATATTATTCAAACACTTAGTTCGTCAGACATTGAAATCGTATTATTATTACTTGGAACTAATGAATTGTCTTCTTTCACAGGAAACTGTACAGTAAACAAGTCAAAAATTAATTGACAGGCCCTTCCGAAATTAGTCTCAACTCCACCACCAACCAAATCATAATACCCCGTCTCTTTCTTTTCACCAACAAAAAGCAAAACGGAGTTATATCTCTCTACCTGTCCCTCGCAGTCACAGGCAGCATCTAAGCTATTTCCATTTTCATCCCCACTTTCAAAACCAAAATACAGGCAATATATAAAATATTATTTGTTATAATACATAATATAATATTCCCTTAACCATTTATAATGCCGGCCCCAAGAACGAAAATTAATACAATTCCTTCGTTAACCTTTGTAGTTGGAAGCCATAGTTATTATCATCTTTAGTAAGCACCGGATTACAGAGAAATAATGAAGAACGTTTCAAGGAATAAATTTTTGCTTTGTTTCAGGCCTGTTGTTGATATGGATGGCTTGGTGCTTGATTCTGAAGGCGGCTCCAGAAGTGGTAGTCAGAGTCTGAAGTATATTGGTTCTGGAAACGGACAGCCGATTTCGGATAACGATCAGTGTTCTAAAGTTTCTGGAAACTCGATGATGGTTAGTCGTCCTTCAAAACGAACTTTGTCTCGTGTGATGAAGGCTGTTCTGTTTGAGACCATACTGGTTAGTTTCTTAACATTTTAATGTTGTTTTTGTTCGAGGATTTTGTTTTCATATGGATGATCGAAGATGTTTTCCGGGCATTCACTGCAGGCTAAGAGAGTTCGTGACAGAAAAAGTTTATGGCAAGACTCGTTTCGATCAAAACGTAGTTTTTCCAGGCGGCGAAGGTCTTTGGATTCGGAAGATGATAAATCAGCGAGACGTCTTCCAGTTGATCATACTGATATTCAAGAAATCAAATCAAACCCAGCTGTTTTGTCTTCTCAATCATCAGTTCGATCATCATCATCGTTTTGTTCATCAAGTTCAATATCACAATCAAAGAGACAGCAAGAACGAGTAGTAAAGCCAGTCAAAAATACCCACAAGGGTAGTAGTTCTAGTTTCAGCTGTTGCATAAGCTTGTTGCTTATGAGTCTCGCCGTGACAATTCTATGGGGCAGGATTTGTGCAATACTTTTCACATCGATCTGGCTTTTTTATCTTCCTCAAGAAAGAACCTGCCGGCCGGAAAATATGAAAAGGCCATCGAAGAAAGAGCCTAGAGTTTACAAGAAGAGGATCATATTGGAAGGGCTGCTTTAGAGGAACCATCACAGAGACGGTGCATTAAATTTATGACGTGAAATTCTCTTTTTCGTGTATGATGCAAATTAACTTCTCAGAGCTTTGTTCTTCTGGCTGTGAATTAAAGCTAATGTCAGATATTCAGATCAGTTCACAAGAGACCAAACAACTTCAGTTCTACAGTTCTAATCCCTCTTTGCATTTTGGAGGAGAAATTAATTATTAGAAATAGTAAAATCTATACGAAAAATTTGCAAGTTACAGACCATATCAAAGAACATTTTTCCATTTAACATACTTAGGCGACAATTTGTGATTGTTTCTGCCATCTTTTTGGGGCAGATATTCGATGCTTGTCAGCTTATCGCACAATCTTTTGACCAGTCAGCGGTAATACTTTGCGCTGATTTTGCTCGGAAAGCATTCTTTTAATTAATAGATTAATTAGCAGTTACTTTAAATCATAATTAACGTCTGATATTTCTGGTGTTTAATTTCTCTATGGTGTGGGTACCTGGTTGACTATTTTGAAATGCAGCCTCCTAATTACAGATTAAGTTAGGCATGGTCCCAACTGTGTGAAACTATTTTTGTGGCTCCTTGAAGGGGAAGAACTTCAATATTTCTATTACAAAGCTTGTCGGACAGTCCCACAATTTTCTAAGATGTCTTGTGTGATTTTACTGAACCATTCCGGCGGGCATGCAAATCATGTGAAATTTAGCATAAATGTTAAGAAATTAAGTAAAATAAAGGAATAAAGCCGAGCCAAACGATCTTGTAAAAGGTCTAAAAGCTTAAATACATTAATGAGAGGCATATAACGCTTGAATACCCATTAAAGATAATGGGACATAGAACGTCTGGTATTATAAAACTAATTTAAATGGTTGTCGGCTGCCCTCGTGAAAAAAAGTTTAATGCCAAGTGAATTCATACACCTACCGGCCGGCAATTAATTATTTCTTTCTATTGAAGAAGCTAAGGAAGATGAAAGGAGAAATGTGGGCATAGTTTCAATGGAGGTTGTGAATTTGAGATGCATTTTGGAAAGTCCAGTTGATTCTAGCCCTAGTTTCCCACATGTTGAAGGGAATACTACTATCCAAACCACTGAAAAATGATGAACCCTTACCAAGCCTAAGGGTGTGAAGAACAAAGAACTAACACATATAAGACTAAAGGAATCAAGTGGCCAATGAAGTATTCGTCCTCAACACAAGATTAAAGATGTTACGAAATCTTTATATTATAATTAAAACTAAAGCAAATAGGGAATCCCAGGTTCATCTTCTTGCTACTCAGCAGCTTAGAACCCGAGGACACTAACAAAGGCAGATTACAAAGAGATAAAAAGACGTGATGTGTGCTTTAATGGCTTGCAAAAGATGAAGACAGGGACATGTCATATTCTCAACAATTGAAATGAGAGTATCACAATTTCCTTTTCTCTTTGCATGGACAACCAATTGGATAGGTACCCCAAAGATGTATCATAAAGATAAGACACCCATAACAAAGTTTACACGTGGCACCCATTGAGAATAGACCTCATCAACAGTGATATGCCGACTCCACGTACTATAAAGATGCTGTTCTCCAAAAATAAGTGTACTATTTTGCAAGAAAACCGTTATTACCCATATAACATTAACCGATTCTTAAACCCCAAAAGCAAAAGTCTATTTTCATGTGTCGTCTCATCGCGCGCGCTCTCTCTCTCTCTCTGGTACTTTCTTTTTCTCTTCTATTTTGTCTGATATCTTTTGTTTTCTAATATTTTCATGCGAGTTGTCAATTTTATCTCCATTGACTTGCGTTTCTTGTTTAAATTTTCCTTTTCTTTGCATGTTTTTGGTTGAGTGATCATGAATTTCTTTGGTTGTTTTTGGATTTTATTTGAGCAGTCCATGAATGAGGAACCTACATGGGTAAAGTCATAATTTTTTATTGTCTACACTCTTTTAGTTTCTAACCGCATTGTTTTTCTTTTTCTGGTAGAAAACGAATCAAAGAACTGTTTCTTAGAAGTTCTTGAAGTTTGCATTTTTCTTGAGGGCTTACAGTGCTAGCCTTTGAATAAAATTAGGTCAAGAAAAATCATTTTCATAGTTGGACATTATGTGGGTTTAGTTTATAAAGACATTTGGAATTGTATGTGTACATGACACCTTAACAAATTTATTTGTTTTATTGAGATGAACAAATGGTGATTGCTTTGCTTGAAGAGACTGCTTAAAGCAGGGGGGAAGGGAGAGGGTGATACGTGCATGCAGTAGTCGCTGATTATTTAAATTCTTGTTCGTATTTTACTAATCATAATGCAATTTTAGGATCATAAGGATACATTTGGCTTGTCCTTGACTGCTTTTTCTTTTTTTTCCCAATTCCAACTAATGCATTATTGCTGATTTGCAATATTCTGTTCATATGCGATGTGCATTGGTACATGGGTCCGTGACAGAATAAATACAATCACGGGATAAGTCTCGCACCGGAATCTTCTGTTTTAGATTTTGTAGGAACAGAAACCTTAGTCTTGTATACGTTTTTGTATCCTTCAAAATCTGTTGACTTTATCTTTAACATATTATCTGTTCCTTGTTAAGAGTTTATGTGAAGCTAGATCTTTTTTTTTTTTTTTCTGTTTGACTCATTCATTTCTTATTCTAGGCTTTGCATTATGGAGTTGGTTTAGATAAGGACTGAAAATTGTCAGATTGATAAATGTTCAGATGGAACTTTCAGGGGCATTAGTTCAACACATTGAAAGGGGAAATGGTATCTGTAATCCTTCAAGCTCTTTAAGTTGTTCAATTCTTGGTAACATTTGTACATCTAAAGTTTTGGAGAAGCCCGGAGATCTAGATTTACCAAATGTCAAGTGTAAAGAGGGGTCCAGACGTGCTGGATCCTTCCAATCAGCTTTTGGCAGTTTTGGTGATAAACAGGTGAACAACAAAAAGGATTCAGTCACTGATGAGTTGAAGTACGAGAAAGTTGTAAGAAAGAAAAAGAAGAAGAGGAAGAATAAGAAGAAAAGCTATTCAACTAAAGAAATCACCAATAAGATTGTTTCTGAGACAGGACAAAGCAAAAATGATCTTAGTAATGCAGAGGTATTTGCTGAATCTTCTCGAAGGGCTGCTCAGTATGTCTCACAATCAAGTGAAGTGGCCACTTGTGAATCAGTTAACTGTGAAGGACAGAAATTGAAAACAAACCAATCTTCTATGCCTCACAACGATTGCAGAAGCAAGAAAGGACAGAAATACCATGGGGAAAATTTCTTGAGGCTTCATAATAAGTTTTGTTTATGTGGAAGAGAATTTTTAGGAGTTCCATTTGAACAGAATTATTACGAGAACAGTGATGTGGCACAGAGAACTCGCAGTAGGCAGCATATCTTTACCCGTCGTGCACCCGACTTACGCTCGTCTTCTGCTTCTGCTGCTCATGGACAGCCAACTACGGAATGCTCAACAAAATTTACTGTACCACTGCCATGTGGGTTTCAGCCACACAATGGGGTGAAGATGCCGGGTATGAATCATGTATTAACTATGTCTTTTCAAGCTTCTGCAAACTGTCAGTCATACATGAGAGTTAAACAATCTAATCAACATTGTCTTGGAGAAGATATTACTTCTGGAATAAATGCAAAGAAGTGGGTTCCTATTGGCACTAAGGGGTCAAGGATCCTGGAGAAGACTGCTTCCGCCAGTATCTGTCATTTTAGTGATGGTGACTTGCCATCTTTTTGCGAAAGGGTGAATGATAGCCACTCGGGAGGAAACATAGGTGATTATTATGCATCTACTGTGTTAAGCAAATCTAAAGACACAAAATTAAATGATGGCCACAGAATTAATACAAGTGAAACCGAAATTCCAGAGTCTGAAAGTCAGAGCACCATAAAAAAAGTCCAGTATGTCGAGAGTTCTGAAGTTGGAATGGAATATGTGCAAAAATTGAAAGATATTCAACATCTTATCATTGGCTTGCAAATGGTAAAAGATCCTCTAAATGCAGCTTACAAAATGCAATTAGTATCTGAGGGGTTTGAGCTAGTGATGGGATGTCCACTTGCAGAGTTTGAAAGATTCCTCCACTCTGCTGCTCCCGTCATTACTTCTTCATATCTACATGAGAAATGTGCTGCTTGTTTGGGTGATCAGCTGTCCAATATCTCCTTGTGTAAGCACCAGATAGCTAATACATCACTTTCTACTGTTTGGAAATGGTATGAGGAGCCAGGGAACTATGGATTGAAAGTCAAGGCAGGGGATTCTCAGAACCTAAAGGGACTGCTTGCTGAATCCACATCGTTTCATGCTCATTTTGTTCCTTTCCTTTCAGCTGTTCAATTGTTTGGCTACTCACGTCTGTCTAATACTTGTGGTACAAGTGATGAGCATGCCAACCCTGACATGCAGGTCAGAAACAGCTCAACTGGTAAACATTTTTTGGCCAAGGATTCAGTTGTGAAATTTGACTCAGTTGAGGAGCCTGTCAATTCATATAAGGTTTTCTGTTCTGTAGGCCACTCCCAGAGTTTCATTCCATCGCTGCTTTGCTCCAGTAATTGTGAACTTGTGTTTGAATTTTTTGAAGCTGAGATACCTTCTTCGCGGAAGCCACTTTACAATAAGTAAGTTTGCCACTAGGCTTTGTCTATCTTTGCCGCCTTGAAAATTATATTCATCAGGCAATAGCTTATTCAAATAGGAAATTAATAGGTCACACATAATCAGTTATTTGATACCAATGCTATTACAGCGACTTTTCTAAACGGGAAACCAACATATGCTCTCGCATAGTATTTGATTCAGCATTCTATTTATTTACTTGAAGAAATTGCATCTTATATTGTTTATGCTGCTGTAACAGTAGAAGATGTATTAAGATTTATGCTTTCTTACCTCAAAACTTACTGATAAATATGTCAATTGAATTCACTAATATCGTCTATGACTGTTGATTTGACATAACTGATTTCTATTTGCATTTCAGCTTTGATTGTCTAGTTTGCCCAACCAATGCCCCAGTAGAAGGTTTGACATGGGTTGTCACGGATTGTTGTCACAATTTTCCATTCTTTTAATCTTCTAGTCTTAGTACACACTAATCTCATCCATTTCAAAATCACCACTTGGCTCGTAGGCTTTTTTCCTGTACTCCTTTCCCTTAACTTAGTTTAGTATGAATACTATCATCTTTTTGAATTGAAAATGTTGTTTTAGATGCATCTAAACTGGGGTTTTAACAAATTACTAATTGCAGAATTGTGGATCTTATTGACAATGAAGATTCCAGTCTTCACGTATTTGGTGACCCATCAAAACTGAACTCTTTGAAGCTGCAGCATCTACATCCTGCATCCTGGTGAGAATCAATTGGCTACATTTTTTTTTTAATTGGATGAGGACGAATCTTTGATATTCCTATTACTACCCGAGTAAATTGGTTTTAGGTTTTCAGTCGCTTGGTATCCCATATATCGAATTCCGGAAGGGAAATTCACTGCAGCTTTCTTGACTTATCACACATTTGGACATTTGGTTCAGAGAGAGATTCCATTTTATTCTGTCTACAAGGAAACAGGTTGTGTAGTCTCCCCTGTGGTAGGATTGCAAAGCTACAACACAAAGGTGAAGTGTTGAACACTCTAGCTCCAACTCTCTGTTAACTTTCTGTTCTTTTTTCAGTTGAGAACTGAACTTGAAACCTACCTTCCAATTGCCACTGTCTTTTGCCACGCTTACTTCTTTGGCACATATAAAATTTAGATGACAGCCTAAGATGGAAATTGGAATTGAACTATTTATTTTCATGAACAACTATATTTCTAGTTCTAAGCTCTCTATTTTTCCACCGGTGTTCTATATCATTGCGAGTACTTCTAGACTTGACCTGAACCACATGCCAGATAAATATATTAATCTGTGAACTTCCTATCTTCAAATTTGGAATATTGACCATGGTACTGATGAGAAATGACAAAACCCGTAACGTGTTCAGCGGGCTGGATCTGTGCAGAAGCAGTACGTGGAAATTAAAACTAAAGCAAGATATTAAGATCACCAAATTCGGAGGGATTATGGAATACACTGAAAGATGTATAGTTTGCATTGTTGAAGTCTGATTAGGAGAGACTGATTTATTTCATTTCAGTCTCCTTGAAATAGACGATTATTCTTCTTTGGAGATTGATAAATATTCAGAGTGGTGATACAGTACCTCACGAGCTTTATAGCTGCAGGGTGAATGCTGGTTTGATCTCAAAAGACCTCTCAAATCGTCTTTAAAAGAATCTTCACCTTTCGACTGTTCTGAAATTCTTCGGGAGCAGCTCAAAACACTAACGGAAAATGCATCACTTTTTGCTAAAGGCTGTGTTTGGAAGGATGGCATCAAGGTATTCAACCGGCACCAAGACTACGAGTTTTTCTGTTCCCGAAATTAGTCAGCTGGCTGTGTACGGTTTTCTGGTACACTGGATTTTCTTTTTCTCATCCAATTAGTTTCGCAGGTTTGAGCCACTTAGCATGTACAAATATCATTCAAACTAGCAGTGCAGTCTCATTACTGTGCATAAGTTTCTGTAGCACACAGGAAACAGACTATAAAGTGGAATATGCAGGGGATAGTTTTGGTTTTTTCTCGTTCAGCAGCAATTGCTGTTGAACTTACTGTTGAACGTATAAGGGGATTCTTATCAAGTGATGGTAAGTAAGAATACAATAGGTTGTGCAACGACATGGACTTGACATCGGGAACCAAAAACACTTATTCTTTAAACAAATGAAAAAAGGCCCAACATATTTTGAATTGACTAAATTTCCATAAGGATTTGGGCATTCTTCGATTACCTAGTGACCTTTGCCAGTGTCATCGCCCTATCAGTGCGAACGCTGGCTTGAGGATGAATCTGTGAAGAAGATAATGTGCTCCTGCTTGTCGACCAATACCTGTAGAGATTTTGGAATTGGAGACTGGCTCACTTCCGAAACACCCTCAAGGGTTTGAACTACTTGACCCATTGTTGGCCTGTGATTTTCTTCATCTTGTATACACCAACAAGCAACTTTGCAAATCCTTGACAGCTCTTCTACATCAGCATTGCCCTTCAGCCTTGGGTCTAAAAGACTAAGGACATTGCCACCTTCCGTCATTTGGTTTGCAGCCCGTGTAGGGAAGAAATTCACTTTTCCATCTTCAGATTGCTCATAGTTTCTCCTTCCTGATACAAATTCAAAGAGCATCATGCCATAGCTGTAAACATCGACTTTGGCTGTTATGGCCACTCCTGAAATCCATTCAGGTGCAAGATAACCTCTTGTGCCTCTTATGGTCGTTAGGACTCGACTGAAATCCCTCCCAACAAGCTTTGACAGACCAAAATCTGCCACTTTTGGACACAATTCAGCATCTAATAGAATGTTTTCTGGCTTTATGTCGCAGTGTATGATGCAGTCTCTGCACTTTTCATGGAGATAAGCCAACCCTCTGGCTATCCCCAGGGCGATTTTGTATCTTATTTTCCAGTCAAGAACTTTTGAATTCTTTTCCTGGAAAAGATGAGAATCTAAAGAACCATTCGGCATATAATCATACACCAACAACTTTCTACTTCCTTCAGAGCAGAATCCACGAAGCCGAACTAGATTGACATGCTGGATATTTCCTATGGTGATGACTTCTGCCCTGAATTGCTTTTCTCCTTGGTTGATGCTTTGAAGCCTCTTCACAGCAATGACACTCGAATTAGGCAGCATCCCCTTGAAAACAGAACCGAAACCTCCTCCCCCCAAATTTTCTGAGAAATTCTTTGTGGCAGTTTGCAAATCGTTGTAAGCAAATGCCACCAATGAACCCTCCACTGCTTCAGTTGCTCTAATTGTACTCTTTCTCTTCCTCAAATATACAAACACAAAAAGGCCTAGTAGAACCATTAAAGCCCCTGAGCCCACAGCACCACCAACGACTATTCCCTTGTTATTCTCGGGACTTGAAAACTCGGAAGCTGCAAGCTTAATATAAATAGTTTCGCCATTCGTGTCACCTGGTGCATGCTGCTGCAGATTCAAGAGATTTCCAATCCAAATTGAACAGCCATTGTTTTCAGAAGCGTAAGCAGTGCAAGAGCAATTCCTCAAGCAGGTTGTTTCACATTCCTTGATACTCCCTACTGCCACAGATTGTGGATGTTTAGGCAATAGCATGTTAGGATTTGCTAAGAAGCTATCAGTCTTCCCGTTGCCAACAGTATTATTGCCACACTGCAGTTGGGTTTTCCTTGCACAACCACCAGAATAATCCTGCAGCAAGTTCCAATTATACCCCGAGTTTGGCCTAAAACCTGACGGACAAGCGCAGAACGATTGATTTCCCTCATTGCAGCTGCCGAATGCACCACAATAAGCGTAAACATCACAAGGTTGTCTTGGTTGGGACCAGAACTGAAACCAGGCCTTGCTAGCCTCCAACCAATACAATTGCATAATCTGCCCTGAAGCATCAATAATAAATCGAGATGTCATTGTATTTGTTACAGAATACGTGAAATATCTTCCATTTTCATCCGAAACATAATTGAAGTCAAACATATGATGAGATATCATCTCAGGAACGTTGGCGAAATTTATTCCAGTCCATATCCCACTATTCCAGTACAGCACAGACCTATTCCACATTATAACATATTGATCAGATTCATCTGGGTCTAGCTCAAGAGAGAAGAGACCAGGTGCCGGATCTTCTTTATTTTTCCATGAAGTGAGAAATTGGTTTACATTTTTCCGTTTATTCCTTCCAAACTTCATCCCAGGGAGCCATGTATGAGTCGGATGATCAAAACTTTCCCATAATGACATTGACAAATTCTTGGACCAATCTCTCAAAACAAGATTACCTTCATCTAGAAGAACTGCTTCTACCGAAGTTGCAGCAGCCGTAGAGTTCAAACTCGTGGACCAAATTGGAAATTTTGACTCATTGAAAAGAACTAAATTACAATCTGAAATTCTTAACACTGAGGAATATCTATCAGAAACTGGTTTGTCTCTATTTGCTACCCAAACTATGGTTTGTTCAGACAATTTTTTGTACCACATGCCTATATAGTTGTTTGAAGAATTACCTGGCTTGAAGAAGCCTAGTTCGAAGACCCCGCCTGCAGAGACAATAGTCTGATCACCGGACAGAGATTTGTTTGCAGAAATGGTGTCAGGAGCTGCAAACGAGAAATGGGATTTGGGAGAGAAGCACGCAATAAAGAGTACAGAAATCATAAACCATGGATTATTCTTGACATCCATAGCTGCAAACCGCTCTGTGCAGACAAGATCACAAGGTAGATGTTTTAGGAACAAGAGATGTATACACCCGCATACATATATATTATATCAAATGCGGCCTCCTATTGTTTGAGTCCTGTCAAAAGCAAGTTATAATCAACTATTATGGCGGCAGTGGAGTCAACAAAGTTGCTAGAGTGGCTGTGGTCTAACATGGATTCAATGAAAATGCATTCTTCCAGCTTGAAGAAAATGTTTTCCTTCTCTCTTACATAAATTGGACACTTGTCATTTCGACGACAACTTGGTTTAGGCTACTGTTTTCGGTCACAGCAGCCGTCAAAGAGTCAAATTATTGCGTCAATTCAAAATCCGCCGTTCAAAACTCCACTAGAACAATACAAGATTGAAACAAATTTTCAATTATTATGACTGTCCCGCTAAATTTTGGGTTGGAGTTTATTAGACCAATTAAGTGATGTTTATTAGGATTTGCATTTCAATCCGTTTGCCATTGAGAATAAACGAGGATTATCATTATTAAAATAGCTATGGCAGATTACATTATCTTTACACTCTGAAGCAAGGGATTGCTTCAATTCCCATATACATACTAGAGAAGATTACAAAGGGCAAACAAGTAGGTACTCTTAAACCAATTGTGGAATTGATTCTCTTCATGAGGGTTTAAGAATTTGTTGAAGAAGAGTTGCTCTTCGTTTGAGATGAAGCAGTCAAAGTATTACTACGTGTCTGCGAACTCTGATTTGAGGATGATCCTGTGAAGAAGATTATGTGCTCCTCGTTGTCAGCGAGTACTTGGAGAGATCTTGGAATTGGAGGCAAGGTCAACTCCGAAACTCCTTCAAGGATTTGAACTACTTGACCCATTGATGGCCGATGTGTTTCATCATCTTGGATGCACCAACAAGCAACTTTGCAAATTCTTGAAAGCACTTCTACATCAGCATTACTTTCCAGTCTCGGGTCTAATAGGCTAAGGAGATCGCCGCTTTCAGTAAGTTGTTTAGCAGCACAAGCGGGGAAGAATTTCACTTTTCCATCTTCAGAATGCTCAGAGTTTCTTCTTCCTGAAACAAACTCAAAGAGCATCATGCCATAGCTGTAGACATCAGCTTTGGCTGTTATGGCCACTCCTGAAATCCATTCAGGTGCAAGATAACCTCTTGTCCCTCTCATTGTTGTTAGGACACGGCTGAACTCCCTCCCAACAAGCTTTGCCAGACCAAAATCTGCCACTTTTGGACACAATTCAGCATCTAATAGAATGTTCTCTGGCTTTATGTCACAGTGTATGATGCAGTCTCTGCATTTTTCATGGAGATAAACCAAACCTCTGGCTGTCCCTAGTGCAATTTGGTATCTTGTTTTCCAATCGAGAATCTTTGAATCCTTTTCATGGAAGAGATGGGAATCTAAAGAACCGTTTGGCATGTAATCATAGACCAACAACTTTTTAGTACCTTCCGAGCAGAAACCCAGAAGCCGAACCAGGTTGACGTGTTGGATATTCCCTATTGTGCTCACTTCTGTCCGAAATTGTTTTTCTCCTTGGCTCATGCTCTCAAGCTTCTTCACGGCTATGACCCTTGAATTAGTCAAAACTCCTTTGAATACGGAACCAAAACCTCCTCCCCCCAATTTTTTCGAGAAATTCTTTGTGGCAGTTTGCAAATCCTTGTATGCAAACGCCACCAATGAACCCTCCACTACTTCCGTTTTTTTTGTTGTCTTTCTCCTCAAGTATACAAGCATGATCAGGCCAATGAGAACTACGAAAGCCACCGAGCCCACAACACCACCAATGACTATTCCCTTATTATTCTTGAAGCTTTGAAACTCAGAAGCTGCAAGCTTGATATAAATGGTTTTTCCACCTTGTGCTAGCTGTTGCAAACCCACGAAATGTCCAATCCAAATTGAACAAGCATTGTCTTCATAGGAATAAGCAGCGCAAGAGCAGTTATTCAAGCAGGCACTTGTACATTCCTTGATATTCTCTACTGGCACAGATTGTGGATGTTCGGGTAAAGCCATGTTAGCATATTCTAAAAATTTGTCGCTCTTTCCATTGGCAAGACTATTATTTTGGCACTGCAACTGGGTTTTCCTCTCACAACCACCAGAATAATCGTGCAAATTCCAATCATTCTCCGATTTTTGCTGAAAACCTTGCAAACAAGTGCAGAAACGCGCAGTTTGCAACTCGTTGCAAGTGCTGAATTGACCACAAAAAGCATATACCTCGCACTGTTGTCTCGGTTGAGACCAAAAAAGAAACCAGGACTTGCTACCCTCCAACCAATTCATTTGTTTAGCCTGCCCTGAAACATCCATAATAAATCGAGATGTAGTGGCATCTTTCACGCTATACGTAAAATAACTCTCGTTTTCGTTCGATTCATAGCTGAAGTTGTAGATATAATTCAGTCTCATTCCAGGAACTAAGCTGAAAATTTTATCTTCCGGATCCCAAGGTCCACTGGACCAGTACCGTTCAGACCTATTCCACAAAATAACATATTCATTGCTTCCATCTGGGGCCAGCTCAAGAGAGAATAGACCGGGTGCTGGATCTTCTTTATTCATCCATGAAGTGAGAAGTTGACTGACATTGGTTCGCTTGTTATATCTCAACTTCATACCGGGGATCCATGTATGAGCTGGATGATCAAAACTTTGTCACAACGGCTGTGATGAATTGTTTGACAAATCTCTCAAAACAAGATTTCCAGTATCTAGAAGAACTGCTTCTAGAGGACGTGTTGTGGTAGAGGTCAAATTTGAGGACCAAATTGGCATTTGGGATTCATTAAAAAGAACCATGTTCCCGTCTGAGATTCTTAAAACTGAAGAAAATCTATCAGAAACTGGTTGTTCTCTGTTAGCCACCCAAACTATGGTTTGTTCAGAGACTTTACCATACCACATACCGATGTAATAGTTTGAAGACTTACCCGGAGCTGAGTTGAAGAAGCCTAACACAAAAGTCCCATCCGCAGAGACTATGGTTTGATCCCCAGAGAGAGATTGGTTTGCAGAAATGGTGTCAGCTCCAAAGGAAATATGGGATTTTAGAGAGAAGCACAAGAAAAGAACAGATAGCATCAACCATGATTTGTTCTTGATGATTTCCATGGCTGCAACAACAAATTCTGCGCAGTTAAGATACATATTTAAGTGACAAATAATTCATCTATCAGTGGTTATGAATACGAGAGAAACAACGAGGAGAAGAACGAGTATCCTAACGCTGAGCAGCCTGGCATACCGCTGTTATAATATAGGCTCTCGCAAGGTCAACCGAGCTCCTGGAATTGACTACTGTACACTTTCACTCTCGCGCACATTGTGACGTTTCTCTTGGGGTCGTTTTGAATGATCAGTTTTTTAGCCTTTTCATTACAGAACAAAACCCACCCACCACCACCACACCGTCAAAACAAGTCTTCGTCTGTTCCCCCGTTATTAAAGGGTTGGCTTGTAAATTTGTCACGTGCAAAGGCACTAGATGTGGTTGGATTTTTGGTCCAATCAAATAGCCACACACGTATGATATGAGCAGGAGAAACCATTTCGTTTCTTATTGATATTGATGGTCGAGGCAGCTCGATTTTATTAAAAGTTAATTATTTTATTAATTCGATAAAATTATTTAATTAATAAAATAAAAAATATATTTATTAATAAAAAATAAAAAATAATTATTTAATTAATATAATAAAATAAAAAAATAAATTTTTTATTAAAAATAAATATTTTATTTTATTAATTTAATAATTTTATTATAGTAATAATATTAATATAATAAAATTATTATAATAATAAATATATTTTTATTTTATTAATTTAATAAACCCATCACTGCAACAACATCCACTGTCTTAATTCGATAACACCATGTGCCTAAACTCTCTCTTCATGGTTTACAGATCCCTTCAGCGTCACTTGAGTAAGTCAACAATCAATTACAGCCACTCGATCAAACCAAACTGAATCAACTATGGACGATTAGAGAGAGGAACAATCAAGTTGGTAATGTTACAGTCTTCCGTATTTTATACCAACAAAGGCCACCGTCTCGCATAAAAAAATTTATCTTTCCTGCTTTTAGGGCTGGTGAGCGTGTATTCGGCACACCCTTGACACGGCAAACAAATCTGACCGTTGTTGATTCATCATCATGGATGGTGTCAACCATTCAAACCTAAATCCAAGTGAACGTAAAAGAGTTAGCACATCACCCCATCCCTTTCTGCTTCTCTGTGCCCGGACAGTCTGCAATTACTCCCT
This sequence comes from Swietenia macrophylla, assembly GCA_032401905.1. NCBI lineage: Eukaryota > Viridiplantae > Streptophyta > Magnoliopsida > Sapindales > Meliaceae > Swietenia > Swietenia macrophylla. Next base: position 11,022,840 of record CP135559.1, on the reverse strand, counting down.
GGTCAATAAATTCACCGATGGATCATAGGCACGACAACGTAGCATAGTTAAGAACCCAAGGAAAATACTCCTTTTCAATTATCTCCGATTTTCTTTTTCCCTTCTCATCCTTATCATGAAAACTTGACTTAAAACTGTTGGGTTTACAAGTCTAATTTTTCAAAATTTGGCCCCGGTACGCCATTTTCCAGATGGGCTAGCCCCGTTTGGCCACAGTGTACTGCATAGACCCCGACCTCCCGACCTCGCTGCTATTATGCCCTTGAAGACATTAAACTAAAAGCTCGCTAATATAGACTCTGTATACTTTAATTGACTCTTTGTCACGCATAAACAATACTCACAAGTCGACAAAGCAAAAATTGCTTGCATTTGACGCGTTCCCATCTCGCAGAAGAATATATCCATTTGACTTCTTTGCCTCACGGCAAATCGAAGAAAGACCATGGTCAGTCAGACTATAACGTCTCGAAACAGTATCTATCATTTAGTAACAATCAAATTACAAATCTAAGACCAAGTGCTCAACACCTTAGCTGAGCAGTTGTCTCTCCTTAGCTGTTGGCTACGTCTCCCAACCCTCACATGTAATAATGAATGTTGAGCCTGAGTACGACAGACCATCACTTGAGTTATTTAAGAATAAAAAATTATATATATATATATATATATATATATATATTCCTTGGACCCCTTTAATATTGATAGAATTTTTAAATTGATTCAAATAAAATATAATATTTTAAGTAATTTTTAAAATTACATGACATAATTGACTGAGAGTATTGAATAGAATTCATTGAAAAGGTTTTAAAGGTTTAATGTTTGACCAAAACTTGATTAATGTTTGACCAACTCTAAAGAATTAAAATAAAATAAAAAAAAAAATTGGTGCTCTATCTCGACTGGCACTCGATCAGTATCTAGTACTCCACCAATGCTCGACAAACATTTGATTAGTACTCCTCGACTAGTCATTGAACGAAAGTTTGGCGCTCAACCGCCACTTAACCATTGCGCAAGCATCCTTGTAAAAAATATAAAACGTTAAAGTTATAGGTTTAAGGTTTCATATTATATTTGTGTGTTTTTCTTTATTTCTTGAATTAGTTTATCCTTTGAATATTTGTTAAACTTTCCAACTTAATTAACTTTCTATAATCATAAATTTTATTTTTATTATTATAATTTGTAATTATTTACTCTTAAAAATTATAATTATCAAAATTTTCTTTCTTTAAAAATTTAATAACGATCCTTCAAAGTTCCATAAATTATTAGTAATTAAAATCCTAATTTTTGAATATAATATTCGTAAATTCATAAAAATAAAAAATAATTAAACTTCTTATTACTAAAATTATAAAAATTCTTATCAATTAAATTAACAGTTATAAATTTTTCTTTTCTAATAAATTTTTAAATAACTCTCAAATAATTAAGAAATTTTTATTTTATAAAAATTCTTCGTAAAATTTTATTTTATTAATAAATCTTTACATTTTAATTTTATTTATTATTTTATTAACTGTCGTATTTAAATATATTATTAAAATTTATTTGTAATAAGTTTAGAATATTATTTTAAAAATTTATTTTTTTAAAATTTATTTAAGATATAATAAATTTCAACTTAGTGTAATTTACTTGTTTGAAGGCTGCTTTCACTTACCCCATGTTTTGGGTGTAAAACTGGGCATAATTTTTCAAATATCAAATGAATTCTACAATTCTGCTATTAGATGCTCCAATCCAAGCTACACATGCAACAATATTTGCAATAATTCATGTTTACCTGATGCCGATACTTGACAGTAATCAATCAGAACTCTCATTTTGTGCAATCTTTGCACCAAGTTGCACCCGCATCAAGGCATTCACCTCGTTAAAATGAACTCCTAAAAATATTAACTTCTGCAATCCTTCCTCGTTTCCTGTTTGCCTCGGTGGATCTGCCACGATCAACATAGGATTTTGTTTGGACAGCCACAACTCTTTTGCCTCCCGCTCTCTTTTCCTGCTTACTGTGTAACCTTAGTGCTGGTTGATCTGCTCTGCAAAGGCGGCCAAAGTAGTTAAGATGGTCAACATAACAAGATAAAGAAGACACAATTCCTCTGATGTTCCCGGGCTGGACAAGCTTTATAAATTCCTGTATCTCCGTGAAGCAAGAGTGAACAGAGTACGGAACGGAATATACATATTTATGAAACCTTTCCACTGATCCTAAATTTTGTTTCAGCTTATCAGTCCGTGTTCCACCATTTGCACTTCATCTGCTTCGGTAAGAAGTTAAAAGTGAACCAGAAAAATTGTCATCTCCTTCAAGTGGTTTAACCACCAAAGGAAGACCAGATGGCATAATTCCTATGGTTGGATGCATCGTATTTAATCTGCCTGAGGTATCAATGCTAAAACTGTATCAGGGAACGGCTCGCACCGTAGTAGTAGACGTTTTGGTCGTGAATATATCATGGAAGCCAAGCAGATGCATGGTTTGCAGGCGTTCTTGCCACACTCAAATCTTTTAAGGAGTAAACCAAGAAACACAGAGTAAATATCCGTGAAAACAAATAGACAAAAATAAGTAGTACTTTATTAGTTGTTAAGAACAACAAAAGTGCTTACATACTAATCACATTTTTCATGACACAAAAAGAGCAGTTTTAAGTACACACGACGCATATAAGAGGATGAACAGACAATTGGAAACATCCACACAATTATTAGTAAATCATAGCAGTTACATTTTAGATTCCTAACCTACCCAGAATCTACAATGTAAATCATATGTTAGAACTAGGAGAAATGAAACCATCAAGATGGCAAACTTCTAAATTATCTATGGATAATTTCCAAAATTAGATAAATTGTCAATCCTCTGTATGTCCAAATGATTTTATGCTCTTTGGAGAAAATATCATGTTGAATATTATGTAAGAAGAAAGTTGTCCTATTGAATAAGAATGATCAAACCTTTATATGAAGCATATGCGATATCTGAACTAAAGTTCTTCTTTTCCCATTGAGTCAATTCCAATGATGATGCCATGATCTGGAATTATCAACAACCTGTTTTCAGCAGAACATTTAACAACATAAATCAGAACTTGGAGTATTTCTATTCATTCAGTACAGTGAATTAATTCAGTAGATAATTCTAGGGTGAAATACCTGCTTGAACCACCACAAGCTTTCCCATGGCATGTAAACTCAAGTTTAAGGCTAGACAGAAGTAGCAAACTTTGAGAGAGAATTACGGACTTATTGATATTCAGAGCTTCAAACTAATATAATCTTTCATGGACATATAGTCTATTTTTAAAAATTCAATTAATATGTCAACAGTCTTTTATATACTGCTGAAGCTCATGTCTTAGCGTGATAAAGAGCTGAAACTAATTTAGTAATTTTAATCGCACTATCTCACTTGCTCTTATTTTCTCACCTTCACACTAGCGCACACATGTGGCCACATATTTATACCCATTTGTAGCTTATATTCATCGATTATCATGGTTAATTTCTACAATAGTGAGATTCTGTGCTAGACTGTTTTAATACTCTCCTATTTTATTGTCTCTTCTAAACTGAATTCCTTGAAAGAAAAATGTAAAATCATCCACCTCTTACATACCTCTGCTCATTCTTCACTTCCCCATCGCATCACTTTTCAGATATGTGTCCCCTATAATTGATTTCAAGGACAATTTTGCTTCATTTCCTAGTGTTCTCTGCTTCCCCAGAAAAGCTTCTGATATTAACCCCATCAAGTCCCCAAACACAGAAATTTCTCATTAGATGAGTGCTCCAGCTGACAAAATGCAAAGCTATATCTAACCAACTACCACTGACGAAAACGTACCATGATTTACCGTGCATATTGATACTTTAAATGAATAAAATTAGTTGAAGATTGATTTCAAATAACTTGCCGTCACTGCAAGCTAGGAATAAAAAAAGGAAATAGAATGCCCATGAAAAATTCAAGTAAAATTGTACCTGCTGGGCAGCAATATCTCGAGAAGGAGAAACATATGATGGATTACAGTATGTGTTATCCATGTAAAGAATGTCGACTACATCTTCTTTTGGAGCTTTGAGGAGTGTGATCCTTCCTGTCTTAGCCCTCTCTGTACTTGTTTCCCATCGAAAATCACCAGTGTAAAGCAGGCATCCAAATTTCCCACGAAATAACAACATAACTGAACCTGCCAGATACTAAATTTGTTACTATCAACCAAAAATTTGGCACAAAATTGTAGCAACAATAATGGTTCTGTTAATGGAAAATTAAACTACACATGGTTGCAAGAGAAGAATGAGAATAGGAATGAAAACAAGTCATAATCGGATCTTTTGGACGCATAAATCAAATATTGTCATATTTAGTTGCTTGTCGGAAGGGAACCAATTATATGCTGCATTGACAAAGATAACAATCTACTCATTATATGTCGTTAACTATTTGATGAACCAAATCTATCTTCTAAAAGTGAATAAAACCGCAAAATTTGGTGAAGTTTCATATCCATATCTCCAATGCAACGGTTCGTTTCGGTTTCCGTAGCTTACCAGGACAATGGGGAGCATCAATTGCCATAACTTCGACAACAGTCTTACTCCAGAGGACGGCGAGATCAAAGAGATAGCATGCCGAGAGCCGATATCGAGGACGCAAAGCAACGAGAAGTTCAAGCCAGAGGAACTTGAAGGGGAAGAGCTTGGCGGTGAGCCGCGAGCAGAATAGAAGGCCCCTGGCCCACATCGAGCCCGGCCCCTGGGTGTGGTCCAAGTGCAGGTGCTTTTAAAAGTAAAGCTGGCTTCCTTCTGTCTATCGATCCACGGAGATCAAGCCTTTTTTCCATATTTGTCGAGAGCGACGGCGGCGGTTTGCCCATTGAGAGGGAGGAGGCTCTTAATGTTTAAATTTTGAAATATTTTTCTGCTTTTATACCCAGCGAAGTTGCCGGGAAATTTTTGTTTTTTTTTAACTGTTTAGGGGCGGACGGGGTAGTGTGTATAGTTGGCTCGAAACGCCATCGTTTGATCGGTAACAATTACACGCCACCGTTTTGCTCGCTTTACCTTCTTTTACTTTTTTTTTTTTTTTTCTAGAATTCAATTAATCAATTATCATCGACCATTTTTCTCACAAATGTTACGTGACAAACCGTGCAATGCATGCATAAGCCTTGTCTTTTTAACTTAAAAGCGCATATAAAGGAATTAAGGTAATTATTTTATTGATTTAATTAAATAAATATTAATTATTAAATTAAAATTAAAAAATTAAAAATAATTTACAAGTTAATAAAACATATACTTACAATTTACGTGTGAATTAATGTATTGTATAAAAAAAAATGGTTAAGAGAGGAATTTATTTTTATTATTTTTATGTATTTTAAATTATTTTTATTAATATTATAATATAAAAATAATGAAATTTAAATTTTATTTATACATAATTATTTAGCAAAGATTAATGAATTTTGACGACGGGCCAAGAGGGAAACATTTTGTATCAAATTGAAACCATTTTTTTCTTTAAACAAGAGTGAATCTTCCTATCTTTTGGCACTTTGCTCGGAGATCGCATCACGAAAAGCGACCCAAGTAATCAGCAAATTTTACAGCTAATCTCCAGCTTATCATGATTGATACTTTTGTCTGATGGCTCTGCTGACGGCCCCCGGGACAGGGCCTGTCAGTGATAGAGCTTAGCCGTGAGAGAAGAGAGACCAATTTTGCTTTCCTTTTTTGTCGCTTTGCTTCTCTCCTCTACGTTCGTCCCACTTTCGGTCTTTCCGGTCATTTTCCCACGAGGCTGGAAATGGCTAAATCTCACTTCCCTCGCCAAAAGGGAAACCAAGACTTCATTCATTTGTTAGTTGGCCGTACCGTTGATTTGTATCTTTTTAAGCATAAACGCGCCGAGTGTCGAGAGAGAAATTTGCGTTCACGGTACGACTAATTTATTGGAAACCTTAGAAATCAAAAGCTATTAATGTATGAAAGTGAAACGAGAAGACGATAGTGTCTGCGTAACATCTCCCCCGTGAATGATGCCAAACGGCCCACTACATAATTGAGTATTGGGTCGTAGCACTTATTGCCACCCAAGCCAGTGTCTGCCTTCAAACATACACAGAGTTCAAAAGTTAACGACGTATTCATTAAACGGTTCCATCTTCTCTTTTGCCGCTTTATTCTCTTTTCTCTTACCTTCCCTCCAAAAGTCAACACAACAAAATGAACCCACAGGAAAACCAGCAGAATCAGGAACCGGACCGTCCGGTTCTCTCGACGATCCCTGCCAATTCGTCCTCATCCACGCCTGTTCCTGTCTTAACAACCCGGACATACGGCGCCCAACGCAAGATCGCGATCGCCGTTGATTTAAGCGACGAGAGCGCCTACGCCGTCCGCTGGGCAGTGGAAAACTACCTCCGTCCTGGCGACGTCGTCATTCTACTCCACGTCCGCCCAACCTCCGTCCTCTATGGAGCCGATTGGGGCTTCATCAGTGACCATAGCATTCATGATGACGGTGGACGAAAGGACTCCACCGAAACGGAATTAACGGCGTCGAATGCGAAGAACATCGCGGAGCCGTTGGAGGCGGCGAGGATACCGTACAAGATACACGTAGTGAAGGACCACGACATGAAGGAAAGGCTGTGTTTGGAGGTGGAGAGGTTACAGTTAAGCGCGATGATAATGGGGAGCAGAGGGATAGGGATAGGAGCGGTGAAACGGAGTAGCGTTCTAGGGAGGTTAGGGAGTGTGAGTGATTATTGTGTGCATCATTGTGTTTGTCCTGTTGTTGTGATTAGGTATCCTGAGGGGAGTCAAAGTCAAGATGTTGTGAAAGGGGAGGCTGAGCTGCAGCCGGTACCGGAGGAGGAGATGGAGTATCGCGATGATGTATCGGAATGAACGGAAAGGTTTGTCTTTTGGATTTTGGTTTGTTGATTGTTCTTGATTTTGTTCCTTTTGTTTGAAAATGGTTGAATGGATAAGTTTACTGTTGGATAACAATTGTCTAATATGCGTTTGATTTTTAGGGTGCGATTGTGGGTGCTTTTTCCGAAATCACTTTCAAATAAAATCACTTTGTGCGGATGATAGTTTAGAAATGCTTACTTGTTCCTTTTTACGATGAATCTTTCATAAAAGAAACAAACTGAAATGCTTATTTTGTAAATACCTCTGTTCTTTTGTTGATCTTGTGATGTATTTCATTGATACAACCCGTTTGGTTCCTCTGAAAGATTAGGGAGCTAAAGGGAATTCAGATTTTCATTCATTTTGTTTTGTTTTGTTTTGTTTTCATTTTCTTTCATTTTTGTTTTTGTTTTTAGTTCTGATAATTTTGTTCCAGAATTAATTTAATTTACTTGAGCTGTTGGTATTTGATTAACTTTGGGAAAAGAGGAACTAGTTATAAAGAGGATATTCTGTTTTGTTGAGACTTGGATTTGGTTAACTGATTGGAGGATTACATCCATCAAAGTGGGAACAGAGATGGATACATCTTGGAATTATTTCAGAGTGCTGATGATCTATGAATGCCCTGGAAATTGGTAGGAAACTTGGTTAGCTAGATCCGGGGAAAATGATGCTTTATGAAACGGTTGGAAGCAATAGAATATGAGTATGTTTGGTACTATTGCCCTTCAATTTAACTCTGAAACATTATTGATTTTGCGTTTTTCCAAGAATAATCACAACAATACGAAACATACCCTTGCACTAAAGTGCCTAATATACCCATATTAGGTTAGGGACAAACTTTAAATTAAGTGTACTTATTTTTTGTCTTGTATTTGATATCTAGTGATTGTCTCTCATACAACACCTCAAATTTAAACATACCCAAGTATATCATACTGCCCATTAGATATATGGAGCAGAGTTCAGCATGTCAAAGCTTTTACTGACATTGATTGTCGTTGTGTTGGTTAGTCCTGTTCTGGGAAGACCAATGATCATATGTTGCCCCCTTCTTCATGTGACGCATATAATTGTTCAGTGCAATGGTAATCTCTGCCTGAATTTCCAGGTGATGCATAAAAGTAATATACTTGCCATGTTGTTTGAATACTTGCTAATTTGCCATGATTTTTTCTTCTTCTGTTTCTATTTAATCATTCTTTCTCCTCCATTCATTGCTTTACTCAAAAACTGATATCTCCTGTCTATTTACATTAAAACTGCAGAAGATGATCAGGGTAACAAAATAAAGTGAAGCGTGTGGGGACGGAAATAAATCTTTAGAAACCCAAGAATTTCTGTCTTTGTGCTTTGATTTATGCTCTGTAGGTATATCGCTGGTGGTAAGCTGGTAATATAGTTGATTACTTAATTTGTCCTTGTGCTTTATTGGAAAGGGCTGGTGCATTAACTGTATAGTATTATGTTTACTGTTTCTTGACAACGCATTTATTGCGGTTGTATCAGAACCAGGATATAGATGATGATGGGTATTTAGAATTAAATTTCATAGACATGCTTTCTTACTTGTAATAAGAGATTTAGCCTTGCCCTTTTCAAGTCGATTGAATTCAATATTTCTCTGCTTATTAACACTTAGAAGGTCCATGAATCATCGTGCTTTTACGATGCATTCATGGTCAAAAATACAATGTTGTCATACAATTATTCTGCTCTGCCAGCAACTTGTTCAATCTATAATTCACCAAAAGCCTAAAAAGGTGGTGAAATGTTTAATAGCACATATTCAGTGTTCCTTTGGCAGCAGTGTCTGAATTCAGAATACTCTGCTTAGTATTTTACTCTAGCTAGAAGAAATGTAAAAAGGATTTGAAACCTTTGAATCCCCTTAAAATTGCTTCCCAATAACTAGACTCAGCATAAGCATATATCAGCTACAATCCAATAAAAAGAAGGTATGATGATAATAAATGTACTGGAAAATGAACTCAAGAAATAAGTCGCTCAAATGTATTTAGTCATAATAATGCAGACCCAAAAAAAAAAGACCTACGCGACTCGAAAACAGATGGTGTACCACTAGGATGGTGTCAAGCACATAATCATCTCATGGACCTCCCAGTAATCCTTCACTTTGGCTCCGGCGCATAGAAAACTCTGATTTAAGGTTCAGAAGTTTGCTACTGATATCAAGATAATCATGCTGATTATTCGTTGTTGCTTTAGTTCCAGTTGGCAGCAGACGAGTATGCCTGCCCCTTGAATGTTTTGGAGGCGAGACCACAGCTTGACTTTTACGGCCATGAGTTGATGAGGATGACCTGTGACCAGCTACACCTTGGCTACTCCTCCTCGTAGCTTTGTTATCTGATCTAAGGCCACGATCAAACTGATGGGCACTGATACCTAGGCGAACTGACCTATCAGCAGCATCCTTCAAAGTGCTTGCTTTCATGGGCTGCCGATTGAAGTAAACCATCCGAGGAAGAAGACCTTGTAGATATTTCTTCAGCTGTTCATCCCCTACATTCTTCTGAGCTGGGTTTCCTTCCAAGCTGATAGCTTGCAAGGAGTTGTAATTAGCGGCAAGTTGACCAAGACATTTGGCTGTTGAAATTTTGTTGAAACGGATATCCAGCACAGTCAATTTCAGGAGGCGGTGCAGACCCTCTACCTCACTAATCTTATTTCCAGCCAAGTATAACTCTTTCAGAGAGGAACATGATGCCAGACCTTACATTAAAATTAGCCAGAAGAACATGTTAGAACATAAGAACAATGAAAATGGAACAGCCAACAACTTACAACTTGTATCAAAGCATGGGCCATACCATGTCCTATTCTAAATATTCGGTTGTAACTCAGGTCAAGTACACGGAGGCGGGTAAGATCGCGCAAGCCCTCAATTGTGGAAATATTGTTTTTTGACAGATTCAGGATGTGAAGTCCTCGAGGAAGAGCACCTGCAGTGATCCTCACTACAAGAAGGAAATAAACAGGCAAGAAAAGCAGGAATCAAGCTATAGTTACTTGAACTCCAACTATACTACTACTACATATTAATTTAAGATAACAAATGAAAATAGAGTTGCCGGTAGAGATGCAAACCTATGGCATTTCCCAACAGATTTACCACCTTCAGACTGACAAATGCACTGAGACATGGGATCAAAACCAATCCATGATTTGACAGCTGAGCTGTGGTGGCAGCGGCATTCAAAGAAGTGATATACCTTTTCACAGCTTCCATTCCTGCAGTTACCTTACCATTTACCTTAGAAGCAGTCAAAACATTCAGTACATCAGTATCTGTCTTCAACAGATCGTTAGAAAGAGAGATTTCATTTGTTTCTTCCAATGGGCTGCAATGTTGAAGATCATTAACCCATTCCTCAATTCGCTTAATCTTAAAAACCTTGCTTGGCAATTTATCCCAATACTGAGCTGAGGATTCTTCTTGAAGATTCTTCTCCGAGTTCACCTCATCTGGTATTAACCAGTCTTTTGCTGTAGCAGAATAATTACAAGAATCATAGCAACCATCAACCTGAATCCCAAATTTGTTTTCCACTGTTTTACATACGCCATCATTTCTTTCTAGCTCTCGCATAGCCCAAGTGTCAACATCATGAACTGAAATATCTTCCTGCCTCATGCCTAAAACTTTTAGGTCATCTGAAGATCTGGAATGTGGCACAGAATGGTTAATAGTATAGCATTCTTCAGAATGGCACATAGCAGCATTGATGTCGCATAAAGAACACGATTTTACAATCAAAGGTGGGGTACGGGACATATGATCAACATAATCAACAGCACAGTCACCAAGACCAAACATCATAGCATCAGAATTTTCATGGCCTTCCTCATCTGAATTATGAGGTTCTCCAATCGAGAATATACATTCATTATTAACATCAGAGCTACCTTGAACAAAGTCCGAGTGTGAAGCTTCTTGAAGGTCACTAGGTGGGCTTAGAACTGGCTCATTGCTGCCATTTTGTCCTGTGAAACCATTTTGGTCATGGGAATCAGAAGAAAATGCTGGATCAGTCTCCTCCTCTATATCAGTTTCACCAGGATCCCTCCCCTCCCAGCACAATCGAATTCCTAGGGACTGACTCTTCTTTAGATGTCCCAATTTTTGGACCTCCACCTCATTGTCCAAATTGAACATGCCCTTTATTTCCTCGGATTTCCAGCAGCGTTCAATAGATGAAGAACTTGCAACATGCTCAACATCATCATCACTTTGAGTATCTTCTGCTGTGCTCAATAAAATTGCTTTTGCATTTGTAGAATTAGACAAACCTTTCATGGCCCGAATTTCTGAGAAATCTTGCAAATTCTTCTGCATTGCTTCAACCGATGACTGAACTGGTTTCTGATGGATTGATCAATGCCCAAGAGTAAGAAAAAAAAAATCATGAATAAATACTAAATCTAATCTTAGGAAACTGAACAAATTCTTCCACTTACCTTCGGTCTCTGGGAATAAATGTTAGTACTGAAGCATGAAAATCTAACCATGGTGGTAGTACTGATCAGAGCTACATCCACACATAAAAAGCCTGAAATAAGCTATGGATGACCAACTATTCTGCTCATTAATGCCCAGAAGCCTGAAATAAATAAATAAGTTTGCTTTAAATAAAAAGACAATCTACCATCAAGCTTCCGGGGGACTTAGCAAAAGGTGAACTTAGCCATAATCAAGCGACAAGCCCTCTGAAACACGACACAATCTCCAAACATGTGATGACCTTGATCTCCTTAAAACACAAAGTAAAATTAACTCCTCCTGATCAACCCACCCCACCCACTTAGAGGTGCAAGGAGCGTTCAGCTTTGCTGCAGCGGCCAGAGTGAAAAAAGATCTTTCCCAACTAGGAAAACCCAATCTCTAACAAGAATAAGAGACAAAGGCCTGGAAAAATGAGAAAACAAAATAACACTATTAATCGGTTGATTGATAGCACATACATACTGGATACTTCAAGCATAACTAAACGGTGAAACACAATAATTGTATAATAATCGTCCATCCTGGATGGCACAGAGTGTTCAAAGAGTGGGCAACAGAAAGCCAGACGAGAAATCAAATGGACTCCAATCTATGGGGCCCAATTTTTTTCCATGAATGATGAAATAGAGCGTGATCACGGGCTTATCTCTTCCTTTTTGTTATCGTCTTTCTCAACAAGAAACATGAACATTGCAATAGCTAGGTCAAAATATATTCAGTAATCCAAACCAATGTGTATATATCGTACTCTTAAATTCGTTTTACGTTGTCCAATATTTCCAATCAATCTTTTTAGCAGTGACCCAGATGAAAGAGTATTATAAATAACATACACATCGATGTACAAGCATCAAAGGAACGTATCTCAAACACCAAACAAGTTACAAGAAAAATAAAAAGGGCATGGCATGCATACAAACAAATGATTAAACAATGAACACGAACAATATTAAAATCGAAAAAGAGATCTGACCTCTCTCTAGCCAGATTTTGATACGAGAAGACGAATAAACAACAAAATCCAAAACCAAAATACGTTTACGATTTCTTATCAAATAGCGGCGATGTTTATAGAGCTTTGGCGCACAGCCCTTAGTTTCAGGTTTAATTTAGAACCCAGACGACGGCCCTGATTAAAATACTGAAATTTTCTTTTCTTTTCCTTCTGGGATTAGGATTACGGAGAATTTTTGCGTTCGAAAAGATTTAAGGAAAATTAGAGAAGGGTAGATTCGAATAGGATTCCTCTTATTTATTGTACTCTATAAAAAGAAAAAAAAATGAACGGAGCAGAGGGAACTATGCCCACAGAACCAAAAAAAAAAAAAAAGAGAGGTGGTAAACGAACTGAGGTTGGGTCGGGTGTCTTTGAAGGAAAGAGGGGATATTGTCTTTATGCGCCACAAATAAAGCCGCCCCATCGGTGCTTTGCTTGAACTATACCAGGGAATGTCGCGTTCTCTTTCTCTTCTTTTCTCTCTGTTGCTTTGCCAGAAATTCTAATCAAGTTATACAATTAGAAACCAAAATTTTTCTCGTCATTGTTTCGTAATCCCACGTATTTACCTATTTCAGTTAAAGTCAGAGATAATTTATTATCAATAAAAAAATAATAAATACAAAAAGAAGATATTTTGTTAAAATATAACGTTAGAATATAAGGTACTTTAGCCCGATAAAACCAGACAGGATGATTCACGTCACAAGACGAATGGTTTGACATAACGCAGTTGTCAAGGGGTGCCAGCAACTGCTACTCATCAGATGGTGTCGATGCAGAAGATCAACTGGAAGATATTTGCATGCATTTCTAAATCCCATGTTACTTAAACAAGCCAAGCCAAAGCTAAGCGCTAACTTTTAGCAACAACAGTTTAATGGAAGGACTAAAACTGTTGCATCTCTGGCTGTTAAAAGCATGGAAACAACAATCCAATCCGGCCGCAATTTATACTTCATCCCAACAACAAAGAGAAGGAATTATTTAAAGCGGTATGGTTGCTCATATAATACAGGATTTAGCTACTATAGCTCACTCCTTCGCCGTTCACAACCTCGCCAATGTGGTATGCTGTATGTCCTCCCTCAAGTATTTTGCGGGAGGCCTCTTGGTTCACCACTAGCACCATCCCAATACCCATGTTAAAAGTTCGCCTCATCTCACCATCTTCTATTCTTCCTGCCTAAATGAACATGAATAACCAAAATTAAATGAAAGACACGTGTAAAGTACTGAAAACTACAACAGAGATTCAATCATTGAGGAACTTACATAATCAAATAACTAATACAACATTAAAAACATAAAGCCTATATGACTCCATGGTAGCCACGCTTTGTAACCCTTAAGTCTCCAATATGTTGATCACTTGTGTTTCAGATACACAAAAGGATCCTAGCAAAATCAGTTCACATACTTACAGAATGTAGTAGCATGTTATGGAAAATTGCTCTTTACCTGTTGGATCCATTTGAATACAGCTGGGACTTCCCAAGAGTCCTTATAGATGACAGCACCAACACCTTTTGGAAACACTCGAGTTATATTGTCCATGAAACCACCACCAGTTATGTGGGCTATCCCTTTTATCCCTCCCTTGCTAATTAAGTCCAGCACCTTTTGGCCAAAATAAAAAATGTTCTAGCACGAGTCTGCATGACAACATGGAGCACAATTATGTGAAACAGAGATTGATGACAGACCTGCTTAACATATATAACAGTTGGAGCCATCAATGCTTCGCCTAATGTAATGTTTGCACCGGGAAGTTGATCCTTTAGAGAAAGCCCGCTTTGGGCCAAAACCCTGAAAAGTCGTACAAGTCCAATCCCAAAGATTTTGGTTTATATCAGTCCTGGGTTTGGAAGAAAGTTACTGGAGCAAATATATTTTAAGAAGTCAATCAGGCCATTGGTGTAAATTTCAACATAAAAAGCAATTATGACCTTCTTACAAGAGAGAAACCATTGGAATGGACTCCACTAGATGGCAGGCCAAGGAGTACATCTCTGGCCACAATATTTTTCCCATCAATAACTGAATCCTTTTTAACAATGCCAACTGCAAAACCACTAAGATCATACTCACCCTCTGCATAAAAATCTGGCATCTCAGCAGTCTGAAAAACACATCATATCACAAAGTTTGACTAATAAGTTAAAATGACAACAGTAAATCAAATTCCATATGAAAAAATGAAAGCAACAAATAAACAAAGAGCCCATAAAGTCTATAAATGTTAAAAAGTTTTGAGAGTCAAGAATCAAGCAGTTTTGTTCACCACCCAGCAGAAAACAGCAACAGCAATTCAAAAGACACATGTCAGGTCATATTTTCACAATTGCTTTATAGCATGAGCATGCCACACCAGCATCCTAATAATTTTCTATGTAGAAGAATTTGAATAAAAGTAGATATTAAACAAAGTCACACAAGATATATGATATATATCAAAATCAAACCCTCAAAGAGAGGATTTCAGATAGTTCCTCACATTTGATCATCAAAATGAGTGGGCTGTTATGATTTCTCACTTTTCTGGGAATGGGGGCTTTAAAGTGAGACCCAACATTGGTGGTCACCTCCACTGGAATTGCAGTACTGGTATGGATATGTCATTTCTAGTTAAGAGTATGTCTCATTTAATTTTCTCCATCCTTCTTATCCAGAACAACATCACATTCCAATTGAACCATGCTCACAACACTCCACAACAAACATAACTGATAAAAATTTATTGAGAAAAAATATGCTAACTGAAATATTAATTGCATGAGTACTTTAAATACATACCTCTCCTCCTAGAAGAGCACAGTCAGATTGTTGGCAACCGTCAACAATGCCTTTGATGACCTGAAGAAGAAGAAATACAGAGAATGAACGCCACTTTGCTCCTGTGGAAAAATGACATGGTCCATGCAACCAAATTATGCACCATCACATACCTTTTCAGCAAGATCAACATCTAGGTGGCTTGTAGCAAAGTAGTCCAGGAAAAATAATGGCTTTGCACCAGAAGTTACAATATCATTGACACTCATTGCAACCTAAAGAAGGATTGCTTTAGGAGGCTAATGACTAGTATCAAAATTGAGACAGAAAAATTCATAGAAATCTTTTACCAGATCAATCCCAATGGTATCATGGATTCCAGTTTCAAATGCCAGCTTAAGTTTAGTTCCCACACCATCAGTGCCAGCAACAAGGTATGAATCACCTGTTATTAAGAAATTCATTAGCAAACAAATATGACCCAAACAACAGACCAAGCTGCTAATAGTAAATAAATGCTTTTGGAAAGGAGCATCAGGAGATGGAAAGAATATAAACTAAAAATCCAGAATCAATACACCTTCCTCCCTGTAGTCCCACCTAACACTAAAGAATATCAGACCAAGAAATGACTGCAATGATTTACCCAACTCATATTCTCCGAATACAGATACAGATGATAGACAGCTTGAAAGAAAAGTGTTGCAAATCCTAAAAATAATCGGGAAATGATCGGGGATGTAGACACTGCCACTACCAATGCTTAACTTGACGCAATAAACCATAATGGAAAAGATATGGAATCTCTTCTTCAGATGCCCAAAAAGCAAACGGATAGAAAACAATTCAAACGTTTTCTGAAATCAACGATGAGTTATTACATTTAAAATTTTATTTTCGCGAATAAACCTAGCAATTGGACTCAAGTTAACACAGAGTCCAAGCTACTCATTTTTTTTTTTAAACTAAAATACGAGCAGAGATAAGTAATGCCTAGTTACGAAAAAAAAAATAGAAAATCCAATAAATCAACCAAGTATATCATACCGAGAGGAAAAAGACCACCAAAGCCTCCAATCCCAGGAGCCATTTTTGCGATTCTTCGGACAAGCTCAGACCCAGCATCTATATCCACACCAGCATCCTTATACGTTAGCCCGCCATAACTGCTTGTGGACATCGAACGGACATGGCTATGGTTTCTCACTCTTCCGGGTCTCAATTTATCAGCAGCCACTGATAGACTAGGGATTCTACTGGAAAACCAATGGTGGAAGATAGTTGTGGTGGGATTTGGTTTGTTGGGAGAGGAAATGATTGAAGATGAGAAACAACGCGAGACTTCAGTGTTTGCCGCGAAATTGCTGGTCATGGCAACCATGGAAATGGAATTTCAGATTGATTGTAAGATGTGAAAATCGGGGGTGAAAGGCTGTGAGGGTTTAGGGTTTTAGAAAGATGTTTCTTACCAGACGTCAAAAATCCCAGGTTTCCAATTTTTCCTTTCAAATAAGTAAACAAATTCATGTAGCCATTTGCAATTTTGCATCTTTAAATATCATAGCAAAACTTAGGAAATATTTGCCTGAGGTACAGAAGTATTCTGAATAAGATGAATATAAGCCAAACTGGAGGGGTACAAATGAAATTATCCCTAGACCTACAAATATTTCCTGGCCGCGCACAACCCTAGCTTCATCTTCTCACTCCGACCGCTGCACGACACTTTTCCTCTGTTTTTTCCTGTTCCACCACCGCCACCGTAGCTAACAGAAAGGTATAATAATTATTTGTCTTTCTTTCATTTTATTAATTTGTTCTACGTTTTTAGTACTCCATGTAACAGGATTCTAAAGAAAGATAATTTCTTCGAATTTCTTCTATTCTTACTGAAATTACAGTATTAATGGCCATCTATTTGTAAGATCTAACACTTTTCATATCAAATGCGACACCTTCTTTTCATGCAGAAATCCATATATGAAATCAAAATCATTTCTTCCGTTTTTTTCATGTTTGAGGGATTTCTATGAAATCAAAATCGTTATGAAGAAAATCTCATTTTTCGGTTACAACTAGTATAAGAAATGAAAAATTATAAACTGCGATCATATACCAGATGAAATATCCAATTTTTTTTTATCGTGCAGGCTTATATATTGTTCTTCTGTCTCCTAACAAAAGCAACTGAAGAAGCAGTAATGGATAAGGCTTCCAAGTTTCTTCTTCTAAAAAGGCTCTCTGGAGCTTTAAAACATCGTTCTCATATTCATAGGTCTTGCTCTGTTCTTCTAGAGTCTTCTAGGTCAATTTATTTTGCTGAAAACACTGTCCGTTATCCTTCTAGAAGCTTAATTAATGCTTCTAGAAACTTCTGCTCCCATCCTTCGAATCTGGAGAACGACTTTCAAGCCCCTGCTGCTATTGATTATCGGTATGTAGCCATTAATACTTGTTGATTTCATTATTTGCTGGTAGTTGTGGTTATAATAGTAATAATAGTAGCAAATTTTGGCTAATGTAGATTAATGTGGATACAGTTCTCTTCTGCAGGAGGATGAGTTTCACGGGCTAGCTAATTCCACAATCCATGACTTGCAAGAGAAATTTGAGGTAATTTATCATTCACTTTTTGCACTTAAGCAAGCAGTTCTCCAATGCATTTCATTGCTTCTAAACTGCATACTTAATTAGATTAATACGCAAACATTTTTCTGCCATGTTCACCATTCTAAGAAAGGAGCAAAATGTACTTTGCAGGAATCTGCTATCCACAAAATATTGGTCTCTGTAGTGAGCCACTTTGACATGATCTAAACAGTGGATATACTATTCCTGTTTCTAAGAACTACAGAAACAAAAATCCTAATGCCAACAAGAAGATGCAAAAAGTTTCTAAAAGTGCTACTCCTTTTTATTGGATTCTGCATGACATACAGTGAAATTTCTAAGGTAACAAAACTTGGTGGATACAAAATGAAATAAAAAATAAAATAAAATAAAATAAAAAAGAATATCACTTGAATTTAAGAGCTGAAGTCCATCCCTTCTCAGTTGGATGGACTACCACTGTTTTCTTCTGTTCCAATGGTATTATAATTGAATGTCGTGGGATCATCATAAATTTTAACTGAAGCCTTAGAAACCCAGCCAAGGACTCAAAAACTGCAGAAAATCATGTCTAGAAGCTATTTTAGGTAATTCTACATAGTTTCTTACATGCAAGACAAGTGCTTTGCCTTCACTTCTAGCTTCTGGTTGAACATCTCTAATGACTTTTTTTTTTTAATCTGATCCTGGGCATCTCCATTTAATTCCTTTTTTGACTGCTTCAATTTAAGAATCTTGTTCTCTGCCTTCTCAATTGATGAAGCCCCTCTGTTAAGTACTTTGGTAATCCCATCAGCCATCCTTTTCTGCTGTCGTTACAGCCCTTTTTGTATAGAAAGAGGCCTGATTTACTTTCCAAAGCTTCTTAGGGCACTTGTTACTACCTTATCTGGCAACTTCTTTGAAGAAGCCAGCCAATCATGACAAAAGTGATATTAGTGGTGGCCTATTGTTTTCACACGGTGACTGAAGAGCTGTCCCAGAATCAACTTTGGCATCCAGGACATTTCATCTTAGAGCAGTAACATTAAATAGTTGCATTGGCTAGACATTCCTCTCAATCGTCACCTCACCTCATCACAGGCCCCTTTGCTTCTGAGTCCTGTCAGCCCTTATGGCATTTTGCTGCTGTGAAGACTGAGTATAATGCTTGCTGAAGTTGGTTGTGGAGCATAAACATGCATTTGCTACTGTAAAGACTTGAGTAGCTGGAAATGAAGCAGTTTCATTTCTACCTTCTGATCTTACAGTTTATTGCCCTTTTTAAAAGTGGCAAAAGAAAACCAAAAGCAAGAGCTGAAAAGTCAAGTAGGTAAGAAACAAAAAGGCATCTTTGTTGACAAAAAACAGGAAGAAGAATATACTGATGATGATGATGAAGAAGAGGTAAGATGGTAGAGGAGAGGAAATTTTAGCCACAAACAATTTATGTCTCTTGCTGCTGTTAAATAGTTACCATGCCTGTATTTAGGTGCAGGCTTGCATTTGTACTGTAAGGACTTGCTCATTATACTTATATTTAGCAGTAGCAAATGCATGCATGCCTTCAATATCTGTATTCAGTGGGTATTTGCTGTTGTTACTGGGAGAACTACTTAATTTTGATCTTTCTCTTGATGAACAGCCCATCTTCGTGAGCAGACCTTATGTAAAGTGACTTATTTAGGGAAAGATGTGGTGTTGAAACTGCTGTGTTGTGTTTAGATGAGTTGGGTTTTTGTTTTTGACGAAATGGAGGATGAAGGTGTAAGGCGTTGTTGTTTCAGCACTGAGGAAGAAAAGACAAAGGGTGTTGTGAAAAAGTTGTAATTGTGATCATTGACTGGTTAATGTGATTTCTGTGTTTTCCTTTTAACAGTCTTGCATTAGTTTTTTGCTTGTTCTAGTAATTACACAATTGAGCATGTAGGCTATGACATGATTATTCCTTTTGCCATTGAAATTATGCAGAGTTTCACTACATAAATGTATTTCTGTAGCAAGAGTTAGATGAATGTTATGCTTGCCTTTTGAAAACTGGCTTGTAATGTGTGTTATAACAAGTGATGCAATCATTTTAACGTTTTATCTGAAAAATCTGTATTACCTTCTTATTGAACTAAGTTATTTGCGTTTTATGGTCCATGGGTGCTATTATTGTAGTTTTAATTGTTTTGATTGTGGGGTCTTCACAGGAATACGGTGATGCTGTCCAAATTGATGGCTTTGATGTAGACTACGGGGTGAGTCTGATGACTGGTGTTTTGATTTGATTGATTCTTTCCTTATATGGTGCATTTGTTCTAACTCAAATTTGCTTCAATTTGGCAGAACGAGGTTTTGACCCTGAAACTTGGGGATCTAGGCACTTACGTGTTGAACAAGCAAACGCCAAATAGACAACTTTGGTTGTCTTCTCCAGTGAGGTATTATTTTGATTTCTCAACTTGAAACTTGGGGATCCAGGCCTTTTTCATTTGTCAAGCTGTGTATATATATATATATATAAATTATTCCAATATTACTCAGTTTTGCTCTGTTGCATTTTTCTTCTATTTTCTCTTGTTGTTTGAAAGACAATGCTCTTTGCAGTGGTCCATCCAGATTTGACTGGGACCGGAATGCCCAAGCTTGGGTTTATAGACGTACCAAAGCTAATTTGTTAAAAGTTCTGGAAAATGAGTTGAAGCAGTTGTGTGGTGAGCCAATCAGCCTGTCTTTGGACGGTTGAAGATCCTGCTTTGTTTCTGTGGGGAGATTATTCTTCTTAGATACTTGTTTTTTCCAGCAATGGGAATGTTTTGTTGTTTATAACTAGATTATGTATCTGTTTTCCTTTATAAAATGTCTGCTTAGAGAGGGATAAATGTGCAACAAATTAGGAACTTGAGCCCTATTTCTTGAATAAATGAGAAGCTTCTTTGAAAACCGCATGCTATCCTATGTATTTTCTTATTGAGTGGTTAGATTGTACCTGTTGTTCAATGATTTCTGTTAGAATGAATAGCCCCGAAATTTAGGAAAACATGATAGGGATATTACTCTGCAATGGAATTGCAAATATTGCAAGAAAATTGTATACATATGTTGCTGGAATTTACCAGGGTTGACAAAGTTATCAACAGTTCCAGTATGTCCTGTTTTATAAGGTACATTGGTTTTTGCCAATGAAAGTATCCTGAATGTGCTATCAAATTTAATTCTTATGCACGTTTATCTTGACATGATCGTGTGATTGTCAGGTTTATAACCAAGAAATCAACAACCGACATCATGATTGTTGGGTTTTTGATTAGGTAATTAAGGAAAAAAAACGACGTGTAATGCTTGTTGGTCCTGATTGTCCAGTAATGATGTTGAAACCTTAACTCTCGACAGGAAAATCACGTTGATTATAATCGTATTCTATTCTATGTAACAGCCAATTTAGCCCTTAACGCGTGTCGTTTCACATGTCTATTGCAATTGCAATTTCAAGTGATCGCAATACCGAAGAAGCTTTTTCTTATGCATGGCATGTGATGTGCTGTCTGCCATGCCACAATATTCTTAAACGGCAGCATAGCAATGTCGGAAAACATTTATTCTTTCTACTTGTTTTTGGTGGCCGAAGGAGACTTTTATTTGTTGATCAGTTTAGCGGCACATCTCATTCCGATTTCGGACAGACTGCCATATCTTCTCGCCTGCTTATTACTGTAGTTTCCCAAAAGACCAAATTATGGTGGTGGGGTTTGTTGACAAAAATGACCATATTTTTTAGTTCAATTATAAATTTAATTCAATTTAGAATTTTGTTATATTTAAAAATAAAAGTTTAATATTTGAATAAAATTATTTTTATTTTTAAATTTGATTTAAAAAATTAATAAAAATCATTCTCTTTCAATATTTTATCAAGTGATAATAAATAATATAGTAAAAGGATGAAAATAAAAATAATTTTATTTAAGAATTAATTTTTTAACCTTAAATATAAAAAATTTAAGATTCATATAAATAAACTTAAAAATTAAACCAAAACCCACTATAGATACGGCGAAGCTCTTCTGAGGAAAGAGCGTTGGGAGAAGCAGGAAGGTAAAAGGGTCAATGGATTTGAGGTGATTTCATCGTAGTCTGCATGATTCACATTATGAATATAATCATACAAAAGTAGTATTATGCAAATAAATGGGTTTAAATTCTAGACCCCTTAAGAGGACGAAGTGCTTCTTCGTAAGTCATCAATTGAAGAGGCAGAAGTAGATTGAGTGAGCGATACACAAGAGGAATGCCCACCATTCATGGTGGAACCGAAAAACAATTAAAACAATTCCCGAAAGTGACTTTGAGAATGGGGTGGTGAAGTCATGGTCAGTTGGAGAATCCCAAGATCAATCAATGAACTCATAATATCTCCCCGGTAGTTAAGAAGATCTGAGAAGCACTCAATTTCCACCACACACAAAAGCGCTTTCCTCAAAGTACTGAACAAATCTCCACCACAAGAACAATGCCCACTTGATCAACTTTTCTTCTCACCCATGTGATCATTCTTTCTTTATTATTTCTACGAGGGGGAATCCTTGATTACAACCGCTAAACATTTCTCCTTATCTTTTTTTATTCAATAAAAAAGTAATTACAAATGTCCATGCCTCGTTGGTGGTGACGATGATGGTGATTGACGAGACTGTTGTGTTTCTCAACCACAATTTTCTTCTAAGGTTTATTTCACTTTATCTTATAATGTAGATTACCGAATTAATGTTATATTAATTAACAGTTTGAATAAAGTTGATTTAAAGCTAACCCTATCTGATGTGACGGCCAGCCATGACCACAAAATGTAGCTTTCAGGAGAAAGGAAAGATAACAATCCTCGTTTGACTTAATAAACCAGGATAAGATATTTACCAGGTAAGGCATTAAAAAAATACATAAATATCGCCCTGACGATAGAATTAGGAAGAATCGGGTTACTTCGGATTGACCTTGTACCAACCCCGAAACGAGAATTGAACAATGATTTGTCCCGTTATTTACTACATGTTGTTTCGTTATGGTTTTGGCAGATTTCTGTGGGTGGGTTTTGTGGTTGAAAGGCAAAAGGAATGACAGACACGAGTGTCAGCTCACTGCTCATACAATACAACAAAATAACGTGCCCTGATATTGGCCTTGCCATTCTCTGACATTTCTATCACTACGTTCCCGGCACCTTCACCAGCCTTTTCAAGATTCACCCACCCAACACATATAATCCTTTAAGCCAGCCAGCCTGCCTGCCTGCTTGCCGCTGCTGCCTCCTGCTATTCTGCTTACATTCTGTAACATCATTGCCTCTATCAATGTCATCCTCCACATGCTATTACACAATCATTCATCCAACATGTCCATTCATCATTATCAATCAAAAATTTGTGCTTTGCTTTTTTACCTTATAACACCAAGTTGAAATACAAATTTGAAATAAAAAAAATTTCCAGGAAATTTAAAACCCACGTAATTCTAATAGGACAACACAACACACATGGCGTGACACAACTACAATGAAAATCGGATTTCCTAAATATCTCCCTAAGAAATTCCCTTAATTAATACAAATTTAAATCTGAATAATTGGTCAGAATTAGACTCGATTTTTGTTAGAACAGATCAACTAATAATATCCTCCAAGCCAAACTAACTAACTAACTCAGATCGGACGGCTGCAAGACCTCCACTAATGGACATCGCTCGGTTGGCCTTCATCTCGCTGATTGCGATATCTCTTCAGCGGCCCAATGGTAATCGCTGCCGATTTTGAGCCACACGGTTCCTTTTCCCGGTTCTGTGAACACCTCAGCGAGTCAACAGAGGCCGCCTGAGTCGTTAACAACTCCTCACTGTACTTACGTTCGGACGGACTACCGTTCTGATCATACTACCACATCAGCAGCAAATGAATTTCCACGTTTATGGCATAGAAAACAAACTTTAAGGAAGCCAAAACATTAAAAACTGAAAATAAAAAAAAAAAAGTACCTGAGATGTAAGATCCGAGGCGTTTTCACGTCGTCGTTTCAGCGAAAAAACGTTCACCGAATCAGAAACCTCTTCGCTACTGGAAGAACTATACGCCGGTGGCGGCGTAGCTGTTTTGGTGGACCACGGCACTACCTGATTCTCTCCCTCCTCCTCCTCCACCTCCTCATCATTTTCCTCACTGTTAGTTTCTCGGCTCTCCTCTTCTTGTCCGTTGATGCAGTGGTCACAGACGGAAACCGTGTGTCCGAGCTTTTCACCGGAGGCCTTCCAAGGAGTTAACGAGTGGCAAAGGTTACAGAGAAGGGTTCTAGAGTGTCTGGCGACTAGAAAGTTGGCTGCGTGGACCTTGGCGTCGCAGTCCCAGCAAAGGCTCGCCTGGTCAGATTCGCAGTATGTTCTTGCCTGTAACTTGCAGAGCTCGCACTTCTTCATCTCTTTTTTTGTTTGTTTGGTTTGATGTGCAGTGGTGGCCTGTTTTAAATTTCCTCTTTCACTTTCTCGAGAATTTTCTAGCTCTAGCTCTATTTTGTTGGAATTCTCTCTCTCATGCTTCTAGTGCGAAGAGACGATGTTGAAGAAAAGGAGAAGAAAAGAGGTGGGCAAGTTGAAGTTGTTTAAAGTAACAGTCCTGCTTTTGAATTAAATCACCAAATTAGCCTCCATGGTTTTAGGTTTCTGTTTCCCCCCGGATTTCCACGGACCTGCGGACTATGTTCAATTCGAAGGAATCAACTCCCAATGGTCACCGTCAAACTCAATGATAACTCAGGGGTACAATTGTCATTCAATACAAATTCAGAAACACGCCGGAGCCAAGTGGTTCGTGAAAACACGCTATCGGACTGGAAGGCTGTGGTGCCAAATACT
Source organism: Swietenia macrophylla (assembly GCA_032401905.1). Taxonomy (NCBI): domain Eukaryota; kingdom Viridiplantae; phylum Streptophyta; class Magnoliopsida; order Sapindales; family Meliaceae; genus Swietenia; species Swietenia macrophylla. Next base: position 10,998,115 of record CP135559.1, on the reverse strand, counting down.
GCCAGGTGTCGGCTTCTGAGGGAGCAAACTCTTCTGTGGTGAAGGCATACACGCTCCTTCGCTTGGCATCGGCTGTGTTTCCTCGGTTCGATGCAGGCATTTTTTCTCCTTCTGACTTGATGGTGACGTGCAGTCCGCGTGGCGGGCTCAGTATTAGAGATTCGGATTCGCTTACGTGGCTTGATTCGGTTCAAAGGAGGAGGTTGAACCCATGTGGTCTCTACCCGATTTGGTATCCCTGACGTGTGAATTGGGCCCCGCTATGCGGCGACTTTTCCGTTCTTTTCGCGCTGTAATTTGCTGTTGACGAAGGTAAAGATACGGATTTGAAACATACGCGGTTGTAGGGGACGTGGACATCACTCTCCTTCGTTCCCGGATTTTGACCTGTTTCCCTCCTTTCTCTTTTTCTTGTGTCGAGTCTAGGAGAGAGGACTAAGCCATTTTGAGGCCGGGCCAAGAGTGCCTAAATTGAGAGTTTGGGCTGGCGGTCTCAATTCAAATGACGGAGCCCATAACAAAACCGTTGACCTGAGCGGGCGAAGGCCAACAATATCGATTGTTGTGTGATTATGCATCACTATTACATGAATACGTCTGATAATCTGTGTTTCAGGTATTTCGTTTGGCCCACAAGTATTCGGGTACAAAACAGTCAGCTTCGCTTCTTTGTAATTTCCACCCAATGAACACGATGACGTTCCTGAGGACATCATAATTACATTACGGTAGCAAGTTGAGATGCATGAAAGGAACTTGTTAATCCCACAAAGGAAGAGAATACAAGAAATGAAAGGTACGTAGGAACTTGGAATTGCGAATAGCATTGTGTTTCCATTGCTGTTATCAAGTGAGACTAGTTTTCATTCTATCAGAGAGTGGTAACAATACGCTAGAAGGAGGTGGTTACAGTAAGCATCTGCAAGATTTAGACTGGAATGGAAGAAAGAAGCAATGGGGCCCGATTGTTGGAGTGACATTGCTAGTGTGTTTATTCTGTCTTTCACCGTTTCTTTTACACTCAAATAAAGGTCACAAAATCAGGTAACTAGTACACATGATGAACATAATACTTATAATAACAAACCAGAATTTAAAAATGTTTGCCTTAGACTCAGATTTTACGAATAATGTTTTTGATTCAGAAGACAGGACGTTCCTTCGGCTAAATATGGCAGTTCACTTTTATGACAGTGAGAGGCATGTCAAAGACAGGGTAAACTCGGGCTAGTTCAAAGAAGACGACAAGAAAGGCATAGATTTACCTTCTCTTCGATTTTGAAAGCATAGTGGCTGTTACAGAAAACGTCTCATAGGCAAACAAGCTTGGAAAAAGAGGCTTTGGCCCTGTTTACCATGCAACACTCAAAAAAATAAACCTTGGAATTCCTTTCAGCTAGTTGCTACTCAATAGTATAATTATCCTTATAACAACTGTGATTCCAGGTAAATTTCCGGGGGGTCAAGAAATTGCAGTAAAGAGGTTCACAAGTGTTTCAGGACAGGGTTTGGAGGAGTTCAAGAATGAGGTTTTGTTGATTGCTTGGCTTCAGCATCGGAATCTTGTTAGACTTCTGGGCTACTGCATTGAAGGAGGTGAACAGATTTTACCATATGAATATATGCCCAACAAAAGCTTAGACTTTTTGATATTTGGTTAGTCTCTAACGTCCCATGTTCTAATTGTCTGCAGTAAAATTTGATTGATAATAAACTAACTTTACGGTAACTTATATTAATGCTCTTGAGCACCATGTGGAACCCTTTTCAGATCGCACACTCCGAATGTCACTGGACTGGGAGATGCGATTCAACGTTATTCTTGGAATTGCTAGAGGTCTCCTTTATCTTCACCAAGATCCTAGATTAAAAATTATTCATAGAGACTTGAAAACCAGCAACTTTCGCTGTTGGATCAGGAGATGAATCTTAAAATATCAGACTTTGGCTTGAGATTATTAGCAGAAAAAGAAACATAGGATTTTACAACTCAGAAGTTGACTTGAGCCGTTAGCTTAAGAAAGTAGAGCTGAAACTTTCTTACTTCTTAAGCTTTTCGCCACATTATCAAGTTCTATTATAAACTCTCAGGCATGGAAACTCTGGCAAGAAGACGAGGCATTGGATATAATGGAGCAACAACAGAGTGCAACTGCCAAAACGAATGAAATATTAAAGTGCATAAATGTTGGGCTCTTATGCGTACAAAAAGATCCAAACGGTCGTCCCACCATGTCCATTGTTGCTATCATGCTTAGCAGTGAAACGGAAATCCTTCCAACTCCTAAACAACCGGCCTTTATATTGAGTAGAGGGGTTTCGAGTTTGGCATCTTCCTCTATGCTGACTTTCATACTATGCAGGAAGCCGAGTAATCATGTGGCTTTTAGGTCCAGCAGATAGACGACCTTGGCCAGAGGTGATAGCTTGCCTTTACTATAGTTTATAATTAACGTCGTAAAAGAAGTATTAAAAGTCAAATTGCTGAACGGTAAATGATCTGTTGCCGTATTGGCTCAAACCAAATTGATTCTGGCCCTTTGTGTACCCTTATTATCCTTAACCTTTTCACTTCTCCAAGATGCTCAGCATCAACTATCAATCAGATCAATTCAAGAATGTAATCCGAAAGTGTTAGTAGAATTTCAATTTCCTTTTCTTTTTAATTCGTACTTATTGTTGATAGTAGATGTATAATGCTTCAAACGAGGGGATGGATTTACTGTCAATTTTGGGTGGAATGGGCATTTGGATTAGCTTTAGGCTGCATGTTCTTAATGACTTTCACTAAATTGTGGCTCATGAAATGTTGAAACGATGCAGAGTAAAGCGTGCTGAGTGAGCAAACAGGTTAAGGTATGCATTTTTTAAAGGTATTTGATTTTTTTTTGGTCTTTTTTTTTTTTTTTAATCAGATGATAATAATAATATGTAATATATTTAATAATAAATAATTTAAATTATATTTTATTAAAATTTATAAATTAATTTTATTATTAAATATATTATATTTTATTATTTTATTAAATTAAAAAAAATTAAGAGAAGATTCAAAATTTTTTTTTTTTTAAAAAATCTAGCTTGTAAATTTGAGCAGAAAACATGTGGTAGCAGCTGGCTACGAAGTCAATGAGTCTTCCTTGACAGTCACCACTCACCATCCCTTTTTTATGAACACTCATTATGTTCTCATCTTCCATTTTGCCGTTTAACAGAAACCCCAACGAGAAAGATTCTATAAATCAACTGTTTGACTCTAAATTGGCCACAGTCAACAGATCAGAGGTTTAAAAAGGTCCATTTTCCTATACAAGGATAAATCTTGATGAGATAAGAGACAGACAAAGTACCAATAATAATAATAATAATAATAATAATAAAAAAAAAAATTACCCTATATTAGAAGTAATTCATTTGATGTACTACGGAGTTCAGTATGAATCATCCATCACAATATGTCAGAGATAAATAAGGAACTGGCATAAAATGATAACGTTGAACATGTCCATAAAATTTACTGATAATGGCAGTCTAGTGAATGAGATAATGACCAATGAATAAAAAGGCAACTTGCTGTGTAGCCACAAGTTGATTATTTACCCCGTCCTGTCCGTTGAAGAAGAAACTCCTGCTTGAATTACTTCAAATGGCGAAGAAACGAACCATCACTAGATGGTCGGAATATCACTTACCATCTGCAGTATTCTTTATCTGTACCATCTTTTCCTTCGTTTGCCTTCTACAGTGCTCTGCTAGAGACACCATAACAGTAAACGTTTCGCTTAAAGAAGGACAAACTCTTGTGTCAGTCGGGAAAAGATTTGAACTGGGGTTCTTTCCCTCTACTGAAGTCTCTGCGGATATCAATAGATATGTTGGAATATGGTATTACAAGTCAAATCCACGGATATTTGTATGGGTTGCCAATCGAGACAATCCCCTTCCAGATCATAGTGGAGTGTTAGCTATTGAAGGTGGTGGCAATCTAAAATTAAAATTAGCAAATACAACTCGAACTACTTACTTCTATACAGAAGTAAAAAGATCCCCATCTCCAAACCGAGTGGCAAAGCTCATGGATTCTGGAAACTTTGTTCTAAGAGACGATCAGTTGGCAACGAATCTATGGGAAAGTTTTAAACACCCAACTGATACATTTCTTGCTGGTATGCACATGAATGGTAATCTAGCGTTGACTTCATGGTTTAGTCAAGATGATCCAAAGCCTGGGAATTTCACTTTTATGATGGATCAAGGAGTATATCAGTATCAAATCCAGAAAAGGGCTATTCGGTATTGGAGAAGTGCCAGAAGTGCCGAGTCTGAGGAAGTCTTTATCTCGGATGAAAAAATGCCTTATCAAATAATTTCCTTCTTGTTGAATTTCAGCCGGATTGTCAATCCTCCCAAGAAGTCTATCTATAGTTACATAAATATGTCAACCATCGACTATAAAGGAAAAACCATCGACTATAAAGGAACGAGGTTGATCATGAATTTCACAGGGGAGATACAGTTTTGGAGCGAAGATAAAGTGGAGGGCTGGTCTTTGATTTGGTCGGAACCAAGAGATCGCTGCAGTCTGTTTCACAATTGTGGAAATTTTGCCAGCTGTAATAGTAATTATAAGACAGAGTGCAAATGTTTGCCGGGTTTTGTGCCTTCGTCATCTGAAAAATGGAATTCTGGAGATTATTCAGGTGGGTGCACCAGAAAATCTGCTTTGTGTGGCGGAAATGACATGTTCATCAGCTTGAAGACGATGAAAGTAGGGAGCCCAGACTCACACATAGAGGTCACAAATGAGACAGAATGCTCGAAGGAGTGCCGCGACACTTGCACGTGCCAGGCCTACTTATTTGAAGAATCAAACAGCGCACGAGGAGACAATCCGAGTGGCCTTGGAACATGCTGGATTTGGACAGAGGATCTCAACGAGCTTAAGGAAGATTTTGCCAACGGTGGCCATGCCCTTAACGTCCGCGTGGTAGCTTCTGATATAGGTATCTCTCTCATGGTTAGGAAAAATGATGAAATTAATCTCTTTTTCTACTATTTCTTTCTACTTTGGACCTGATTTTTCTCTCATTTTTATGGGCAAAGAAGTTAGTATAAGGTTTGATGTAGCAATGGCATGAAAAATATTTTGCCGTCTGTGATAATGCACACCATGCAGCATTTTTAGGACACTTTGTGTTCGGCACTTGTTGCAGAATCAACAAAAAGAAACTGCGAGATTTGTGGTACAAACCTAATTCCATACCCTCTAAGCACTAAGCAAGATTGTGGTGACCCCAATTACTTCAGCTTTCTCTGTGACACATCCATAGGGCAGGTCAGCTTCACGGCACCCAGTGGCACCTACCCAGTCACTAGAATCAATCCAGATAGAAGAAATTTCATCATCGAAGTAAAGGGTGCAGATACTTATGCAAGGAGTTCAACAGGAACTTTCCAGCTCAATCAATCATTTCATTTTATCCGCTTGATTGGCACGGATCTGAGACATTCAAATTTTGATCAGTCATCTAAGATTGCACGTGAAGTAGAGATTGCTTGGGATCCACCGCCGGAGCCAACATGTAGTTCAACTAGTGACTGTGAGGATTGGCCACATTCAAATTGCAATTTAAGAGAGAGGAAGTGCCTTTGCAAGGAAAATTTTCGATGGGATGAAATCGCTTTAAATTGTACTCAAGGTACGAATGCGATGTTACTTTTGAAAAGGCTATGATGTATTTGCCTCTTGCAAGCAACGACATGACCTAGCATGATACTCTATTTTGTGCAATAACAACATGCATATTTCAATTACAAAAATAATGAAATATGAATTTATGTTGAGTTTATTTCTCCTAATTGGACTCTGCCAATAGCAGTCATGCAAAGATCATCGGGTGTACATTGCTGTTCTTAAGTGAGACTGTTATTCATTCTTGCAGAAAGTAGTAACAATACGCTAGGAGGAGGCCACAGTAAGCAACTGCAAGATGAGGCCGTAAATGAAAGAAAGAAGCAATGGGCTCTGATTGTTGGAGTGACTATTTCTAGCGTGTTTATTCTGTCTTGCACTGTTATTTACTTGTACACTCGGAATAAAGAAGGTTACAATCAAGGTAACTAGTATGCATTATGCACATCCTACTTATAGCTACAAACAAGAATTAAACAATGTTAGCATGAGACTCAAATTTTACCATTGGTGTTTTGAATTCAGAAAACAGGACAGTCCAGCGACCAAATATGGCAGTTCGCTTTAGTGATAGTGAGATGCATGTCAGAGACATGGTTGACATGCGCCAGTTCAAAGAAGAAGACAAGAAAGGCATAGATTTACCTTTCTTTGATTTTGAAAGCATACTAGCTGCTACAGATAATTTCTCAGATGCAAACAAGCTTGGAAAAGGTGGTTTTGGGCCTGTTTACAAGGTAATATCCTTATAAACAATCTGGTTTCTAGTCGTTGGCACATTAACCCTTATAATAACTGTGATCTCAGGGCAAGTTTCCAGAAGGTCAAGAAATTGCTGTAAAGAGGCTCTCGAGTGTTTCAGGACAGGGTTTGGAGGAGTTCAAGAATGAGGTTGTGTTGATTGCTAGGCTTCAGCATCGGAATCTTGTTAGACTTTTGGGCTACTGCATTGAAGGAAGTGAAAAGATTTTACTCTATGAATACATGCCCAACAAAAGCTTGGACTATATCATATTTGGTTAGCCTCTATCCCATGTGCTAATTGTCTGCCAGTGAACTTTTAAGGTATATATATTGATCAGTACAAAATATTTATAGTCACTCACATTATGCTCTTGAACATGAAATTGAAACCCTTTCAGATGGTAAACTCAGTGTGTTGTTGGACTGGGAGATGCGATTCAACATCATTCTTGGAATTGCTAGAGGGCTTCTTTATCTCCACCAAGATTCTAGGTTGAGAATTATTCATAGAGATTTGAAAACCAGCAACATTTTGCTGGATCAGGAGATGAATCCTAAAATATCTGACTTTGGATTGGCAAGGATTTTTGAAGGCAAACAAACAGGGTGAACCACAAATCGAGTGGTTGGAACTTAGTAAGTTATAATTTTATCAACGCAGATTGTTCATATTTTCTAACACATTTTTGCAGTTTACCTCTGCTTTAATTAGAGAAAATGGATTCAATTTGGCTAACTAATGTAATAAAAATCACAATGATTGTTGTAATGCAGTGGCTATATGTCTCCAGAGTACGCATTAGAGGGAATTTTCTCTGTCAAGTCAGATATTTTCAGCTTTGGTGTAGTTGTTCTTGAGATCATCAGTGGAAAGAAAAACACAGGATTTTACAACTCAGAGGAAGCTTTGAGCCTTATAGGTTATGTAAGTAGTGCAGCACTTTTCATGCTTATTGTCCTTTTGTCAATTTTCATGCTTATGATCTAGTGTTTTTGAATTCCCAGTCATGGAGATTGTGGCAAAACAACAGGTCATTAGACATAATGGATGAGAAACTGCGTGAGAGCTCCAAAACAAACGAAGTATTAAAATGCATAAATGTAGGGCTCTTATGCGTGCAAGAAGATCCAAATGATCGTCCCACCATGTCCAATGTTGTTATCATGCTTGGCAGTGAAGCTGCGGCCCTTCAAGTTCCTAAACGACCAGCCTTCGTACTAAGGAGAGGACCTTCTAGTATGGCCGCCACGTCTTCTTCTAGTAAACCAGAAACTAACGCCGAATTAACAATTACTTTAGAAGGTCGATAATCGGGGAGATCTCTTATAAAATTTGCCTTTCACTTTATCAGACCTGCAAAAGCAGTTTCTTATACATTCAATTTTTGTTGAAAGACAAATTATTTAAATTAAGATGAACAATTTAATTATGAATTCAGGTGTAGTCGTCAATCTTCAATTTCTTCCAACAGTTTCCTTAGCTGCGTACTTCAACAGTTAGCTGGTACTTGCCCACTACATTTGCCCGAATTGTCACAGGTGATCAAATTTGCCCAGTTGAGTCCTTGGCTGATGATATTTATAAAAAAAAAAAAAAAGGACACATGGGAGTTAGGTTGTCCAACCAGCTTGGCAATTGGCTACTGGTTTCAGTATAGAGTGCACAATTAGCGTAAATTGTGGGAAACACAGATTGACTAATATCTTTGAGCAGTGAATCTGGCATTGTTTCCCGCACTATAAAAATTGGGAACTTTTCTAGATCCATTATGCCTGCATAAGCCTGGACTCTAGCCTCCTATTACTGTTCTGGTTATATAAATAATTTCAAGCTGATGCCAACAGTCAATAGTCTTCATTTGGGTCTTTATCAGTAAATAATATAAGCAGAGAGAAAGAGAAGTATATTTCTTAATAGGTTGTATTGTCCTGTGTAACCATGTCTGAGATTTTCTTTCTGAGGGGAAGAAAAATAAGAACAGGGGACCACATTCAAAAAGATGATAAGAAGACAAAACTAGAAGACCTTGACCTTGACCTTGCTAGCCAGCTCGCTGTTTCAATAATTGAACCTGGACTAGTAATTTGCCACTCAAGTTGCGGATTATTAGTGTATCGCCCTGTCCAATTATTAAGAGTCACATAGTGCTAAGCTTGCTAGTTGTTTGAACATTCTTAAATAGATAGCTTATGGTTTGGTTTCTACTCTGCAATTGTTGCCAATTAGCATGGACTTCCTCTCCTAGATTTGCTTTTTGTTGTATTCTGCTTCAGCCTGAAGCCTAATAGACATTTATGTTGTATTAGTTTCAGACTTCTCAAAGTGCTTTATGCAGTTTCTCTTTTCTTCGAAAAATGCTTCTTGGAACAATGGCATTGAAGTAAGCGCTGCCCACCTTTTTTCCCTCTTGATTAATTTCAATTCACAAAGAACTTTATTCTTAGATAAGACAAAAGTGTCGTTGTTACCTTTAGATAATTATTCAATCCGAGTTTGCTGTAAATTGCTGACTAATTGGCCTGGTGGGGGTATTTTTGATAACGGAAAAACCACCGGCAAAAGTAGATTAGTAGCTGGCACAGCACGCCTCCTTGTGAAGCAAAAACTCCAACCATCTGTTAACATTTTTTTCATGGTGACAAGAAAAGGCAGAAGGATTAGAGAAACATTCGTCGGTAGATGGTACGTAGAACAAATGATATCTGTCTCCTTTCTGTATGCATTCTTGTGTTGCACCTGTTTTCTATTTTGCTCGGCTAGAGATTCCATGACAAAACCTGACAATTTGATCAGTGATAGTCGAGGAGAAACTCTTGTTTCAACTGGCAATAAATTTGAACTAGGATTCTTCACTCCTAATGGGAGCTCTGATCGCAGAAGATATCTCGGAATATGGTATTACAGGTCTAATCCACAAACAGTTGTATGGGTTGCCAATAGGGACAATCCGGTTTTAGATGATAGTGGAGTTTTTGCCATTGCAGAAGATGGCAACCTCAAGTTATTCGACGAAAGTGGGAGAAGTTCCTGGTCGACAAATCTTGAAAGATCATCTTCTATGAGCAGAACAGCGAAGATCATGGATACTGGAAATCTTGTTGTCAGTGATGAAGATCAAGAAAGTCAATCGGGGAAAATTCTGTGGCAAAGTTTTGATAACCCCACCGATACATTTCTTCCAGGCATGAAAATGGATGAAAATATAATATTGACTTCATGGACAAGTTATGCTAATCCTGCACCAGGAAACTTCACTTTTCAGCTAGATCAAGAAGGAGAGACCCAGTTCATAATTTGGAAAAGATCGATGAGGTACTGGAAAAGTGGAGTTTCAGGTAAATTCATCGGTTCCGATCAGATGCCATCTGCATTGTCTTACTTATTATCAAATTTCACGTCAAGTATCCGAAATGAGACTGTGCCTTACCTCACTTCAGCATTATACAGTGATACAAGGATGATAATGACTTTCGCAGGCCAAATTCAGTTTTTTAAGTGGAAAAATGAGAAGGTTTGGTCTTTGATTTGGGCACAGCCCAGAGACAGATGCAGTGTTTATAATGCTTGTGGAAATTTTGGCATCTGTAACAGCAATAATAAGTTGTTGTGCAAGTGTTTGCCTGGTTTTGAGCCTAGCTTGCCACAGAACTGGAATAGTGGAGACTTTTCAGGAGGATGCTCCAGAAAGACAACAATATGTGGCAAAAATTCTGAGAGTAACACATTCTTGAGTTTACATATGATGAATGTAGGGAACCCAGATTCGCAATTTAAGGCTAAGAATGAAATGGAATGCAAATTAGAGTGCCTAAACAACTGCCAGTGCCAAGCTTATTCTTATCAAGAAGCTGAAATCACACAACAGAGTGGTACTGATGTCACTGCCTGCTGGATTTGGTCAGTAGATCTCAATAATCTGCAGGAGGAATATGAGAGTGGCGGTAATCTCAATGTCCGTGTGGCAGGTTCCGACGTAGGTATGCTTTTCTTCCCAGAAAATGCTTGAATTCATGGCTTATTTGACTTGCAACAGTACAAATTTTAGTGGATGTTGTAGGGATACTTCTTTTTGGATGGTTTAGATCACACTAGTAAGGAATGGTCTTTTAGGCTTATACTGCATTTGTCTGACGTTTTTGCTAAGAATAACACTTGTGTCAGAGATGAACTTCAAGTTCCTAGGTAAAGAACACATGTAAGAAGAAGGCCTAACATTATTGAAGTTATCCCTGCTTATGGCAATGGCATTTCCAAGCCATGTATTGCCGGCCCAACCGCCGCCACCCACTCCCTGCACACCACCCCCACCGTTCCTACATGAGGGAGTTATTTATTGGCTAGACTTTTCAATGTTAAACACATTCTACTTTTTTGCAGAATTATTGCCAAGACATTGTGAGATTTGTGGGACAAACACGATTCCATATCCCCTCAGCACTGGACCAAATTGCGGGGATGCTACGTACTTCAACTTCCGCTGCAACATCTCGACAGGGCAGGTTAGCTTTGTGGCGGCTGGTGGCACCTATAGAATCACAAGAATCAATTCAGAAACAAAAAAACTTGTCATCCAAACCAACGATGGAAACAATTGTGAAGGAGGCAATTCAAGAGGCAACTTTTTGCGCCTTGACCGATCATCACCTTTTAATGTGACTGGCTGGTGCGATGCAGATCCATTTACAGGTACTAACGAAGTGGAGATATCATGGAAACCGCCACCACAGCCGACTTGTGCTTTGTCTGAAGACTGCAAGGGCTGGCCAAATTCATCTTGCAATGAAACTGGAGATGGGAAGAAAAAGTGCCTTTGTGATGGAAACTTTCAATGGGATAGCTCAAGTTTAAGTTGTATTAAAGGTGAGAACGCTATCATATTAGACTCGATAAAGAAATCCACGCGTTAAATAAGCTTATGGAGGTAAGAATAGCAAAGACTAATGATTGTTGGCTTCCATGAAATTTGTGAATTTTTAATTATATAGGTCGTATATTACATAGAATAAAAGATCAGGACTCAGTAAACATATAACAGTATGGAGTATGACTCTGATATTATGACCAAATGTTTTATTGAAACTTACTGCCATATAGAAAAAGTTAAGACTGAATAATATTTATGCTTTTTGCCGGTATAAAATGAGTATGCTCCCTCTTCTTGCAGTAAGTGAAACTAAGCACAAAGATGGGCTTTCAAGAGGAAAGATGCCTTTGTCTCTGATCATTGCGGTAACTTTTATAAGCCTATTCACTTTAATTTGCCTTGCAAGCACCATTCTTTACATATACTTGCAAAGAAGGAAAGTGGCCAAGGGTCAAGGTAACTAGTAATCAGTTGAATCATTATTGCTTAAAACTGAAATTGGTAGCTTGTTAAAAAAAATAATGTCTCTCTTTGAATTCAGGAAACAGGGGAGGCATTCGGAGAAATCTGGCACTTCAGCTGCGTGACAGTGAGAGACATGTCAAAGACTTGATAGACTCAGGTCGGTTCAAAGAAGACGATGCAAAAGGCATAGAGGTACCATTTTTTGATTTCGAAAGCATACTAGCTGCTACAAATAACTTCTCAAGTGCAAACAGACTGGGACAAGGAGGTTTTGGTCCTGTTTACAAGGTAATAACGACTGACATTAAAGTTTTTTCTCAGATAAGTTCCATTTAGTAATGCGAGTCTATATGGGATTCTACCATCAGGCTCAATTCCCAGGAGGACAAGAAATCGCTGTAAAGAGGCTCTCCAGTTGCTCTGGGCAAGGCCTGGAGGAATTTAAAAATGAGGTGGTGTTGATTGCCAAACTTCAACACCGAAACCTTGTTAGACTTATGGGCTATTTTGCCAGCGGAGATGAGAAGATGTTACTCTATGAATATATGCCAAACAGAAGCTTGGATTCCTTTATATTTGGTTAGCCTTTACATTATATTTCCATAAATTTCTTGCTCAATACTAATTCAAAATAGAAACTAAAGATTCACTCTTGAAATGAAAACTAAAAACTTTGCTAGATCAAAAACTATGCAAGTCATTGAACTGGGAGTTGCGCTACTACATCATATTGGGAATTGCTCGGGGGCTTCTATATCTTCATCAAGATTCTAGGCTGAGAATCATTCATAGAGATTTGAAAACTAGCAACATTCTACTAGACGAGGAGATGAATCCAAAAATCTCTGACTTTGGCTTGGCTAGAATTTTTGGAGGCAAAGAAACTGCTGCAAACACAAAAAGAGTAGTCGGAACTTAGTAAGTTTTATGCAGACGGTACAGATCATTGTCTAATCACGAAAGTTGGCTCTTTGCTTTTTTTTAGCACAGGCTTTAGCCCCCGAAATTTCTTTGCACACAATCATGTGGCCATAAATCTGAATTACTGACTATTTTACACTTGGCAATGCAGTGGCTATATGTCTCCCGAGTATGCATTAGATGGGTTTTTCTCATTCAAGTCTGACGTCTTCAGCTTCGGCATTGTTGTACTTGAGATTATCAGTGGCAAAAGGAACACAGGATTTTATCAGCCAGAACAAAATTTGAGCCTTCTAGGCTACGTATGTGTGCTAAAATTTTCATACCCATCAATTTACAAATCATTCTCACTAGTTAGTATCCTGCCAAACTTTCACTTTATATTTGTTTCCAGGCATGGCAATTATGGAAAGAAGACAAAGCACTGAATCTGTTGGACCAGACAATACGCGAAAACTGCGACGCAAACGAAGTATTTAAGTGTCTTACTGTTGGCCTGTTATGCGTACAAGAAGATCCTAGTGAACGCCCCACAATGTCAAATGTAGTTTTCATGCTTGGCAGTGAGACTGCAACTCTTCCAACCCCTAAACAGCCGGCATTCGTGGTCCGGCGATGCGCTTCTAGCAGAGCTTCTTCATTTAGTAAACCAGAAACATACTCTCAGAACGAGCTAACTGTTACCTTAGAAGATGGAAGATGACAGAGATTTCTTTTCTGAAACATGTGCTAATTTTTCCCAAATGTTTAAACGAGCCCTAAATTTGTAATATTTATTGAATTTTACCTAAAACCGTTGTATTCGACTGCATTCTCCGTCAACTGTGAATATGTCCAGTTGTCCACACGTAGTCCATGACCATTTTCAGCTGAAGCTGTGTGCGCTGGCGGTGGCGGGGCGCTGGGCTTCCACGTCCAAGACACGCATAGTTTTGTGGGAGGATTCGTAGTTCATACCCGTCCAAATAATAGAGTGGATCGTTGAACTTTGACGTGACATGGCTAGCAAAACCTGCTGTAGCATTCAACGTGATTACCTTTATTATCGATACATCATCCGTTTCCATATTCACACCGGGCAAGATTTCCCTAATCAAGTGTAATTTGTTTCTGGAAGGTTTTGGACTATGTGAAGGGAAAAAAAAAAAATTACAGCTAAACCTCTGGACCAATCCCTAGGAAGTCAAAGATATGAATTCCTTCCAGATGACGATATTACCCCCCCTCGTATTCCAATCTCCGGCCAGATTTGCATGAAGTCAAAGCCTCAAAAGAAGATAATATAAGCTAATCAAAAGACGGAATGGCCCCTGACAAACTTCTACGAAACAGTCAGGTAATAGCAGTGTGCAGAGCCAAAAGCCGACCTGCAATTAAGTATCTGCTGCTTTTCTGCCATCCGCAAGGAAACCATGACTTCTCCTCTTTCCTAGAAGAACCTCTTCCTCTCTTATTCTTATAAATATTCACCCGTCTCCTTGTCCATGTTTTCATACAATCTGTAAGAACTTTTTATCTTTTTTGTCTCTCTAAAGTCTAGACATTGCGAAGTTTAGTTCATTTTCAACAATGGCAGGGATTAACAGGAAGGTTGATTTCGAGGATCTGTTGCCTGTAATGGCGGACAAGCTAGGCGGCGAAGGTCTTATAAACGAGCTGTGTAATGGGTTTCAGCTGCTGATGGACAAGGACAAGGGGGTGATAACAACGGAGAGCCTGAAGCGGAACTCTGCTTTTTTAGGGTTGCAAAACCTCAGAGATGACGAACTTGCCAACATGGTCAAAGAAGGCGATCTTGATGGCGACGGTGCGTTAAACCAGATGGAGTTTTGCGTTTTGATGTTCAGATTGAGTCCTCAGTTGATGGAGGAATCTCAGTTCTGGCTCGAACAAGCTCTAGAAGAGGAGCTCATAAACGCTGGTTTTGATGGAATTTGCTAGTTTTTAGGTATTTCCTCTTGTTTGCAAATTGCAAGGCAATGCCTTGGCAGAAATTAACATCATAAGAAACGACTGCTTTCAGTACGTATAAATAAATAAATAATCATCTACAACATTATTTCCACTGTTGCATTGGCACATCGTTCTCCTCTTTCTATAAAATAAAAGCAAAGAGATGCCAATTTGATGCCTCGTATATTATTTTATGCATGAGAATCTCGCCTTGCATTGCTGTGAGACGAGATTCTTTAGACATTCTTCTTTTTTATAAAGAAAACTATGAGCGATCCAAAGAAAGAAGGAACAAGAATCGGAGGGAGGGGCAAATCCAATGAATCACGGTATATAGATCGAACAAGAGGACATTTTATTATTTGAATCATTATCCCAAAGAATACAGCCATCCTCATTTGATCAATTCACTACAGTTTTGGAAGTCAATTTTGATTGTCATTACTTAATTTCTACACACTGCAATTGTTTTCTGTCAAACTGAAGCCTGGAACGGCCATTAGGGGATCTGGTACCAAAGAAATTAAGTGGAAATCAACAACAGGTGTTATCGTTGGCGTAATTGATGAAGTGAATTGAATCGAACCTTTTCAAAGTCGCATTCCCGTTTGTTGATTTGTATTACAGTTTTGACTCGATCTGTTGCTACAACACAAGTTCTGGGTCAAAGGCGAAATGGTCGAAGTATTATTGAAAGCATAATATATGTTCAGGCCTTCAGGGAACAAGGCAATTAGCGGTGTGGGTGGGCTTTGGGTATTGCTCCATTTAAGAAAAAGGGCCCAGTTCCGTTAACAAGGTGGTAAGAAAAGCTGAGAAGGCAATAGCCACCATGGCAAACAAATGGGCTAAAATTGGACCTAGTTGGAAAACCCAGAAACGATGCACGATCAGTCCTGAGCCTACAGGCTGCAGTTAACACAAAGGACGTTTTCACGAGGTTAACCCATCAGGTGATTAATACAAGACTCGGTTGTTAACATGCCTCAAAGAACATATCGACGTGGAAAGAGACTTTTGATTAGTTTTATTTAGAGAGTAAATGACCAGATGAATTGTGAAGGCCATTCTTCTCAGCTGAACCCAGATTGTGTCTTGATAATTTGCTATCTTATCCCTTTCTTTGAAGTCTTTGCCTGCCATCGTTGACGAATAAATAAATTGGATAATATCATCTGCATTCATTGTTAAGGTAGTCACTTGTGTTGTGACAGATATTAAGTCTACTACGAGAGCCCAACTGATGAGATGTAACTAGGGGACAAAAGGGTACAACACAAACAGCGTAATCATAATGCTTTTCCCTTAAATTTCTAGCTTGGATCAATATCAACCAGACACGAAAATCACCATTCTCCTACTTTACTCGTACATTTGTACATGGACCCATTCCCTTCTAAACCCTAGCCTTTCAATTTTCTCTCTTTTATTACCAACTTTCTTCATATCTGTTTAAGACAGTCTCTCTTTGTGGATACGCTCGTATCTCTATAGCTCTAGCACTATCCAGACAATCAAGCAGGTCTGAACGTAAAATGCTGCTGCCGCTACTGCACAGATGCCGTAGGTGTTGGAAGCTTGGCTCATCCATAAACCACACTATTACACAGAGAAAACAGTAATTTATAACCTGTTTGGTTACGTTTACTTCTCACATGTTACTAGATGTGCTGCTACCCATGCTGCACGCACTACTCTATCTCTGTTTCTCCGTGGAAAAGTAAAATGCGAAAAGGAGCAGAAAATTTCTTAGAAAAAGAAGGGTTCAATTGATTTCAAAGACCGTGTCTCCTCCATGTCCTCAATTATCTTGTAGAAGACAGTGATACTTTATGCTTACTTTGTAGTCAAGCTATGATTGGATAATCAGGTCCCATATGTTGGCCAAATTCACTACATGAGAAGATGAGCATGAAAAGTACATGTTATATTATGGCTAGGCTTCGATATTGCATCTCCACCCGGATTCAATTAATTAATTTCCTTCAACTTCTCGGTTCAAATCACTAAAAGATGTTAAATAACTTTTAAGATTCGGATTATTTTACTGTCGTTCCAATAAGGTATTATACATCATGAGCTTATCTTTTCTTAACTTTGTGCTTAATGACTAATTGAAAAACTAGACAATCTTCCTCATATTTTTTTTTTCTCTTGAACTATCATATCAATAACTTTAAACGATATGTGGATTAGTGTTATCCTACCCAACATGTCTATATATGTTCATTATTCTATAATGAAGGTCTTAAATCAGTAGCTTTTTAGCCTTAATAATTCTGGCGACAGTCCTTTCTTGCTGGACGGTGCGTGATGTTGTGATTCATTGCTTAAGCCATGGCAAGCTTAATCAATAATTAACATTGACCAAGAGGCGAATTCACTTGAGAATTATAAGACTGCCATCTGCCTTCATCACGGATTTGGATGATTTGTGGGTGTGTGCGAGGCTAGACATAATTCTTGTGAAAACATTCAAAAAGAGGAAAAACAGAAAATCCTGGAGAGTTCCGTAGAGTTCAATGAAAAAACCACTTACATAATTCAAGAAGATTTTGGCAAATGGGTATTATATAAATCACTCAGAAATCTATAGCTCAGATGCATGCATGTTTCATGGAAAAAAAAAACCCTAATTGCCATCAATTATTTAGAAAGAAATTACTAAATTTGAGCGGACATTCCGGACAATCTCCATGGCACGAAATTTCTCATTTTGAGCTAGTGAATGGCACATGCATGTAAATCTAATTATGGATCCTTCTTCAAAGTGGGATTGAATGCATTGCATATGAGAGAAATGAACAGAGAACAGTAGCCTACTGCTATAGCAGTTGACGGAGAAGAGTGAAGTTACAGTTGGTAGACACGGACAGGTACCGACAGCCATTATCACTGCCCTAGAAATTTCATCAGAGGTTTAAACTAGTATCCATGAAAGTGAAAACAAGAAGAGGAAAATTTATTGAATCATCACGTCAGACAAGAAAAAGTCATTGAGCAAACGATTTATCATTATTATCTATCCTGATAAGAAAGAGAAGGCTTTAGACGGTGACTTCTCTCCACGTGGAAAGAATGGCCTTTGGGATGAAACGATGCACAAAATGTAACAGCACGGAAGAATCAAATCTTTCGAGGCTATTGATTTTCACCATCTTTTTAGTCAGTGGGATTGCAAGATTATGCAATGGAAAGGTGAAATCGAGTTTGATTTTTTACTTTGAATGGTCAGAATCAGTCCGATCTGAAACCTAGATGAGGAATATATGTTTCCAGTTCCGGCTTGTTTCTT
Source organism: Swietenia macrophylla (assembly GCA_032401905.1). NCBI lineage: Eukaryota > Viridiplantae > Streptophyta > Magnoliopsida > Sapindales > Meliaceae > Swietenia > Swietenia macrophylla. The sequence continues at coordinate 10,980,180 of CP135559.1, read as the reverse complement.
CTCAAAAGCGTGCATTGCCTTGTCAGGAAATTGTACAATATTCACGTACTGAGCTGTCGAGGAGGGCCAGAATCCGTGTACCACACACTGCACCCACGTTGAAAAGGGTAAAAAGTAAATCAATAATTGACCGTGGTGGCAATAATAAAAAAATGTCGGAAGCCCTTTTGATGGTGTCAATTAAATGCTCGTTACCATAATTATTAAATTAATAACGTAATATATTTTAAAATTCATCTCAAAAAGTCCATCACAAATGATGTGATAAACAAGACGTATCTGTAATTGAATCATTAATAAGGATCATGCATGAATAATTTAATGTAATTACAATACTAAGACTTAACTTCATTTCCCAAGGTACCAGCTCATATGGGTTCCGAATTAGGACGCAGGAAAGTGATTTCATTGGATTGGACAGTATCTTAAAGGATAGCTGTTCAGTCGCAGAAGGGCATTCGATTTCTGAGTGGACCAGAAATCGGTGGTTTATGGTCAAAATATTTGTTATTTGTTATGTTATAGGCAGCAAAGGGGATTACAAAGCACACTTTCCGTGCGATTGTCGTTGATAAACTTCACCAGTTTGGGGCAGAAAGCTGGGAATGTTAGGTATCAATTAATAGCACTTGAATTCAGAGTGTTAGGGGTAAAAAGTTATCAAGGGTGTTCCCATTGCAGCAAGCAATCTTTCAAGGAAATTAGGCGTTAGAATTGCTCCCTGATTCCTGTTTTCAAATTAAGGCAATTTGCAAGCATAAGTCACACATCAAGGTAGGCTTTGGAGGCCTTTTTAGCACTCTGATTACTGCTCTCAGATATATAGTTGAAAACACTTTCTCTTTTGTTTTTCTGGTGAGGCAAGAATTAGATTGCAAATTTTTTTAATAGTAAAACCTTCATGGGCATGCATAGGTAACGGAATGATTTCTTAAGATTGAAGAAGCACTTTCTAAAAAAGCATCTAAACACAGTGGAGTGCTTTCATAAAAAAGGGCACCACCACTTCTGTAAAAGTTTTCATAGTTAAACACCGGTTATCACATGCTCGATGTCAATAAATAATAAAATACAATATAAGATATGTGAAATCTGTGACAGTCAATGGTCAATCAAGAATGTAACCTAGACTATCAAATAAAAAATTAATTCCATATAAACATTCTACAAAATCTCTATTAATCTTCATAAAAATCTCAGCAACACCAAGCACAAGGCAGCCGGCTGCCATGCCTTGGTGGGAGATCATTCATCCGCATTTCTCCTGCCTAAGCAACGCCGTGCTTTTTTCTTGGGTGCAACATAGGCAAAAGAGGGTGGTGACAACCAACGGAGGTTCACCACGTGTCAACTGAAGACAACTGTGCAGACGCTAAGGAGAAAGCCGGAGATGGGGCCGGAATGGGACCTTATTTTTGCAAGTCAATGGCTTATTGCTATCTCAATAAATCTCTGTTGTGACCTGGCCTTAACCCTCACTACTGTTCACCTTCTCTCCCTCTCACCCTCTCATTCTTTCTCTTCGTTTGCTGACAATGCAAGTTTCAGACTTGTAAATTTGACCCACATGTAAATTATTTAAAACGTTGTCAGAAATCAGTCTTGAGAGTAAACTATTTTTCTTTTGAACTTTTGCCAGTTATCTTGTCATCTCTCCTACTGTTGGAAGCCATGAATGAAAATGTCGATGGTGGGCAGTTGATGAAGTTTCATTAGTTATGTTAACATGTAATCTAACATGGAAATATAGTTAAGAGCAAGTCGTGCACGCAAGTAATCAACTAATAGATACAGTACAACTTTTCCATTGGATTTTCCAACAATACTCTTCTTTGTCTCACACATTCAAGGACACATACAGGCATATCTATTACGTGACCTTATTTCCAGCATCCGTTAATGACCAAATCATTCATATTTTTGATGCGCAATTCCAAATATAAAAGATCTTGGTTATATACAATTCATATTATTAATCAAGAACTTTGGATGAATTAAGATTGAAACAATAAATCAAATGTATATCCTCAAACTTAGGGTTGAAGTAGCGGGGGAGAGGATATATTTGATATTACCTTGAAGCAGAAGCCATTAGTATTAAAAACAAGATTTCGTGAAGCCGCTGCTGGGATTTTTAACAACACCCGCAGTACATGCAAGCATGTACTCAGTTTATCCCCTGTAGTCACAGCTTGTACTTACCGAGTTTACAGGAGCTTACCCGTCCAATCACCTTCTTTTATGGCTCCCTCTCCCTTGGAACTGTCTATCAAGGAGACCGTTTCAAATGGTTTCCCGGTTCTCCTTGCAAGCCAAGCACATAATTGAGTGATTAACATCCATGCCAATGCCTTGTAATATATATCTCTCCTACAGAAAAGTCAAGAGTCAATAATTTGATTAAGCAAAAGCAGTTGCTGTTAATTAACACATTTTCGATGTTAATTACTTCTTTTTAATTTGTTGGCAGTGAATTACTGTTTGATTGAGAGTCTTTTGTTTGCATTAGTGAGGTACAGCCACCCTAATGACTCGAGGGTCTTAGTCTATTTATATTACCTTTCGTCTCATACCGTTGCCCGCAAACCAAAATTATAGCCATCTTTTTCCATTTCCCGCATTGGCTTTAGCTCTTCTTCTTCATTAGTCACTTAAAAGTTCTCAAATTAAGAAACCATGCCAGAAGCTCCTCAGAACTTAGTTGAGGGAGCTGATCACGATAGCTTGCTTTCTGATAAAAATACAAAAGCATTGCAGTTTATCGAGAAGGTTACTACTCATGCTGATGAAGTGCAAGAGCGCGTTCTTGCTGAAATTCTTTCTCGTAGTTCAAACGTTGAGTACTTGCAAAGACATTGTCTTAATGGCCATGTAGACAGAGAAACTTTTAAGAAAATCATGCCTGTTATCGTATACGAGGATCTTAAACCCGATATTGATCGTATCACCAATGGTGATGCTTCTCAAATTCTCTGCTCACAGCCCATATCAGAGTTCTTGACTAGGTAAGCCTATAAATTACTTTGTTTTTGAAAGAAAATTTAATTTTATAAATGGTTTCTCAAATTGTTTATTAAAATTGATATGGGGCTGTTTGACTTATAGTTCTGGAACATCTGGTGGAGAAAGGAAGTTGATGCCTGCGATAGAAGAAGAGCTGGAGAGGAGATCGTTGCTTTATAGCCTTTTGATGCCGGTGATGGACCAGTTTGTTCCAGGTTTGGACAAAGGGAAAGGAATGTATTTTTTGTTCATAAAATCAGAAGCCAAAACACCGGGAGGACTTGTGGCTCGTCCAGTTCTAACTAGTTATTACAAAAGCTCGCATTTTAAGGACAGACCTTACGATCCATACACCAACTATACTAGCCCAAACGAAACCATTCTCTGCCCAGATTCCTACCAAAGTATGTATTCTCAGTTGCTTTGTGGCCTTTTTCAAAACAATCAAGTTCTTCGTGTTGGTGCTGTTTTTGCTTCTGGCTTCATGCGAGCCATTAGCTTCCTTGAAAAGCATTGGCCTATTCTTTGTAATGATATTCGAACAGGAACCATAGACCCCAAAATCACTGACCCATCAGTGAGAGAGGCTGTCTTGAAAATTCTCAAACCAAACCCTGAGCTTTCTGATTTCATTGAGGCTGAATGTAGCAAGGAGTCCTGGAAAGGGATTCTAACCAGGTTATGGCCAAACACTAAGTATATTGATGTTATTGTGACAGGAACAATGTCTCAGTATATTCCTACTCTTGATTATTACAGCAATGGTCTTCCCCTTGTTTGCACCATGTATGCTTCTTCAGAGTGTTACTTTGGCCTAAACCTTAACCCTATGTGCAAGCCAAGCGAAGTCTCCTATACTTTTATTCCCACCATGGCCTATTTTGAGTTCTTCCCTGTTAACAGGAACAATGGATTCTCCAGTTCCATCTCTAAACCAACTTGCCCTAAAGAAGATGAGCAATTGGTTGATCTCGTGGATGTTAAACTGGGACAAGAATATGAGCCCGTGGTCACCACTTATGCCGGTAAGTTTCAACACACTTTCACAGTACATAATAGAGCCATGAATGCTATTTTTCGCCTCCTTTTTATTAATGCTGTCTTTATTGCGCGGCACAATTATGCCCTTCAAATAATACACAAATAAATTTAAGTTTTGATCCTGTAGGTCTATATCGTTATCGAGTTGGAGACATACTCAAAGTGGCTGGATTTAAAAACAAGGCGCCTCAATTCAGTTTTGTTTGCCGGAAAAATGTTGTTTTGAGCATTGATTCTGATAAAACAGATGAAGTTGAGCTACAAAATGCAGTGAAGAATGCGGCTAACCATCTTTCCCCGTTTGATGCATCTCTCATAGAATACACGAGCTATGCCGATACATCAACCATCCCTGGCCACTATGTGCTTTTTTGGGAAATTAGCCATAGTGGTGCAACTCAAATTCATCCTTCAGTCTTTGAGGATTGTTGCCTCGCCATTGAAGAATCACTCAACAGCGTTTACCGCCAAGGCCGAGTTTCAGATAAGTCTATTGGTCCTCTAGAGATCAAGATAGTGGAGAGTGGGACATTTGAGAAGCTCATGGATTATGCTCTTTGTCAGGGTGCATCAATAAACCAGTACAAGACACCGCGGTGTGTGAAATATACTCCCATTATCGAGCTTCTGAACTCCAGGGTTATGTCCAATTACTTCAGTCCTAAATGCCCGAAATGGGCACCTGGTCATAAGCAATGGTGTGCTGGAAACTGAATAATGACAGATTTGAGGCCTTACTTGTGATGGGTTTCTGTAGAACTGTGGAAATTGAATGAGAGCTGTGTTGTGATAAACTAAGAAATAACTTAATCCATGTTTAGTCCCTCTTAATTAATGTTTTTGATCTCTCAAGAAACAGTTCTTGTTCCCATTAAATCTTCTCCTGACGAAACACTTCGCCCATATATGTGCTTTTTTTTCAAAAAGAAAATCATATTTATGGGTATGATTATTAATTGATGATCAGCTGATCAAATGCCAATACTCCTCCGGAAAACATATGATTATGCCCCAAGAACCTCAAAAACCGGAGATAACATGGACCAGTAATGTGTGTGACTTTGATCCAGTGATAAAAGTCACCACCAACCTAAGATAACAAAAGACTTCCACTTGCAGCCGACTTGGTTGAGATTAATATAATTAAATTATCAAATCTCATATCATATAATTAAAAATGGTATGGAGTTCAACAGAGAGTGGGTTGTGAACTGGCAAGAAAACTATTCAAGAACGGTCAAGTATAAACAGTTGTCAGACTAAACAATAATTAGCCACTCTAAAATGTATCTAAAATCCCCGTCTTTTGATCAATAATTGAGAACTATAAGTCAACTAGATAACTAGCTATCCTAGCAATATGAAGAAATATCGTGTTCCAGATCATTGATGGACAAAAGGATGAAGGCGATAACTAGCTTGCTTAGTATTAAGCATACATCTGCCCCTCATGGGCTATTGTAGAGTGACAGCTATGCATGCATGTTGCTACGCATTTAAAGTTAAACCTAGTGTCTGGTGATGAGTATGGTCGATAAGCCTATAAATTTCTTGTCAGCTACAATTGAACTGACATCATGCAAAGCCATGCCAATTGCTGCTTAACCCAGAACTGTGTTATAACTTTTTCATCTTCGTTCCAAGGCAAGAAACAAAGGAACTAAATGGTCAAGCAAAGTGCAGCAATGCAAAATTTTGTCCATGCTACTTTAATATTCTAATTAACTCTTTTTAACAGCTATCAGTTAAAGCAATATAGTTCTTCCAGATTAACTGTTGAAATTGTGGAGTATAAACAGATTAGTGAAGATTTAGTTGTAGACTTGGGCAAAATTAATTGCTCCGGAAAATTGGTTATCTGCCCCAAAAGGTTCAAATGATAATTTTATGCACTTGAAAAGTTCAATTTAAGTAAACTAGTGGAAAGCAATCTTAGCATTAGAGGAAGCCCAGGAGAACCCCATCATCTGAGACCTAATCTTTTGTCGTCGTAAAGAATCCCTGTAAGTGTAGTGGCCTGTGCAAAGAGTCATTTCTTGCAAGGCTTTTCCGTGCTTGAGCAGAAACTTTGCTAGACTTACTTCATTCTCGCATTCTAAAAATCCATGGATCTCTACTACATTAAGGTTGTTTAAGAAGGGCTTCAAAGTTTGGCTTTGAGATTGCCAATATTGTTCTTCCTCGGAAGTGTACATGTCCCACAAGTCCCTGTTCCATTGCTGAAAAAGGGCAAACAGTGAAAATTAACTGTCGAAAATTGACAAAAAAATGAGCAAGTACTATATATATGTCACATTGAACAAATATACATGAAGCCAAAATTTGGTACTTACTCGCCTTTCAATCTTGTAATCATTAATAATCTTTAGAATAAGAGTGTGAAGGGTGGGAGTGCTCCTGAATAGGCATGCTAAACCTTGGACATTATGTTTGTTAAAACCCGTATGCAACTCCAACGATTTGAGATTGTTAAATGAATGAAGTTGAGTAAAATATTTCCTGGTCGAGAGTATCTGTACAATGATAAGTTCAATATATACAGAGTTAAGTATCACTACTCATAATATCAAATCAATAAATGTAAACAAATAAAGATGTACTTCATCTATCATATGAAACCTCTGTATGTATTTAGTCTTTGAAGCCAGAGAAAAGCAAATCCAATGAATAAGAGAATTATAAGGCTTATTGGGAGTACTATTTCACTATCAAGTTTGCAAAATATCGGCCATCGGATTATTCACTAATTTAAACAGTCACATACAAATTCATGCCCAAAATTGCTCCAAGATGGTGAGCTAATTGAAACATGGAAGCAAATTGCACTAGGCCTTTTATGAATCAAAGGAAATCTAACTGAAGGTGCATTATGTTTCTCTCATCTATCAGATAGATACCTTTCGGTTTTCTCAATGTGTGAATCTATTTTAAATTAAACACTAATTAAGGATCAGTTAAATCTGCACTCTCTATATAGATTGAAGAATTAAAAATAAAATGAAGAAGTACCTCGATGCAAGGGCTTTCAAGTGTCAAAGAGTGGGCACAGGAGACCCCTGATAAAAAATTCGATACACTCTGAAGCTTGGCCGAAGTTAAGTCTTCATGAAGAGTGATAAAACCGACAATGGCCTCATGCAAAGATGTTAAGTTTTCCAGGGAACTGCTTCCAGTGATAGAATTGTATCGCCAATGTAAAATCTTGAGCTTTGAGGCATTAATCTTGGCCCAAGTCTTATCACTGTAAGCATCGAAACAGCCAGCAACTCTCAATCTCTCAAGTTTCGCACCAAAAATATCCAGGCCACACAGCTGAATACAGTTCTCTAGGGTTAAATCTTCCAGGGCTCGACAGCCAACCTTGAGTTGTTTTAACCCATGACATGCATCAAGATCGAGTTTCTTCAGATGGGGAAATGATGAATCCGTAAACAAATCAGAGAGGTATGGCTGGTTGAATAAAATGACAAGAGAAAGTGACAAGGTATGGAGTGATCGAAACCCACCAGCTACTACCGACGAAGGAGGCAACCTAAATCCTCGATAACGTGATTTTAACTTGAAAGCTCGTAAAGATTCACTGGTTAAAACACAACGTGGTAAATTGAAGTAATCATCAGTGGCAACCTCAATGTCAAGTTCATGCACATTATGCCTTATAGCACGACGGATCAAGCCATTGAGACAGGAAAAACTCAAATGAGCACGAAAACGAAGGATCCTTATATAAGAATGCTTATCACGGAGAGCTAAAACCCGGGAAATCAAATCCATCTCTTTAAACGACACAAAACGTGGTCTTTTTGCACTAGTGCTCGTGTTACAATTTGCAGAAGAGATACTAAGCGGATTAATAGTGTTGAAGTCGAGGTCGGGGAAGGAACACCAAAGAGATCTCCATCTTTTCGATAAGATGCTGGTTTGGGCGATGGATTTGACGGGAAGAAGGAAGAGAATGTGATGAAGAACTGCGTCGGGGAGGTCACTGATCCTGTCGATGCCATTGTCACATTGATCATAGTTATCTGAAAACCACAGCTTCCTTCGTTTTGAAGATCTTGTTTCCATTGCGATGTTGGTATTTTTCTCTGCGATTAATTCCTTTCTTACGGTAGCGTTTAAGTTTAGTCTGTGTTGTTGTTGTTGTTGTTGTTTGTGAGATGGTTAGATTAGGGTTTGAATGTTTCAAAGGAGTGAAGTAAGGTGAGAACGATAGCAGCGTCAGATTACGGAGCAGTTTGTTTCTGATTAAATAATTTAAGTCCAAAAAAAAAATAAAAATAAAAATTAAAAACCGATAACATAAAATAAATTAAATTAAATTAAATTAACAAATATTTACTCGAATAAATTATGAATTTATTTAAAATAAATAATTTTATTTGATAAATTATAATTAATTTAATAAATTTTAATAGATAAATTTATTCAATAAATTAATAATTTTACTCGATAAATTAGATTTATTGATTAAAATTCGTAATTGAGGAATCTGGAATTCTTTGAGGGTAAAAACACTGAACAAAGCAGAGGGACAAAATCGTTAAAAAATTAAATTGTTTGGCAGCAAATAAGGAATAAAAATTAATTTGGGTTAAAACCATAAATAAGCCTACATATGAGGGCATATAATCAAAAGACCCAAAACAAATTCCGTGATTTGATCATCACCAAAAGGCGAAGAGGGATTCTCCTGGGAAGGGTCTCCTATGGATCCCATAAACGTAGCAAAATTTGCACTAGTATTGTTGATCATACAAACCCCAGAAATCTGTATCCTGGAAACCGCACCCAAGTCGACCAAATTCCCAAATCCTACTGCGACTCATCCCACCGCCAACACCTCCCCTTCGAAAAGAAAAACCACAGCCTCTGGTCTTCCAAATCGTGGAATCAACATGTCAATTCTTACGCCCAATTATTTCGTCAGCTCCAACACCTCAACCTCCTTTTTAACCACTCCAAAGTCCTCCGCGTCTCCGCTGGTGCCGGCCACAAGGTTATGGCGTTCAATAAGGTTCGCGTGGCTGACGTGACGGGAGTTGAATTGATGGATTCTTCCCCCTTAGTGAGCTGGGCGGACCCGCATAACTTTCCGTTCTTTGACGAGGTTTTTGACGTGGCGTTTACTGCCCATTCGGCGGAGGCGTTGTTTCCCTCGCGGTTTGTTCAGGAGATGGAGCGGACGGTGAGTAATGCTGGAGTATGCGTGGTTCTCGTGGAGTAGTGCGGTTGTCCGGAGGTTAAGGAAATTGTGACGTTGTTTAGAAAGTCAAGGGTTGTTGATGCGATTAATGTTACAGTTAATGGTTCTAAAATGACAAGGATTTTAATGAGAATGGTTCTAAAATGACAAGGATTTTAATGAGAAGATAGATTATCAGCCTAATAGTTTTCCTTGCATTTCAGTTTATTTCATTTGTTGCTGTAAAATTCAATTGATTCTCATGCCCTGTTTGTTTTTCAATATCTTCACTGGCTTCAATGCAATAATACTTGTACGTTTTGAGAGAAATGCGTTGCTTGTCAAATTAACTAGGCTGGCTTATCTGTTTCTTTAGCTATGGAGTTTGAGATTGAGATCTGTGTTCCTTAACTCTGGCTAGAGAAGTGAATTTTAGTTTCAGCCACATTTACAATCAGCCGTGAAGTAAAAATTTTACCTTTTAGCTAGATCAGCATCATAATATTGTAACTGAATTAGCTAGATTGGCATACATGGAGTCATAAAGATTATAGACTGTACTACTTTATTCAATTCATTAAGGTGATTTGATAATTCGGTACTACCTCTGCCAAATACGGATAGGTTGTTAAATGTCATTTGGGCTGTCAAAAACTACTATTTTTTCTTCAGTTTTCCAAATCTAGAAGCAGTGGCAATGATTTACGGCCAAGATTGCTGCTGGTTATGACCTTAGCTTTAAATATTGCACCTATTTGAGGATGAGAATCTCATTTTGAGTGGAGCATATTATGTTCTTTGTCATTGTGGATCAAGTTGTTTGCGAGTAAATTCGTTGGTTCCTTTTTTAAACTGTTCTTTTACAGTTGGTCTCGATGAGATAGCTTTAGGGATAGTCACATAAAATTTGTTTTTCAATAAGCCTTCTGTCTGTTGTTCTCTTGTTAAGCATTTGATTGTCTTAAACCTCTTGTGTAGATATTTGCACAATAACTTCATGCACCAAGTTTATTTTCTAACTTAAGAACAAATTACAAGCTTTCAACTTTGTAAATCCTTTGTAAGTGGTACAGATGCTATGCATCGTAATACATACTGTTTGATAATGCTGAAATCTTAATGCGAAGGACTCGGTCTTCCATACGATGGCCACAATCTTGCAATGCAATGACCAGAATTTTGAAGTTTGCGGCCTTTAAATAGTTGGAAAAAAGACAAGCCATTGCACTCGAAATTCTTCAATAGATCTTTTTGTTTGGAGTTTCAACTATTACAGCCAACGGCTACAATTAAACATTGTTTAGAATTTACCTCTGTTGTGGACATCAGGTGTGGTTACAAATAAAGCTCGATAGATCATAGCTAAGGTCGACTATAGTCAGGCAAAATAAACCATCCCAAGGCAAGAAACCTAAAGGGAGATAACAGAGGAACTAATCTATATGAGAAAATAGATCTGAAGCAGAGAAGAATCGACAAGCTAAAACTAAAATTTGTACAGAGTGCTAAGCATCATTTGCGGACACTGGTTGATATGAAGTCATGCCTTGTCAGAGTGTTACGAAGCCTGACCATCTCGAAAAGCTTGAGAAATTCCATGAATCACGAACTTCTCGAACGAGAAAATGTCAGGGGCCACAATCTCTACTTCATTAATGCCCAATCCTTGGATAAAATTAGTACCTCCAGTGATCTCAAGATATTGATTGGGCGCCAACGTCTTCAGCAATGTTTTATCAGGCAAAGAAGTAAGTTCTTTGTACGTAAATCTCTGTGGCAGAACATGGAACCTTACGATTCTATCTAGCAATGGAGAAGAAGATGCTACAAAGGCAAAGTCTGGTGGAGCAAAGATTGTGGTCGAATTCAGGTTCATGTAATCTTGAAGAATCCCATCAAGAACAGAATGCAAGCCAATTGCAAATGAAACGAAACCATTTGAACTTAGCAGACGGATAATCTTGGTCCACTCAACCATATTCTTGGATTCACCGAAACCAGAAACTAGACTAGAATTGGAATCACATACTGGTGATTCAATGTAATCCCTACCCTGGAGAACATCTTGAGAATCCAAAGATGAAAACGGCCGGAGAACACCATGAATTGACAGGGGTCCTTCAAGAAATATATCAGGATGAGTCACCGATACATGATTGATCTCTATCAGTCTTTCTTTCGCACCAATCTTGGTTATGGCAACTTTCTTTAAATGAAGAAGAGTAGGCAAGCAACTACCCTGAGACTGATTTAGAAGGTCACTCATGGAAAGCTTAAGAGGAGAGGTATGGTATTGAAGAAGATTTTTGAAGAGCCAGGGAGGGAGAGAAGCATTGGCGATGGCAGAGTCTTTGATGGCAAAGATTGTCGAGTTCGGAGAAGAAAGAAAGATTTCAGGAGAGATTTGAAGAAGAGTGGCAACAATGTCGAAGCCTGATCTTCTTAAAGCTCTGGAGGCGTTTAAGAAGAGTCGGTGGTTGGTGGGTTTGGCTGATGAAGCTGCATTGTTGGAAGATGCATGCAGTGACATGGAGATTAGCATGGAGACCAAGACTATGGAGACAGTGAAGTAGAGCGGTCCCTGCCAACATTCTGAAGTAATGCGAGCCATCTCTGCACAGTTCAGATATCGTAATTCCAGTGCAAGATTTGAAGGATTTACTTGCTTTTGTGGTTTGGTTTGTGTTCCTTTCTGGAGAGGAAAAGGGAGAAAGGAAGGGAACCGTTGAGATTATCAAGCATGGGCTGGGCACTGGGCAGACTGGGCTTTCAACTTATGGTTCTGTTGTTCAGCCGGAATGACATATATTTTAAGCCCAATCCCGTTTCATGACTCTTACACGATCAGTGTTTTGACTTTTCTGGTAGGCCTTTGATTTTCAATTACAGCAGACGCACCATTTTGAGCAACCAGAGTGTGGTCACAGATGCAGAGGTTAATTGATTCATTTGGTGAAACAACTATCACCACATTAACTTTTTTCCGTAATGGGGAGTTGAATCATAAATAAGAGTCAAGTTATGTCTCTGACAATCACATTATTATTGAACCTTCCGGCGCCCAAAGTAAAGAGAATTTAAAAGACGCAGCTGTTATAGCAAATTTTGACTAGTGAAACACTGTTTAAAATAAGGATGCCAAATGAGAAACCCACTTTGTCATTTTAAGCCACAGACCCAGCCAGCCATGGCTGGTTGCTTTACTCTTCTTTCTCACACGTTTGGAATTGGAAGACTGACTGAAAAGTGAGGCCATGCGAGGTAAGAGTTCCTGGACATGGCCGTCAAATACACAAGAACTCAAGCATAATAATCACGTTGTAAAATCAGGGCAATGTGTTCCAACTAATATTAACAGAAATGTTGCCATTTCAAAGTTGAGGGTTGAGAAAGTAAAATCCTTGAATTTGCTAATCAAATAGATTAAAAAATAAAATAAAACTTTAGCAATGCAACTGTATTAGCTTTAAACCTAAGCATACAAGAAAATATAGCAGAGGAACCAAATCCCTACTTTTTGGCCATATTAAGTAAAAAATATTCCAGTCTCATCAATCAAATTGGAGCAATCTCAGTATCGCAGATTGAAGGGCGTATACAACAGACGCTATAAAGTCATAAATAAGATTGATCTCTTTCTAACTTTTATGGTTATCTTTGAAATTCGTCCATGCCTCAGATTTGCTGGGAAAATAAAAATGGAACAGAACAGAGCTAAGCAAGGCAAGAAAAGGGTAAACAATAAAGAATGTACTTCATATATAGAACTTTCAATCCAATATTCACATAAGGTACATAACAAATACGCTATTTTCCCAGATCACCGTAACATATTCGTATCAAAATCACTTCTTTACTCCTAGCTACTCTAAAAGAGGAAGACAAAAACTTTCAAAAAGATTCACGACATTCACCGAGAAATGCTCAGTTAACAGTCCTTTTTCTGGTAACCCGGATGTAGCAAAAGACAGCTGCAAAAATAGCAGTAACAAGCCCACCAATGATGACTCCACCACCGGCCACTGACTTATCAGACGAATGATGCTTTCCCAGCCGTCTGATCTCCGGAGCCTCAGCTGTTTTTGTCTCTTTATCAGAGGACTCTGTCTCTGAGTGACTTGAAGCAGGTTGATCTGCTATTCCAGCGACCACCCCAGTTGGTTCATCCTCGGTTTGAGACATCCTCCCAACTGGGTTCACCTCGGATTTATCAGCTATGGCTTGTACCATTAAGATCCCAGATACAATAAAGAAAACCAGAACAAATCTAGCCATGGTTGGTTAACTTTGCTGGTATCAGTATCAGTACCAGTAGATTTTGCCAAATGAAATTTGACAAAAGTGAATCTTTGAAAAAGACTACTTTGCCTAAACGCTGGAGATGTGTTATCCTATGTGGGTTGAGAATGATATATAGAGATGGGAAACAGGAATGGATGGTTAGATTTTGTTGTGTATGAGCCTGCTGTGTTGAAACAAGAAAGAAGTTTCAGTTCACTAGTTTTCAAGTCGGGACCCGCTTATAATATAGTGCATATAATGAAAGAGAGGCTAGAGTGGTGGGGGTGGAGCTCGGGCTTGGCTTCGATAAGAGGGAAACAGGAGAGCTGCCGTTGCATTTCAGCTGCATTGCATTGTTCATTCCCTTCAACCTTGGCAAACACATGGGTGAAAAGAATTTCAGGAGGACGCCTGTCTCTCCTGCAAAACACGGCGTTAGTTTAACTGGATTCTCTCTGGAGTCCTCTTTTGCTTTTTCTCCCCTTTTTTAATGTAATTATTAACACGATATTATTAATGAAAGATTAAATGATATTTTTGTTAATTATTTAATTAATTTATGGTATAACTAATTAAATGGCAGGTTAGCTAAAGTTTGTTCACACGTTTTCAGGACAGGGCGGTAGCGGACCAATTTGACCGTGTGAGTCTACAGAATATCACTCTTGTGGCCCAGCCAGGTGGGTTGAGCTGACCATCATCCAAACAACCAATCATAGCAACTGACCTTGATGATTCGGAGGTTGATGCATGTCCCGCTAACAAATTTTGTTCGATTCTTCATTGCCTTGCACGGATTTAAGGAAAGTTGGCCATGTCCGAAAATTCTGCTTTCGGTGGTGGGTTTACTGATTTTAGTAATCTTCAAACCTGGCCATGCAAATGCAAAGTTCGCGTGAAGTCTTTTATCCATGACTGCAGAGACTACAACTTGCGAACAGGATCGGATCATGAACATACGTATGTGATCTTTGTTCTCCAACAATTTTAAAACATTAATTTTGGACCTACATTAATGTTTCACTTAGCAGCTACCTGTACAAGTCAACATTGTATATCCTCAGAGATCTTATTTGAATTGGAGCCAATGTCCATGGGCAGAAGGGCTTCCCGATTTCATGATCAAACACTTGGGTCCTTGTACGGGGATCTTTAAAGGTCGGTGATTGTCCGCATTTGTCGGCCGCCAAGCTTAATATACCTAGACCATAACACATGGTGCTACACGTAGTTGTGGTCGATGCTGTGGCTGCAGACACGAACAGTCAATCATACAAGACAATCAACAAACGGTTGTGGTTTCTGCCTGTAATCGTACGGGGGTTCCATTCTGATAATTGTGGGTGGTCTGGGCCTCTGGGTTTACTCCAACAGAGCTAGCCATGGATGACAAGTATGAATGAGCCCTGACCCTGTAACAGTTTCATGTTATTCAATTGTCGTGTATTGGTTAGAATCAAGAGAACAGGACATTTCAATACAATGCAATAAATATTGGTCAATCGTGTTCATTTGTGTTGAGATTCTATTACATCAGTTGACAGCATCAGGTGGTTACCAGGTTTATTACATCAAGCTATTTAATATATTTTAAAGTTTTTAATATATTAAAAATATATTGAACTTGCAGATAACATTGGAATTACTTAATAATTATGTGATTAATTCAGTTCAGGTTTTAATCTCATTCTCAGATTTTCTGACTGTTTCATTGTGATTATGAGAAAGCGGGAATAAAAAGTTACGCTTTTCATGACTTTGAAATCGAAACGCGTTTCTGTGTCTATCGTGATAAGTTTAAAAACGCGTTTTCAGAATAAAAATCGTGCTGTTGCGTAGCTATTACGGAAACGCGTTTTGCTATTGAAACGCGTAGCATACTTTGTACGACGAAGTGTCCATGTACACACACACACAAACGCGCGCGCGCTCTAATGCCTTCTGCAACGGTAAAGAAACTCACGCGGGAAAATTTTTAGGTATCTCAGGTAATCACTGATTCTCTCTATTCTTGTTTATATATTCTGCATTCACATTCGTTCATGTAAGTCTTAAACAGGAAAACCCTAACGCTAATTTTGTTTATCGTTATCTTTGTACTTGTTGTCACAAGATACTGGGGCAATCGACCTTGCAGTTACTGATTTCTTAGGCGCAATCTTGAATGTTCATGAATTTTTGCTTCGTTTCCTTTGATTAATGGATCTGTATTATTGTTCTCTTATACGTGCCTGTAAGATATCATCAATGCTTGATTTTTGTTTTTGTTTCTTCATTCTTTTGGTTAAGTGAATGTCTTTTTGACGTGATCATTTAGAGAACGTCTCTTCTGTCCTCATACTCCAACCTTTTAATAGACTGTAAGCCCATTAAGAGGCATCAAGGTGTTGTCCCTCTTTGGGTTCTGTTTTCATTTATATATTTGGTTCAATTACTGTAATAGATATTGGGTCTAACGTTTGTTTGGACGATTTTGACGATTGCCTAGTCCTTCATAAAGATTGATCTTGAAAAATTCTATGGAGTGCTGATGCTTGAAATTTTTTCTGGAATGCTAATGCTAATTTATGTTTTATTGGTGTTTATCACAAATCAAAGTCTCTGTTTTAGTTTCTTGTCTATTTTCTCTTTCAGTCAGTAGAGAATTGTTCTTGCATATTGCGGATGGAATGTTTCTTTTGACTACTGCTACATTCCATTTTATATTCTTCACATTATCTGAGTGAAGTTGAGAGTGGTTCTCTGGAAGCCTTTCAAGTTCTTGAGAAACATCGGGTGCTTCTCAAGAGTGTCTCTGATGCTGGCTTAGTTTGGTAACAGATTTGTACTTATTACTTTTTAACTTATGGCAGTGATAGCCCATCAATGATGCTTTGCCAAGGTCTCTGATAGAATCAGGAGCAAGCTGAAACTTGTTCTTGTGCAATTTCATGTATCCACTTTTTCCAAACTGCTCGTTGCCTTGTGGCTTAATAGGAAGACTTGTTCTTCTAATGATTCACGAGATGATTTTGTGACAGTTTTGGTTGGCCATTGGTTTCAGTGATAACAATTTGGTTCATTACAGATGGTGCTTTGGGAATATTAGTTTCTACTTTTCTGACAGCATCCAAGTTTATTTTGTATAAATTTGGGAATGAATTTGTGTTCTTGGTTGGCATTAGCTGGGAGGTGTTCTTAGAGTTGCAAGCTCTCCAATTCCAGTCAGTTCTGTTTTTCTGACTTGTTTAAATGGTGAGTTTAGATAGATCATTTGGGTTTTCAGGACTTCTTGAGTTCTGAATGAACATAATGAGAATGTTTTCCTTTCAGTTGCTGTTTACAGAAATGTTTTGTCTTATGAGAAATTGTTGGACAAGGGCTTTAAATCCGTAATTCTTGCTTTCAGAGAGAATGCAATCTGGGTAATGAGCTGGCAGAATTTGGAATTTGGACTTTTACCAATTTTAGTTCACTTTTTTTCTCCTCATGACAAATTGGTTGCAAAGAGTATGATATTTTGAATCTAAGTTTTTGTTGATATTTGTTCCTTTTGTCTCTTTGCAGTATCCATTCTGGAGAATTTTTTTTTCTTAGATTCTGAAATTTTTGTTTTCTCAGCAAAAGTGTTACATCTTGTGAAGCAAGTGTTTGTTAGTTCAAGCTGATTTCAATAAACATCCTTTTGTTTTGTGAAAGCTGGATTTCAAAGAACCGTCCTTTTTGTCTTGTGAAATGTAGGATTTTAAGTCACAAAGTAAAATCTGATTTGGTTGACTTTGTTACGATCTCCTGTGGGAGTTTGCATGCTGGGGTGAGGCAGCAACTGCTATATTTTTCTTAGTGTCCAACTTGGAGCTCAGTGGAAGACAAATTTTTGATAGATTGACATTTTATATCTTTAGTTTCCTACTCTGAACTTCAAACATTATTTTGTTTCCATCTTTTTGCTTGTTTTCTATGGAAACAATTGGTGTGTGCGTAGGCCTTGTCAACCATAGATAGTGGGTTCAAAGATGGAAATGAATCTATTTATTGGGTTCAGTGGTGGGAATGAATCATTTATGGTAATTGCTTCAAATTTTATGGGAAGGAAAAAAGTTAATTTGGTTTGATAAGGCCTTTTAGAGACACTGCCATCAACTATGAATATGGTCCTTTCTATGTACATTGCACAGGTTTCATCTTTTTTCTTGTTTCCTTTATCTTGTCAAAAACTGTTTGGCACACAGTTTATTGTTTTTTTTGTAATTTATTATGTTATTAGAATAAGATAATAAAATGATAATTTTGTTTGATTGTAGTGGGATGGAAACAACCACTAATTTTTACGTTTTTTTTTTGTTATCAATCATTATTATTTTTCGCCATTTTTCTTGTTATTTTATATATGTTTTCCTCATATTTATCAACTACTAGAGGGATTACCTCTTCCTGAGATTTAAAACACATCTTTTCAATGGCTGCAAGTGGAAATGATTCATTGGTGGAAGCGTACGTTGTGTTTCTCCAGCATCTTATGTATTTATATCTTTCAAATATATATTTTAATTAACTAATGTTTTTCAGATTTTAGTCTTCCATCTGTAGCTTTCACTATATATATATATATATTTATCTTTCTATCTTGAATTTTAATGATTTTGTAACTATTATGATATTGTTGTTTGATCTTACATTCATGGATGCCACAAGTTTTTCCTTTTATTGTTTGCAAACATTGTTCCTATTCTAAGTTATTATTTATCACCATTTCTGTTGTTTTTGTTTATATTTGTTTTCATCATATACATTAATCATAAAATTGAATGTCTTCCTGAGCTTTAAACATATTTATGGTGATATAAATGTGCTTGTATCTTTTGAAGAGACATTTCATTTTGCTGCTATGTTTCAATTATTGATTCTTTATTTAATTTTTATCATATTTTGTTTATCTATGTTGTGTTATACACGCTATCATCAAGTGAATGGCTTCTATTTAGGCCTTATCAGATGTACCATGGCTTCAAAGGTGATGAAAATGGATCTTTCACTCAATCTTGCTTCCATTGTTGGAAAAGAAAGTAGTTACTTTCATGAGTGAAGGTCTTATGGAGACATCTGTATATGGATGTATATTATTAGAAGATTTTGTCATGGTCATCTTTTAATACATTTGATGTCGACCTACGTTATATTGGTTTGCCTGGGTAAAATCTCAAATCATGATGCAGGTGGCTTTTAGGGTGATATAATATCTAAAAGTGGTTGCCCAGCAAATGGATAAATGCAATTCTTAGCAGCCTTGTTGTCTTGGATTTTACGACTAAATACCTTTCCATGCAATCTTTCTATTGCATGATTTACTCCTTGCATCTTTTGGATTGCGTTTATGGTAATTATGAATTGATGTATTTACATGGAAGAGTTACTCTGCTGGCATAAATAATGGTTGCTACTACTTGTGGTTTCAGTTAGTATGGCTGATGCTTTAAATTTTATTCTCACAAATTTTCCTTATTTATTGCCTTTGCATCAACACCCTTTCAAGACAAGTTGAAGGTGTTTGATTACACAATTTTTTTAAATGATAAAGAGATTTGACAAATTCATTTATATCTAGGATAAGGGATTTTGTTGTTAACCTTTCCATGCGATGATGAACACAAAGGTGCTTTAATGAGGCCTGCAAATAATTACCAAGAGGCAGAGATCTTATATTTTGGCTTCTTTATAGCTCTGATATTCTAGATTGAAGGTTGATGTATTATATTAACCTTTAATCTCTGTACATTCAATTTCACTTAATTCATTCTTCTACTTTCTGATATCCAGAAATGCTTTCACGTATTATTAATTGGCTACAATTTCGATTACAATTGCACCTGTAGAATTTACATAATGATCTATTAGTTTGGAGTTTGCTAATGTTTTTGCATCACCATTTTTTCTGTTTGATCAGCTTGTTGATCTTTGACTAGTTTTCTTATGAGATGGGCTTGAGGTACTATGAACATTTATCAATAATTGAACTCGCCATTGTGCTCAGTGATGCTAATTTGATGACAACATGAATGCGAGAATGATGTGTTAGAGATGCTAAAAGTTCAATGCATTCCTTGAGAGTTTAATTTTGATATATAGCAACACCATTTGTTGACATTTTTCTTATTTAGATTTTCAGTCCTGTAAAATTGTGGAATAGATATTGTAAGAATTCAGTTCAGAGAAGTTTTGGTTACGTTTACCAATCTTCGTCTAATATGCATCCTGGTGTGGCCCAAACTCCAAAAGAATTTTGACAATTATTCAAAACCACATCAAACTAAACTGATTTTGTGCATTTAATATATTTTGCTTCTTAGATTTCTTTATTAATTATTTTTATTGGCTTTGCTTTTAGGTCATACACGTACGATGCAGACTTTATATAAGAATGCTAAATTTGAGCTGCATTGATGATTACTTTCAGGATTATCTGAAGGCATGACGATATGCAATCATTAGATTACATTTCAAGGATTGAAAAGGAAAGCCAAATTATAGACTCTAGTTCGGTTGTTAATGGCGATTCAACTTTTAAAATCAAATATCTTTACACATTACCATTGTTGATTTTCAAAGCTTATCCTGATCTATAATTGAGAAACTTTTACTAGTGATAGTATATGGACGATTTTCTATTAGCATTTGATTTTCTAATCCTCCAATAATTCATTTGTTGTTCAAGGTGTGGACTTTTTCTGTCACCCTCATCTGTCCCACTCTCTCTTTCCACTCGCATGCCAAATTAAATTTCAAAGCATCAATTTATTTTGGTTGTGGATGTGCCGTTTGTTTTTGGATGTAATCTCCAAGGGTCTCATAGTCAAGGAGAAATGATAGATGTAATGAGTTAATATGTTTTTAACTCCTTGGCTCTTTTGTGGATGGTTGATATTAATTGCAAATACCCAAGATGTTCTCTTATTTTAGCAGGCGATCTTTCCCTGGTATGAATGTGAAGCAATGCTTCTCTGACTGTGGATGTTGATAAAGAAGAGAGAAATTCCCTATTGCATGCTCTATTGAAATTCTAAGAGGCAATGGTTTTCACTCTATGGGGCAATACAGTCAGTTGCATTGCTGTTGCTTGAGAACTGAGAGTAGTACTAATTGCTTTGGCTGTTAATAAATTTAATGAGCTGTAGTAAATTGACATGTAGGGTTCAGCATAGTAAAAGCATTTGTCTATTGGGATGACTAAAACACTGTGGATGTTTGTTGCACAAATTCGCTTCAATTTTCTGTGAGCTTTTCTTCCAGTATTTAAGAGGGTCCCTACCCTGCATCATTGATTGTCAAAATTGACATCTATCAAACTTTTTGGCCATACCGTGTCTCGTTAAAGTTTGGATGAATTTTTTTTGCCACGTCCTTTCTGAGTAGATAACCATCGACTCATGTTTGGTCTCCCGTATCCTGTCCTTTTCTTTCGGATTGTGCCCTGAATTCAGTATTATATACTAAAAGCACAATGTAAATGTGATTAGTGATCCCCGAGCATAAAGGATTGATGGAGAACTAACACTCAAATGAACTGACCCCAAAAATAAAGGTCTATGATTCAGTGGTCTACTAAAATTTCTGGGTCCACCATGGTGAATGATTTTTGCAAGTTAATCATGCTAATCAATAATATGCTTTATTTATGTCAATTACCTCACAGTTTCCACACGTTTGTACATGAGTTGGATGGTCGGGTTCATAAGAAAAAACAGACGGTGGAGTGATCTTGACTACCTTTTCTTGGAATTAAGGGTAAAGCACAGAGTGGCTGAGGCCAATAGCCGAACAAGATTTGACATTTCCCATGAATTATTGTGTACATCAAATCATTGTTTGCATTATTTAAGTTCTGCATCCTATAGATAAGCTCTGCTACTGGTCATGATACGAGGACGACCTTTATTTTGCATTCCGCAGATAAATATGACTACACAAGTAAATGCCTAATATTTTACGCAAGTGAAGGATAACAACTAGTTATGAAATTTTGATATGGCTACCACACCAGAAGAAAGCTTGTGATTATGTGATTGTAGGCACATGTAACTAGCAATTTCCGAAATATTTACATCATTGTGACGGTATTCTAGTTTTGTTTGGCTCAATCTCAAGTTAGCTTATATAATAGAACTTAAAAGATGATGCATCTCTCGGTTGCCCCCTCCTTGACTTGAATTATGGAGACGTATCGTTTTCCTTAATACTACATATCCATCCTCTTTAGTTTTGGACTTACTGATTTACATTGAAGTTGCCATTATTCCTAGATTCAAATTCTACTTGATTGTTGGTTGTTAGTGCTTGCATATCGGAGAAGAAAATTTTTTCTCCCACATTTTGTCAGTTTCTTTCAATCTGATGCTTTCAGCTTGAGCCAAATATCCAGTTTCAAAATCTTGATATTTAAAATAGCAGGTAGTAGGTTATCTACAGACGCAACTCGAATAATTATGGCAGGATTTACAAATGGCTCCTCCACATGGTTTGTAATCATATCCTGCAACACTCAATTATTGTACCTCTATATTTTCAGTACAATTTACCCACTCCTGATATAGAGCAGCTGTAACGGCTCTTCGTCCGCTTGAATTTAACCTCGGCTCTTTC
Source organism: Swietenia macrophylla (assembly GCA_032401905.1). Lineage (NCBI taxonomy): Eukaryota > Viridiplantae > Streptophyta > Magnoliopsida > Sapindales > Meliaceae > Swietenia > Swietenia macrophylla. The sequence goes on along the minus strand of CP135559.1, from coordinate 10,958,054 downwards.
CCTTTAGCTTTGTGCACCGTTTCGGTGAAAGGTTATAACTATAAGAGATGGAAGGTTACCCATTCTCCAAGTCACAATTCGGGCATAGGGACCCATTGAATTGGAAAAAATTCTTGGCAAAGTAGTCCAGCTGGTTATGAGACAGTAGGACATTAAAAAATCACATTGATCTATCATACATACAAATCTACAACCAGAATGAACAAAACAACATGGAGTGCATGTTACCGTTGATCTTTTCCCAGACCCCATTTATGTTTTTTACAGAGAACCAACCCAGAAATCACTTTTTCATTCATAGCTAATAACCCTACATCGTCACTGGTGGCGGTGGTGCACACACTCTGTGGGAGTGACGGGGAACCTAGCAGTGTCAGTGCAATAGTCATAGATGAGGTGTTTGGCTCGAACCCACATTAGCTGATGGTTCTGGTGCACATTGAGCTCAGAAAGTGTAGGCTCATCCCACCAGAACCTTTTCTCAGCACTGCTGCTGCATTTCTTAGCAATATCAGCTGCTGCAACAGACACTGGGCACTCACATGCATCAATTTCAAAACCCTTGTAGGAGGCAACAAAAGGTGCATGGCTCCAGTCGGTCTTGACCCGTCCACCCTGGGTGGCCCAGTCATCAGCATTCCATATAGAACTGTATACGCCCATGGCTTGATCCTTAGGAAAAGGAATTCCTTTGTGTTCCATATTAGTGTGCACTCTTATTGGGGTCTCATCCACTAAAAATCTGAAACAAAATCAAAACGATTAAGGGTTTTAGAAACTAAAACAACAAAAACAGGTGCCTCAAAAAGATAAGAAAGAGAGATAATTCCGTAAGGGCAGAACTCATTGATGTACTAGCATGTGGTATGTATGGTGTGCATCGCAACAGTGTGAATATCTGTATCTCTGAAAAATCCTAATGGG